>OU343220.1:55719212-56221069 GCA_910596185.1 Chrysanthemum makinoi
GATCATTTCCAGTTAATAACTTCTTAGGGACGTTTTTAGCCTGATAGTGTAAGATATAACTTTTCACATACACATCAAACCATAACACAAAGTAGCATATAGATGGAATTCTAGAGAGAGAAAGTTAGAGGTTTAGGGAACTTAGTGAGAGAAAGTGAAAGATATTATTATGAGCTCCAACTCTCTACCTTGGGAGGTAGAGAGTATTTATAGTCTTACATAAATGCGCCACACATCGGTACGTGGATCGGGGCATACGATGGGTAAAGACCCGTCCGTCCTCCACGGTGTTACTTAACTAAATACTACTTAACTAAAATAACTACGACTACGAGCTTTCTAATGATTACATATACTTGAGGTGACCGACTCTTTAATACCGGGAATTTCTAATTCCTAACAATCTCCCAAGGAGGTCACCTCAAAAATACACTAAAATGACATTGAATACAATCAGATATTACATTAACAATTGATCTTGCATTCTTGATGTAGTACTTTGCTCGGCTTCGTAGTCATTGATTCCACTCATTGCATGTTTGGTTAATCCAAGTGGAGGTCTTTTCCTGATCCACGTGATAATAATGTTGAGCCAGCTTTTGAGATCATCAGCTAATAGAAAATCTCGATACATCCATTGTGGTGTTGGTATTATGTGATGTTGTGACATTCAGACCGACATGCTCACATTATGGATCATGATATATTCTCATCAGAGTAGCGGAAGCATTCGTTGATTCATGATATTGGCGGCGTAGCGAAGCGGAGTGAAAATATCAGAGTAATTGATGCACTAATCATGATTTCTTTTGAGATGAATGTGTTAGGTGAGCATGCGGCTATGGATTGACCGCTTCATTCGATCATGCAAGCGTCGGGCGTACTGCATACAACGAGTTAGCAATAAATCGCATGTAAGTGTCTTTGATCACTTTCGTTGAATTGAGGTACACGGCCCACGGTTCCTCGTTGATCGATACAAGTCTTTGTGATCGGTATAATTCGAAGAATTTCCTTGCGGGTTTCGCATACTCTAGCGTTCTCAAACGGAACATCTCAAAGAAGACAACACGAAGTGAGTGAACCGGCGAATTTGAGTCCAGCGATTGATGAAAAGATATTTGAAAAACAATCGGTATTGCTCAATAGAAATTGTTTTGCAATACGTGAAGGTTTTAATGAAAATCAATTATCAATCATAAAACACCTTTTGATTTGAAAAATTAGTACCGCGGTCGATGTGCTAATGAAAAGAGTTTTAAAGTACAAAGACCGGTTTTTCAAAGGTATCCGTCAATCCATAACTTTGAACCGGGATTGATTCAAAAGATTGAATCGCCCCATTGTTTACGTTCGGTTGTCACATGGTTGATCCATATAATAGATCTCACATGCCACCTACCAGGAGCTTGTTAGATGTTGGCTCGAGAAGGCTTTCCATCTTCATTGTGAATATGTAAACACATCACTCAGATGTTATGGCAATACCACAAGGATAATGCGTAGGACTCAAGATATAATCTCTCTTTCCACATTGTGTGAAACAGAGAGTCTTCATTGAAAGTGTCCTAATGAGATTTATTGATGATCTCGTGGCTCTAGACTCAATTTGTGCATATTTGGATCCTATATTGGAGACTAGGGAGAGGGTCTCCTTCTTCAATATCAACAATCTCTAAGAAAGAGTCGATAGATAATGTCGGTTCCCGTGAGAATGAAACAAGTCCTTTTAAGAGGAACTTGAGTGGTTTGGAAAGTTGAAGTGCGGTCGTCCTTTGGGTCCATGACGTCTTGTCTTCAATACCGATGTTACCATCAGTAGCATATGAATTGAACCGGTTTACGCCCTAAGGTTGAATAATAGGAGGGCTATTTGTTTTCACCCTTTTCTCATTCAATTCTTTTTAATTCTTCAACCCCTTGAGTGCTTACCGAGACTTCATAGCTAGAACCTTGTTGGGTTTATTCGATTACTAGCTCGGTCTTAGTCCGCACTCTTCCCATATCTCATTTTTCTCCTTTTATCATCATACCTAAGAACTCTACACTAACTAGTGGATAGTCCTTGGGTAGATCCCTCCGGTTCTGGCGGATCATGGGAACAAATACCTAACCTTATCATCCTTATATCACCATACATAAAGTAAAGTTGGTCGGTCTATTTGGTATTGTTCATCCGCCATTGGAACCAATTGAAAACCATTTGAAAATCAATCCGGATACTTGTGATATATTATCAAAGCATTTTGTACTGAATTGTTTTGATATTTTAGAACGAGAACTCCCCCTCAACATGTGCATCAAGTATTTGAAAATGTTTTGCACACGGAGGCAAGAGAAAGAATTAACTTCTTTGATTACCATTTTCTAAAAGATATCAACATCACTTCCCAATCAAATCAAGTAGATAAAGCATTTTGGGGAAGGATGAGGTTTTCATGATTTTGCTCCCCTCAATATGTGCTTCTCGAGGTTTGAAAAGAGTTTTACACATACTAGAGGAACGCACATTGAGATAAGTGATCACGTTTCAAATCATAGGTTTAAGATAGATGCTCCCCTCAACATGTGCATGGAAAATTTGAAATCGTTTGTCACATGTGGGGAGGACATCATGTACATTCTTATAAAACCATTTACCGAATTATCAGTTTAAATCAAATTTAAATCACACATTCTCCCCGATCACAATTATCAAATCATTTGAGATTTGTGATCTCTTATAGATTTAAATTGATTTTGAAAGCTTTTAAGGAGAATTGTGACTTGATTATGAAAGCGTTTTAACGGATAAGGATCGGATTTTAAGACTTTAAACTCCATTGATAAAACATGCATGTATATCTTTTGAAAACAATTTAATGCCAAATAACTTTTTAATTTAATTGAAATCATTCTCCCCTCAATCAATGACATAGGTTGTTGATTGAGAGATAGATATTTTGACAAATAAGTCGAGATGATTATCAAAAATAGAGACTGAGTTATTTTTCAAAGCATTTAGTTTTCAGTAGATAAATGTTTATAGAATCAGAGCATGGAATTTGAAAACATGGTAAAACATGGCTCTGTTCTTTCTTTTAAAACGGGTTATTGCACGAAAATGACAATAAACCATTGTTTCTCTTTCTCCCAAAATAAATTTTTGATTTTTTATTTATTTTTTTTTTTTTAAATTCGAACAACATCTAAAGTCCCGTGTCATTCTTTGAATGACAGCACAAAGACCGTAGATATTATCGAACCGAAAAAACATGACAAATTGACAATATTTTTTGAAGATTTTTCGAATTTTTTCAGATTTTTATGGATTTTGAAGGTTTTATAATTTTCTATTTGATTTTGAGGTTTTATAATTTTGTATTTGATTTTTGAATAAATATTTACAAGAGATAGATGAAGATAGACCTTTACTCCTCGTCTTCCTCATGAAGACGTTTGAGTGTATTCGGTTGAAGGCTTTTCAAGCCAAGGCGTGGAAGAATAAACTCAAACGTTCTCTTGGAAGAGCTTTGGTGAAGATGTCGCTAAGCGATATTCAGACCTCACAAAATATAGTTCCACCACACCTTTTTCCACTTGTTCCCGGATGAAATGATGTCGAATGTCGATATGCTTTGCTCTTGAGTGTTGAGCGTTGTTGCATGAGAGAGCAATAGCACTTTTATTATCACAGATCTGAGAGGATTTTGTTGAATACAAAGCCATAGTCGGATAATTGAGATCTCATCCATAAGATTTGAGCACAACAAGATGACATGGCTATGTATTCAGCCTCTGTAGAGGAAATAGAAGTACTCATTTGCTTCTTTGAAGACCACCTCACAAGCTTATCACCCAAAACGAGCACCTCCGGATGTACTTCGGCGTGTATCTTGACAACCTGCATGATCGGCATCTGCATAGGCCGTTAGTGACATACCGGTGTCCTTCCGGTACCATAGTCCCATATTGATGGTTCCTTGGAGATACCGAAAGACCCGTTTAACCGCTTCAAGGTGCTTTTAGTAGGCTTAGCACGGTATCTAGCACACATGCAAACAGCGAACAAGATGTACGGTCTACTAGGCTGTGAGGTACATCATGGATCCAATCATACTACGATATTTCGTTTGGTCAATCATGATCCCCGAGTGGTCCTCATCTAGTTTGGTTCGATCAATCATGGGGTGTCAACAGGGTCACTTGAATCAAATCCAAATTTCTTTAAAATCTCATTTGCATATTTAGATTGATTTATGAAAATGCCTCCGGGACTTTGTGAAATTTGTAATCCCAAGAAAAATGACATTTGTCCCATCATTGACATTTGAAACTTTGAACTCATTTCATTAGAAAAGCGATCACATTCCATTGGGTCAGTCGAGGCAAAAATAATATCATCAACATAAATTTGAACATGAGTTAAATGTTTGCACGACTTCTGGTGAACAATGTAGGATCAATGCTCCTTTCTTGAATCCGGTTGATAAAAGAAACTTTGACAATGTATCATACCATGCCCTTGGAGCTTGCTTTAAACCGTAAAGAGCCTTCTTCACACGATAAACGTGAGTAGGATGCTCTTGATTCACAAATCCTTCAGGTTGGTGGCGTAGGCGACTTCTTTAAGATCTCCGTTTAGAAATGCCGTCTTCACATCCATCTGATAGACTACCATGTTCTTACTAGCGGCATTAGCCGAAAGATTCGATTGCCTCGATTCGTGCAACAGGAGCAAAAGATTCTTCAAAGTCTATACCCTCCTCTTGACGATATCCTTTAGCAACTAATCGAGCCTTGTTTTTCAACACATCACCATGCTCATCAAGTTTCACTTTGAAGATCCATTTAAGAGCAATAATCATAGCACAGTCTGGGCGGTACTAACTCCCATACATTAAGTCGATCAAACTCATGAATTTCTTCTTGCATGGCATTGAACCGGTATCTTCATTCATGGTAGTTTTAACATCTTTTGGTTCGATCTTAGATAGTACGGAGTTGAAGAAACACCATAAGGCATCGGTTGCAAGTTGTTTCCGGGTTGATACAGGAAGAGAGGGATTTCCAATGATGTTGTCTAATGGATGATCGTGAGTCCATTTTCTAAGGTGTTCATGTGGTAGTTGTTGAGGAACTGAGGTAGCTGAGTCGATGTCTTCGAAGAAGATGGTTCGATGATGATTCAGGAACAAACATGTTTTCAAATGGAGCATCTTCAGGAGTAGCAAAGGGATTAACTTCATCATTGATGCGAGAAACATTTCCATGATGTACATTTGAAGAATGATGATTTGTTGATGAGGCGAAGGATCGGCAGGTGCTTCTTGACTTAAAGATATTGAGGCTGAAGGATTGACTTCATTCACAGGAATATGAGCATCTTCTGTTGTAGGGATCAACACCTCATTAGTAATTGAATCATAAAGTTCATCAAACATAGGATCAAACAATTTCTTTAAATCATCTTCGGATGGAGGTACATATGGAGTTTCTTGAGAAGAGTTTGGAACAAGAGATGAACCAATGGGACTGTTTTGAAGTGCGGGTCTGAGCTGGAGTTGTCCAGGAGCCATTTGACCGGTCAGCTCATCAAACGTAGCGTGAATGGTTTCCATGATATTTCGGGTTCTTTTGTTATAGATTCGGTATCCCTTTTTGTTTGGTGCATATCCTACAAATACTCCAATGTCGGCTTTAGCCCTAAGTTTCCCTAAGTCTTGACCCTCATTAGTTGGATAACACAATGCACCAAACACACGAAGGAAAGAGAGATTAGGTTTTCTGTTGTGGACAAGTTCATATGGTGTCTTTCCATGAACAGTGTGAATCGGGGAACGATTTTGTGTGTAGCATGCAGTGGCAATAGCTTCAGCCCAGAGAAACATTGGAACTTTTGAGTAAATCAGCATTGTTCGGGCGGCTTCTACAAGAGTTCGATTTCGTCTTTCAACTACACCGTTCTGTTGAGGAGTTCGTGGAACACTTCTTTGATGGTGATTCCAATGCTTTCATAGAATTCACTAAGTTGTTTGTTAACAAACTCAGGTTCCATTGTCTGTCGGATAATTACGGCGGTTTTGTTAAGTCGAACCTGCAGCTGTTTGATGAGTTTGATGATGATATCGGGAGTTTCATCCTTTGTCCTTAAGAACTTGACCCAGGTGAATCTAGAGTAATCATCAACTATAACTAACACATATTTCTTCCCAAAGATATTCGGCACTCTCATTGGTCCACATAAATCCATATGAATTGTATGAAGAACTTTTGTGATAGAGTTAGTAGGTTTGGGTTTATGGGCATACTTCTTGCTTTTTCCCAATTGACATCCTGAACAAAGATGATCCTTTTCATACTTTAGTCGAGGTAAACCTACAACTAAGTCCTTTATGGAGAGATCATTGATGGTGCCGAAGTTCAAGTGATTGAGACGTCGATGCCATAACCATGACTTTGTTTTGAAGCCTTTGACAGCAAGCAAATTGGAGAAGACTTCATCATATCTTCTATAGAGATGGTGTAAAGATTTGAACCACGAGTTCCTTTTAAAAGTTCCTTACCATCAAGATCTCTAACAAAGCAAGTATGTTTTCGAAGGCTACTTCTAGATCAGAATCACAGAATTGACCGACAGAGAGCAGATTATGACCAAGACCTTCCACATAGTATACTCTAGAGATAACACTATCACCAACAACATAATCACCATAACCCATAATTGCACGAAATGATCATTACCAATCTAACAGTCCGATGAATTTGCTCACGAAGTTCATGAGCCGCGACCGGTCTCGGTCATATGCTTGGAGCGGCTGAGTCCGGTACCACGAACGATTTGAACGATCTGCAGGTTGAACACGACAAGAATGGATAACTGAATAATTGGGATCCCCATGCAAGAATGGGTTCCACTTGGTTAGTAACAGTAATTGGAACACCCACATCGAAAATAGAAACATCCATATCAGAAGTAGAAGCAATGGAATCATTGGGAATAGATGCAATGATGGTGTCTGTATTTGACCTATTCAAAGTATGTTTACTTCTTAAGGGAATAGTTCTACCGGTAGGCATCCATTTTCTAGTGGGCATAATCTTAGCGGTTTGAGAACAAAACTGATTATTCTTATGGCCAAAAGGTATCCAATAATAACCTATCTTTATAAAAGTTCTTCTGTGGGTTTCCACTTTGTTTTCTAACAATCTTTCATTTTTTTCCTTTTTGCCTTATTTGCACGATTATTAGCATTAACAATTTTAAGCGGGCATTTGACATTATTAGACAAAGCATTCACACCATATTCATGATTAGCAACAGAATTCAAGCAGACATCATTACAAGGTTTGCAAATAGTATCGAATTGAATTAATTACGATGCGCCTAAGGCTAATACTTGAATCAACACGATTCGTTTTATTCAACTCAAGCTTAAAGTTCCTAGATTGGTCTTCTACTCTCTTCCAATGCACATTCTTAGCTTGCAAGGTCCTATCATTCCTTGTATTGTCTTGAGACTTTGACACTTTCGCTTTAAAGTCACAGATTACTCCTGTAGAGGGAATGGGAACATTAGTTGGTTGATCTAATTTTTGCATTCCTGAACTTGATGTGCAAGGATCGGAAGTACTAGAAGGCACATTAGTGTATACTTTAAGACTGTGATTTGAGCTTTTTGCAGGCACACTAAAGTTCACTTTCTTAGCACTAACATATCAGGAATCTGAACTACTTGAAGGCACATTAGTGTTTCCTTTCTTAAGACTGGGCATAGAACGGATTTCTGCTTGGCACTAGGCATAGAACAAGGCATCACAGCTTTGCCTTTTGCACCTAAGGTTAAGGATTTGGGACATGTGCAATTACACATTCTAGCAACTCTTGAGATCGTTTGGCCCGGAGGCAAGCAAACCTAATTTCACTATCAAGAGGTTTGTTAATGAAATCCTCTTCGACAATCTCACGGAGACATTCTAGACTATCCTTAAGGTGAGCACAGTATTCATGAAAAGCATGTTCATTATTCCTAAGATGAGGAGGAATATATTTAAGCATCACAGTGTATTTGCAGTCTAAGGGTGACTTTGAGACAACATTCTTATTGAAAACAAGTGGCGGTTTCCCATTTCCCTGACTTCTCAGATTCTCAATTTCCTTTTGTAAAGGCGTTATTTTTTCGTTGTTTTGGTCACGGGTGACTTTTATTGAATCATATAACTCTTTAAAATGTCGTTTAACTTTTTCATTTTCTTCTAGAAAACTCTCGTTTTCCTTTTGTAAGGCATCAACTAAGTTTTGAAGATGAAAAGTTTGAGAATTCGGAGAATCTAAAGGAGGAGGCATTTGGGAGCCTGTCATATTGTTCGTTTGACCCTTTAATTGAGAGATTTGGGCTTTCAACTTTATGATCGTGTTGCAATGAGCTTGAATCTGTTCATCACGTTTGTTAATTTGAAAAAGTGCATCAAACTCTGGAGCATCTGAGGATGTCTTGATATTTGAAGTTTTAACATTTTCTTTAAGATGTTGATATTTTAGTTGTAAATTAAAATGCTCAACTTCCAGTTTAGAAAAATGTTTAACCAAATTGTCGTGATCATCAGTTCAATTTTCTCGTTTAGTTTAGAATTAGTTTTTCAAGCTCAATGACACGATCATGGGAGACTTTCAGGGCCACAGATAGTTCATGAAATTTGGAAGCATTAATAGAGCAATTTGAAGCGGTGAAAAAGATATCTTGAGCAACACATTCAGTAATAAGAGTCTCATTTAATGTATGCAAGTTCTTCCTCTCAATCTCATTATATTTTAGTGCAGGCTCATAATCACTAACTTCAACTACCATTGCATCAAATTCCTTTTCCATTCCCTTGAATATCGAGTTTCTATCCCTTTTTTAAGACTCTCAAAGTGATCTTTTAGAAGTTTAAAGAAAGGCATGACCTCAGTTAAATAACATTCTTTCATTTGCTCAAAACCCCTTTCTCCTTCCGTTATACCATTGGGTGTGATCCTTTTCTTGCAAGTTTTCTCAAAATCAACAAATAGTTGAAATATAACATATTGGCTAATTAAGGTCTTGCTTTTAGTGGCAATTTTCCTAGGAACAAGATGCATTGGTGTATTAGGAGGATACACAATCGCTCTAGGCATTTTCCATAGGGGAGGGTTTGTTTCAACAATATTTTCGACTTTACGCTTATCTAAATCCTTTTTCAGAAAACTTGTTAGGAGTCAACAATGTCTTAGGCTTAAACATGTTCAAGGAAATCCAGTTTTCCTTTTTGTAGTCATGGGGAGTGATAATTATTTTTTTCTCTTTGCATTTAGGATCATCTAATTTTTGTTCATCCTTTCCCTAGTGACTTCATCTGATTTCTTATCTTCCTCGGTGCACTCAACGCAACTAGGTTTCTGTCTAGGTTTAAGAATCTCATTGCCATCATAGATCACACTTTGAGCATTTTGCTATCTTTTACTCGGGTTGGGTTTATCTATAATGGGAATACTATGCTTATCGCTTAAAACTCTATGTTTAGTGACCATGTGGCGATCTGAATGGTGTTCCCTTGTATGTACAACTTGTTTTCAAGTTTGTTTTCAAAGTTTTCAGATTAGAAAAATCTCTCAAGAGTTTTGATTCCTTTGCATTAAATTCTTGCTTAAGCATTTTCACATTTTCTTGAAGTTCTTGTTTTTGCTTAGATGTTTTAGAAAGTTTTTCTTGCAAGGAATTTAATTCTTGTTTCAATACTTCTTCTCTAAAATTACTTTTTCTAATGATTGTACGCACTTGGTCATCCATTTCCAGCTCACGAGTGGTCAACTCAAATTTAGCACGTTGTTCATAAATAGCAACACGTTCTTTATAGGCATTTAGTTAGAAATTACAGAATCATCGAGGGGCACATGCGGTGTATTCATCAAAAACATAGTCATTGTTGATGAGAAGATGCATCACTTGGTACAACTTCACTTTCACTTTGTTTCACATATTGATCATATGGGACAATATTGATATTACCCATATTTTCAACATTTGATTCAATAGTTTCAGTTGAATGTACTTTGTCATGCATCTTTTGCACATCGACATCATCGTATAGTTTTAATACCTCTGAGATGAGTTTGTCTTTGGATGGGCCAGCTAGTGGTGAAGAAGAGACCTTGGGAGAAACCATTGGAGAAATGCTAGCCATAAAAATTGTGTGTGCGTGGAGGTCCATCATCCACATCGAGTCGTATGCATCACAATCAGTGACTTGAAAGGCATTCGATGATTGTGACCTATCTCTGAATAGGCGCTCATCCACATCGCATCATAGGTCTTGGCATTGCCCTCAGCTAGAAACAACAATTCCTCTTCATCCAAAGCAGGCACCATTGTCACGAGCTTGTACAGCAACATCTTATCTCTGAAGTAATCAGCATTCTGTGGGCGCTTTGGAGATGTGCAGTTCCTTGCAATGTGTCCCTCTCCACCATAGTTATAACATTTGATTGGCTTAGCTTGACCTTGGTTACCATTCCTTCCTCGATTATGGTTGCCAACATAACCTCTACCAGCTCCACCTCTTCCCCGATCATCTTGTCTTTCCTGGTTGCACCACGATCCTTCCATCTTTAACAGTGGCTTGATTGTGTGGGTTAGATCTTGTTCGAGGTTGTTGTTGGTTTGTGGGAGAGAATTCATGTTTTGACTAATGAGAAGAGCTAGTTGATTAATGAAGTTACCCACGTGTGCATCAGCATCGGCTTGTTTGAACATAGGATCGGGAATGAGTTTGTGATTACCATTACCCAAGGGTATGACTTGTGATGCTTTGGTTGTGATTCCGATGTTTGAGTAGAAGGCGGTTGAGTCATTAGACGAGCTTGTCTCTCCCTGGTTGGTTTTGAACTGATTGAGAATCAATTTTTCAAACATAGCATGTCTCTCATTCGGAAGGAGGAAGGCATAGAGTTGCTCATAGTTTGTATTCTTCAATCCTTTAGTGAGCTTCACAGTGGTGACAAACTTGTGCCATTCGGGATTCATGTTGTTCACAAATTTTGAGTTCAAATGAATGTTAGGCATAGTCATTCTGATGTTCCTCATGTCATTCACTAACTTATGAAATCTCACATAGTACTCATAGACACTCTCATCGGGTTTCATCTTGAAGTGTTCAAATTCGTCATAGAGTTGGGATTCTCTGTCTTCCATAGTTAATTCGAACACGAGAGAAGCATCTTAACATTATCCCATCTTGCCTTTGCATCGGTGTTGTGATTGATCAGCTTGTAGATGTCTTTAGGAAGACCTTGAAGAACAATGTTTGAAGCCACGATATCGCATCGAATCTCTTTTCCTCCTTATCCTCAAGCTCATCATACATTTTAGGTCTGTCCATTCCGTAAATCAGAGTACCATCTTCATTTGTATCAAGTATGTCTCTAGTCGTCTCAACTCGATATGGTCCTTCATCAATGGATTTGAGAATGTTGACACCATTTTCCTTCCAAGGCAGTACAATCTGATTCGTTGAGCCCAAGAATCGTAGTCAGTTCTGTCAAGCATGGGTGGGCGAGTATCTGAGCCATTGCTTGAACATCCTCAACAGCGATGGAGATGATAGTAGGAACGTTGGTAGACATGTTTACAGTTTATACGGGATTTTATAACTCTATGATTAAACCGGAAATAGATTCTTTCACGGGATTTTACTAAATCAAGAGAAACCGTAAACAATCACTCAAGTCGCTAGAAGATAATGCACTAAGTCGCTAGAAGATAATGCACTAAGTTGCTAGAAGATAATGCACTAAGTTAAGCTAACGCTTAATTAAGCTAAACCACTAAATCGCTAGAGTCCCAAGTCGCTAGACAAATGCAAGTAAGCTAGGTAGTAACTTCGCTAAGCCTCAAGTCGCTAGCAAAATTTTGGCAACAATTCGCTACTCAAGTCGCTAAAGATACAAGTCGCTAAAGAGCAACTCGCTACGACCAAGTCGCTATCACTAAGTCGCTACCCGTAGTGGAGAGTCCACTACTTGTACTTTAAATCGCTAGATCTAAGTCGCTAGGTTTAGAACTGTAACTCGCTACAAATTTGTAAAGCAAGTCGCTACGAAGAAACTAATCCGTGAAGTAAGTCGCTAGCATGAAAAAACCACATAAACATCACTTTTCAATCCAAAACAACCCAACCAAGATGATTCAAGCTTACCAAATGAAAACCTAAACACTTGTGATGATTCTAAACATAAAAGTACTAACAAAATCGAAACTTTAACACTAGAAATCAACCAAATGATGCAAAAACCACTAAACTTTTTCAAACTCAAAAACCACCTAAAACCACTAGAAATCCAAAGATGTGCAAGATATGATCTAACCATGGCTCTTGATACCAATTGTAAGATATAACTTTTCACATACACATCAAACCATAACACAAAGTAGCATATAGATGGAATTCTAGAGAGAGAAAGTTAGAGGTTTAGGGAACTTAGTGAGAGAAAGTGAAAGATATTATTATGAGCTCCAACTCTCTACCTTGGGAGGTAGAGAGTATTTATAGTCTTACATAAATCGCCACACAACGGGCTGTGGATCAGGCATACAGTGGGTAAAGACCCGTCCGTCCTCCACGGTGTTACTTAACTAAATACTACTTAACACAAAAGAACTACGACTACGAGCTTTCTAATGATTACATATACTTGAGGTGACCGACTCTTTAATACCGGGAATTTCTAATTCCTAACAGATAGTTAAGGGTTTTTAGCTATAAAATGAACCTAGACTTAGTAGTCTAGTGTGACACAACCAAAAGAGTAATAGTTTACACCAAAGCTATTACCAACCCTTATTATTCAACCCAAAAGTCTTGCTCTTTGTTGTAAAACATCCAGGAGGGTGGAGAGACGAATTCTTATCCATTGTTTGATCATTCGGAGTTGTACGGTTAGGCTAGACGATTGGAGGCATGTGGTTGCTATATTCCACGATTTCTAATTCTTGTAATCCAAAAGCTTAGGTATTCTATTAAACTAGTCATGAATTTCTATTCTCTTGAATTATTTGAATTACCTTGTTACTACTTGTGTTTTGTTATGATTGTCATGGAGTAATTCTTGAATATACTTGTGTGTAAGGATGTAGGAAATCATAGTAGTGTTCTTATATGTGATGCATGTAAATGATCTTGTTTAAATGAGTTTGTTGGAAAAATTACTAGTCTTGTTTGATTTGTCTGTAAAACATGTTTAAGAAAAAGGACCGAAAGGATTTCTCTTGTGTTTTATTCCAAAAAGTGAAGTGACAAACTAGTATGGGGATATGGTGATTGACACTCTCCATGTTTACTTATTGAAACAAGACTAGAAACATTTTCATCACGAAAGGTAGAAAGATTCGTAGGAACAAGTTTAATGAGAGCCTTTTACAAACAAATGGATTTTCTAAAGGATAATCATTAGGATAAGGACCGAAAGGATTACCTACATGTTATTGTTCTTAAAATGATTTTACAAAACATAAACCATGGGTTGGAAATCATTTGCTTATGATTTGTGCATCACATCAAGAGTTTACACCAAGCCTTCATGAACACTCTCTATGATTGCCTATAGACTTCATACAAGTATATGTTTCTTAATATTAATTTTCACTAAACCATAATTTTGAGGAAGCCTTGACAAGCTTTCTTGTTTCGAATATTGTAAAACAAATTAAAACGCAAATCTATTGGGACGATCTCGACTTACCCACCTTTGCTATCGCGAACGAGTATACATGCTCGTATGCGTTTATAATAATTGTCGGATAATTCGTGTTTATAAATTTTTAAAACTTGCACACGGAAAGCACATCACTTTCTAATAAAATATAAAAAACCAAAAATAATGTTCCCTACTTTTAGACTTAAATCGACATACAATTCGAACCTACCTCACTGATAGGTCACTAGATTTACAACACAAGCTTCAATGAAAGAGATAGAGGCGGTTGAACAACACACAAACACACACACACGTACAAGTAAAGAAAGGTTAGGCATGGAGTGTATGTGAAAGAGTAAATTGAACAACCAACCTTCAAATGAAGGTTTACAAGAGTATTTATAGGAGGGAAGCTAGGGCAACACTCCTAGTCCCTTCCTTTCTCCTATGGGCTTGGGCCAAAGCTCATGGGCCTTCTACATAAGCTTAAGGCTAATAACAAACATAAAGGCCATAATTAAACTCTTCTGACATTCTTCTTTCTTGTGAGAAGAATTGCCTTGAATTGAACCATCTCCCCAGTGTAGCCAGATAGTTTTCTTTGAACAGTTATGCTTTGACGTCATCTTTAACTTTGTTCTTTGATCATTGTTCTTTGTGATGAAAGTGATAGTATGTTGTTATGCATCAAGTGCGCCTCAGTCATTTTTGTGTCTCCACGTCTTTCTCCAACATGCTCACACACTCTTTAACGTTGGATTACGATATTGATGAAGTTCTTTAAGTCTTTAACTTTGTAGATTCTTTGATTTGACGAAGAATCATTCGACTTTGTGTTGCTTTAAGATAGAACTTCTTTGATGATGATGTTGTTGGTGTGAACAAGTGGAGAATCTGCACGATCATTCCGCTCGAGCTTCCATAAGAAGTAAACATAAAAGCGGTTAGTAATAAGCGGATTCCGGCACTTACAAGTTTGAACTTCGAGAGTGTTAACACATAGTGTGAAAACACAACTCTAATTCTTACAAAGGCCGTTCCCGAATCGGAGTCCCACAAGTGAGATAACAAGATGTACGAAGTACACCTACGATTGAGATGAGTGCTGAGGTACCGAAGCATCACCTCACGACTGTAGACCGTTTGAGACCACTAAGCGCAATCCACGGGGAGTTCCGAAGCGACTTTTGTCGGGCTTAGATGTTGACCACTGGCGGGAGTTTCCATTCAATTACTGAGGATCACAAATGTGAACCTCTCATAAATGTTCTCGACAGTTGCTAAGATCAGTGAAGGACTCGATAATGTATCACTAAAATTCTTATTGTTGAATATCAAGTGATGAAATGTCAAGTGTACCTAAGAGATCTTTTGATGAATCTCGTGGCTCTAGACTCAATAGTGCGTTTTGGTTTTCTGGAGCGGAGACTAGGGAGAGGGTCTCCTTCTTCAATACCAGCAATCTCTAAGAGAAAGCCGATAGTTTACGTAGGGTTCCCTGTGAGAATGAAACAAGCTTCGTTTGAGAGAAACTTGAGTGGCTAAGAAGGTTTAGTGCATGCGTCACCGGGTCCATGACGACTTTTAATCTTCAATACCGGTGTCATCTAGTGACAACCATTAGCATATGAATTGAACCCGTGCGCCCTAAGTTGAATAAATTGGAGGGCTATTTCTTTTCACCCTTTTCTTTGCATTTCTTTTTAATTCTTCAACTCCTTCTTTCTCCGATTCTCATTTTCTCCTTTTTATAATCATACCTAAGGACTTCTAAATACTAACTATTTGTGGTGTCCTTGGGTAGATCCCTCCGACTCTGGCGGATCATAGGACGGTTATTCCTAACCTTAGTCACCTTATAACTCCATGACTAACCTATGTTGCCATAAAACCATTTACTTGAAAAATCTCGCTCAATGTTTATGAATAAAAACATTTTTGAACCACTTTTGAGATGAGATTTTGCATAAATACTCCCCCTCCACATGTGCTTAAGAGTTTAATGGTTAAATGCACGTGAGGAAAAGAAGCGCGCACATTTTGAATTGATCAACTCAAGATAGACATTCCCCCGCGAGACACGGTTAGGTGGCATAGTTAAAGAGTTGCATTGTCAGCTTTTAGGTGACAACTAGCTCTAATAACTACCTTGAAGGTGTAGACAATCCTCGAAAGGTTGTCAAACCCGTCAGAGTTCATGTCTACCAAGAGTTTCTCGAATGGTACATTCTACTCGGACAAGTCCTTTGCGAGACACGTTTACATCACTAGCGAACTAGCTTGAAATTATTACCCGTCCCGGACAAGTCTTTTCGAGTTACTAACAGTTAAGATCTCGTCAATTCATGGGTTAAGTCTATAGCACAAAGATTCATTTGCATTTACACAACATATTTCTTATCACGTATTTTCTCCCCCTCAAAAATGGCATATAAAATGTTATTTTTGAAAAGTTGAGAATAAATATGACCATTTCGAGTGTTGGGGGAAGAATGACCATTGTGAACAATTTGTGAACAAAGTTTTAAGTCAAGTACTCCCCCTCAACGAGTGATATAAGCGGTTGAGGTTTTGAAAATCATAAGGGAAAGTACTTGTTCTTTTGAGCAAAACCTTGAAAAATGAAAGGTTTGATATGTTTTACTCAAAAGTAAGAAGCTTTCGCTCCTTTTATAAGGATTGTGGCAAGCGTACCACGGGGTCCTTTATTTACAAGTACGGGTTGTACACTGTAATATGTGCACAAGCCATTGACATAATAGATCATACATCCAAATTTATAATGAAAGAAGCAGTTCAAGGGGTACCAAGTAGTCGAGATGTGCGCCAGGAATGTGAATCGAGCATTGAAAGCCGATGATGTTTCTCTGGGTCGACCACCAACATAGCTTTCCAATCTTCTGAGCTGATCCCTTCTATACAACCGTTCATCAATCATGGTGATGATCCTCTTCACGTCCCTTCGATCATGAGAATTCCATCGCTTAGGAGACCCAATCTTCTGATGTATATCCTTCAACCGATAAGCCAATCCGTCCCTAACCAACTTCAAAGTGTGATCTCCAAATTTGTGAAGATCTCTGCACGCCATCAAGCAATTTCTTTGAAGTTCACTGCGGTAAACGCGCCGAATGGTTTCTGATGAGTGTAAATTGTGAGAGTTGGTTGATGTCGGGAAGATCAATCTGCGGTTGAGTGAAGTTGACACGTCGATAAGATTCTACTGCAAGATGGAGATCTTCTACACGTTCTTTGATGACTATGCGTCTGATGAAGATGAGCACTGACTTTATGAATTCACGTTGTACCGGTGGAGAATTGTCTCATACGACCATGTACTTTGGCAAGGTACATATCTTCGATGTCGTTGATAGACAAATTCTCAAAGTCAGCTTCAGAGAATGCATAATCCCTTTCGTCTTGTCTCTTGACCACAATATTCTTGAGATAAGTGTAGTCCCATTTGGACGAAAGATCAACGTGTTTGATGGCAACGATGTTTTTAGTACTGAACACCGCATGTTGAGACTTCCGTACTGGCAGCTTACTGTAGTAGATTCTTGGCGTTCGGCCAATGATGAATCCTATACATTGCATCTCGGTCGTATGCTTCCACTTTGTTGGAGAACAAGTGATTAGCTCTTTCCTCGATAGCTATGCGGTTTGAGTATTCGGCTGCTAAATTTCTTTGGGAATGGAAGTGTCAAGGATGTAGCGTATTTCATTGAACCATCACCACCGTGAAGAAGAAATTCCAAGTCTTTGTTGAAGAAATATCGAATGGGATCCTAGGCTGATCTGGTTGGACGATCGTTGGTAGTGGTTTAGACCAGTCGGTGTAATATGGAGGGTTGTCCCGCTTCGTAAAGTCGATGTTTGCTTCGGGGTTGAGCCAATCCATGTTATTAGACATAGCTCGAGCAATGTTATCAAGGTGATATTCGACCTCGATGGCACTTTCGAAGCTATCTTTCCACAATTGAAAAGCTTCATTCTTGATTCGCCGCAACTCATATTTCGTCATCTTCTTTACTCGGAATTTTTCTTGCAGTATCTTTGCATGCTCCAATGTATTACCGTCTACGAGATCTTGACCTTCAGCAGGGTAGGGAGTGGAATTAACAAGAGTAGAGAACCATTCAAATTCCTCTGTATTATCTTCATCTAGCCAGATAGGGCGTCGGGCGCCTTCTTCTTCTTTTTCTTAGGCCTAGATGAGGATTTTGGTTTCTGTACTTTGTCGGGTGAGGCGGGTTGTTGTTGGGGCTCATGGTATTCTTCATCGTCACCACCCGTATACTCAAAGTGGTCATCGGTTTTTGAGTGGGGTGGTAACTCGAATCCCGAGGTTTATCAGTGAGAAGAGCGGGAGGAGATCTTTGTTAAGCTGGAGTCCTTTGTTGTGGAGGCGGCATTGAGTACTTGAATCGAAGATGATTCACGGACTTCTTTGTGCGTTTAGGCTCCTTATCCTTATCTTGATATTTGTCTTCATCATCTCTTGAACTCTTAGGCCTTATAGCCTCTTCTCTGAATGATGAATTGAGTTGGTATTCCAGCAATGCTTCAAACAGTTTAGCTTCATGGGAGGCAAACGTTGCGGAGCGTGTTGACATTTGCGCTACCAGCCGGTTTACTAATTCATCATCTGAGAAGATTGTAGTTTCAACTGGATTGATGCTCAAATTCATCGGAGTTGATTTCATGGCTTGCTTGGCTAAATGTAAGAGATTCGGATAAAGTTGTCTGGAATACATCTCCTTTGTTAGTTTCGGAATGACCTCCATTAAGAACTTGTATCCTTTTATCATCTCGTCCATGCTTCCTTGAAGATCATCCTTCATAAGCTTCGGTACATACTCCCTTTCAACTTGCATCTTGTCATTCTCATCATGAAGATCGTTATCGATCGTGAGGAAAGTCAACTTTTGTGGAGAATATCTTTCTTTCGACTTCGTTTGGCAGGCTTTAACGATTCGATTCTTAGATTGAGAGATCCAAGATGGAGTTGGCTTCTTTACTTATTTGGATGATGATTTGGTTGATTTCTTTGATGGTGGTGGTGAAGAGTGAGAAAAGAATCGATGATGATGAGATGTGAGGAGACTCCGGGTCCTTTGGAGGTTCAGAGGTTTTCTCCTCTGATCGAGCAGGACTGTCTAGCAGAAACTTATCATAATCAGTGTCATCTCCAGACTTATCTTTCTCTTCAGTCTTTTCTGTCTCAGACTTTTCTTTGTCACTCTCATCTTTCTCGGACTTTTCTTTAACAGGTTCCTCAAATTCATGCTCAATAGTTTCTTCCACGGGCTTTTGTTGTTGCTCCAAAGTGGTGGCACTAGATCCCTTATCGGGTTGATTAACCGCATCAGGACCTGGTGAAGGTTGAGCTGCACCACTTGACCTTCCGGGGCCACCCATTTGTTCTTTTGCAAATTCTTTTGCCACGTGTTGGAGTCTAAGGAATTTGAACTTCTTCTGTATGAAGTATACAATTGCTCTTCATCTTCATCTGAGCTTTCTTCATAAGGCACAAGTACAGTAGTCTTCCCTTTGTCATTTGGTGGACTTGGAGGTTTAGCTGCTGAAGGAGGTGTTTGATTGCAGATTTAGAGTAGAAAGTCTCTTCATCGATTCATAGCCTCGAGTCTTCGTCCATTAGCTTTCTCTGCGGTTCGGGCTTAGATACGGGAATAGGAACAGCTTCCTTGGCGGGAACTGTCCCCTTTCGTGGAGGATTCCTCCTGGGAAACATCCTCGACTCTCGTGCTTGCGGCACTTCTAGTACTTCCTCTTCGGTTCTCCTAGTAGGTGTTCCAGAAGGCTTTTCATCGAGATGACCAACTTTGCCTTCTCGTATTGCTACTTGATACCTTTTGTATGTTTCAAGCTTTTTGATTTCATTAGTCATAAGGTGATCAGGCAGCACGGCACCCTGTTTCTTTGTTGACGATTCCTTGATTCTGACTGATAGGGTAGGCTCAATCAACATATCGTGATTATCTGGGTCATTGAGCCTCTGTGGAATGTCGGGATGAAGTCCAAGTGCTCTCGGATCAACAATTTCGTGTATCAGACATAGGGAATCTTTGAGCCAAGTTTCTTGTGAAATGACATCATGTCTTCCCATAGCAGTGCTTCAATTTCGATGTCCTTTTGTTGATTAATGACCTGAAGATTTGTAGTTCCATGAGCTTGGGATGCTCATAACCACTATCACGACCAGAGACCGATTTGGTAATGATGATGTAGAGGGTTCTCCACGGTTGAGGAATGTTCTTAAGCTCCACATGAGAATGCTTAGTGATTATTCACGAAGCTTCATCATAGCCAATATCAATCAGAATTGAAGCTGTCTCTTCAGAGGGTGTGGCATAGAAGTCGGTTGGCTCGATTTCAGGAATAAGAAGAACAGCCCGTAGATCTGCATGTGTAATGGTGATTTGTTTGTGATTGAGCGTCACAGTCACCGCACTTTGACCTTTGATCCTTTGCATTGAATTCGAATTGTTGTATGTAGATTTCGGTCTGTAGCGAGTGTGAGAGCATGTTCTGATAGGGATGATTCTTTAAAATATCCACAGCAATCAAGCAAGAAGATTCTGAGCATGTGAGGGTTTCAAAGTCAACTCTGAGATTGTTCTTTACAATCTTTCTTGGATAGCCATTAGGGAAGATATCAGCAATTGTGAGAACCTCGGGTGCATCCACATTCATTTGAGCGACCATGTCGTGATCGAAATAACATTAGCCAAAAGAACCAACATATCGAAAGACATAATGTTAGTCAACGAAGGTTTTATTGTCTAATTATTGAATATACTGTGTTAATGATTGTTACGAGTCCTAAGTCACTTGTTTGTCCAATAGTCCAATGGCGTCGTGAAATGCGTTTAGTGAGTTAGTTAACTTTAAGTTTTAAAGTTTAAGTTATCACTTATTTTCACAACATATCAAACGTTTAAGTTTATTAGTGACATTATTGGATTCGTGACGTTATGATTCATTAATTTACAGGTTTGCACGCGTAATAATTCAAAACGAAGGTTTGATCAAGGCTTATGCGTAGGAATAGTATCTTATGCGTAAACAAGATAAGTATAAGCGTAGACGTAAGCTTACGCGTAGGATCCTGACTTACGCGTAAGAAATATTACGCGTAGGAACAGGAGAACCTTATGCGTAAAACTTAGCGTGGCGTATATAAACCTTACGCGTAAGGATTACTCGTAGAGTAAACCTTATGCGTAGAGTCCTGTTTCGCATATCCTTCACAGAATACGCGTAGTCCCATTGTAGAACCTTACGCGTAACAGTTACGCGTAAAATTTCTCTTACGCATAACTTTCTACGGGTAAGGTGATCCTTATGCGTAGAGTAACAAGGACCTTGATTCTGAGTTTTATGCGTAGCAAGCCGGAAATAAAATCATCATATCATCAATCTTAACATGTATAGTCATTTACAAAAGATCATGGATGAAACTCATTTAAACAGTTAGGCGTAGAAAATCTTATGCGTAGCCAAAACCCTAAAGTTTAAAATTTTACGCGTATGACATCTATCCATAGGATTTGCACCAAACAATTTACGGTAGGTCTTAGATGTTATGAGAGTCTATTAACCAAGTTTTAACACCCAATTCGTGGTGAATCAAAAATACCCAATCTCAAGAACATTAAACCCTAATTTCTAATTCTGACACAATTAGTGTTTTACGGGTTGTTATAGGGCCTGAAAATCATTAATTCAACATGATATAAACATCACACAACAATCTATTTGACCAAAAACATTCACATTTTAAAATACCCAATTCGACTTAAGAACCCTAATTTTGAAAAACCATCAAATCGAGTTTCTGGGTGGATTTTGAGGTTAAAAATAGTATCATTGTTGTTAAAGACAAATTTTGACACAATCTTTTCAACCTTAAACACCCATTCTTGATTGTGAGTTCATACGCTTATGCGTAGAAAACAAAAACAATCATAGACCAAAATTTGACTGTTGGATTCGTGTAAAAATCAAAACCTATGTTTGTAAACATGTTAAGATCATAAAACAACTTACAATATGATGATCAGAAACACATATTTGAAGAACGAATTTCGTGCGTAGGATTGATTAGGTTTATGAGTAATAAATGTGAAGTTGAAGTTAGGTGGAAGACTTTTATTAAAATGACTTTCATCTTTTGACAATTTTGGTCCCTCCACCTTTTCCATTTTCACCCAAAGCCTTTAACTTCCATTTTGGTTACCAAACAAAGATTTTAAGAAAGAAATTTGACGACACTCCCCCTAGACTTAAGAAAATAATGAAAGGTTATAGATTTTAGTCCGAGGAGTGTTAGTTGAACCAGAAAAGTTTACCACCATTGATTCAAGAAACAACCAGAATAGAGTAACATGCAAGTACACGAATGTTTTTGAAACAGTTAAGTGTTTATTTTCTCCCCCTCAACACTTGATCGGAAAAATACTTAATTTTGAAAGATTATAGTGTTGACGGAAGAAATGTACTTGCAATGTTGAAAGAAAATAGATAGAAGAATATTTTTGTTGTTTTATCGGATTTTATATTTTTGTATTTTGTTTTTGAAAAATATTTACAAAAGAGATTTTGGTGTTTGACAGGTTTTAAGACTGTTTTAGGAGTTCATCCAATTCCTCTTGAGTCAAACACCTCATACCAATCCGGTGGACCAACTCATTAAACCTAGCGGGAGGCAAGGCTTTGGTGAGAAGATCGCCAATTGGTATTCTGTACCCACAAAATATAATTCAACGGTACCATGTTCCACGTGATCCTTGATGAAATGATATCGAAGATCGATGTGCTTTGATTTCGAGTTGGCTGAGTTGCACGAGATTGCAATGGCACTCCGATTGTCGCAATACATCGGGATTCTATCAAATACGTAACCATAGTCTTTGAGTTGTGTTCTCATCCAAATGACTTGAGCACAACACGCCGACATGGCTACATATTACGCTTCGGTTGAGGACAGCGATGTACAATCCTGCTTCTTCGATTGCCATGACACCGGTTTATCACCAAGAAATTGTAAAGCTCCTGAAGTACTTTTCCGTGAGTCTAAGCATCCTGCGTGGTCGGCGTCTGAAAAAGCGATTAGTTCAAAACCAGAATCCTTCGGATACCAGATCCCCAAGTTAATGGTTCCCTTTATGTATCGGAGGATTCTTTTAGCCTAAGAGAGGTGGGTTTCAGTTGGTCGCGACTGATAACGAGAGCAAAGATATACGGCAAAGACAATATCAGTCTCGCTGGTTAGATACATGAGAGATCCAATAATACTACGGTATTTTGTAGGGTCCACCAATTTCCCATGTAAATCAGGGTCTAGCTTCTTGGTATGAGCCATTGGTGTGGCATAGGTGTCACAGGTTTGCATTCCAAATTTGTTTAACAATTCAAGGGCATATTTGGAGTGACTCAAGAAAATACCACGGGGTGATTGATGAACTTGTAGTCCTAGAAAGAACGTAAGTTCACCCATCATGGACATTTCAAAATGTTTCTTCATTAGTTTTGCAAAAGCGATTGAGTACTTTTTATGAGTTGACCCAAAAATGATGTCATCCACATAAATTTGAACAATTAAAATATTTTCCCCGTGATATTGTATGAAAAGAGTTGGGTCAACCGAACCTTTGGTGAAATTATTGGCAATGAGGAAAGATGATAACTTATCGTACCATGCCCGAGGAGCTTGTTTGAGACCATACAGAGCTTTGTTCAGGTTTGTAGACATGGTTCGGGAGGCGGGATCAACGAATCCTTCTAGGTTGGTGACATAAACCGTTTCTTTAAGTTGTCCATTGAAAAGCGGTTTTGACATCCATCGAAAGACCGTTATATTCATATGAGCCGCGAACGCGAAATATCCGACCTCAAGACGAGCAACCAGAGCAAAAGATTCTTCAAAGTCAATACCCTCTTCCCGACGATAACCCTTAGCCACCGGGCGTGACTTATTTCGATAACATTTCCTTCTGCATCCAATTTGTTTTTCCAAATCCATTTGAGACCAATGACGTAGACCCTGTTGGTCTTTCAACCAGTTCCCATACTTCAAGACGTTTGAATTGGTTGAGTTCTTCTGCATAGATTCAATCCAGTTGTCCTTTGTCATTGCGTCTTTGATGTTTTAGGTTCGATTGGCGGACGGTGAGTGCATAAATGCAATGTTCACCATCTGTGTGAAGGCGTTGTCTCGTAACGACCGGTTGATTCGGGTTGCCAATAATATTTTCAGAGGATGGTCTTTTGTCCATCTATGTGTGGAGGGTTGATGTTGGTATACATTGTGCAGATTCGGAGGATTCAAATGGTTTGTTGAAGATTCGCGACATCGTGCAGCGATCTCATTAGCAAACGGATTGAAGAACGCATTTGGATCAAAATCTGCAGGTGGAGGTACTTCATTTAGAACATCATCAGCCGGTTCATCATTGTTGGAAGCGGTTTGTTCAACTGTTGTGTTGGAGTCAACTGGTGGTGCTTCTTCAACTAGCGGATACACTTGGAGCACGTTCATCAATATCGTCACTGAACAGCGGAGCAAATAACCTTTCCATTTGTTGACGAGTAAGTTAGGGGCTTTGTTCAGCTGATGATGGGGTTTGGGGGAAGTTTAAGCGGTTGTGTCCGGGTTCCAAGCTGTTATACTCATAAGCCATCTTCGTAAGTTCATCAAAATGAGCATGAATCGTTTCCATAACCTCCTTTGTTCGACGATTCCAGATTCGGAAGCCTTTAGAATTATCACAATATCCTATAAAGACTCCAATGTCAGCTTTGGCTTTGAGCTTTCCAAAGTCATCACGATCATTATTCGGATAGCAAAGAGATCCAAATACATGAAAGTGTTTGAGATTCGGTTTTCTGTTGTGGACAAGCTCAAAAGGTGTTTTGTTGTGGCGTTTTGTAATCATAGAACGGTTTTGAGTATAGCATGCATTAGATACAGCTTTTGCCCATAAGTAATCTGGAAGTTTAGCATTGATTAACATTGTTCTTGCAGCTTCCACTAACGCTCGGTTTCGTCTTTCAACAACTCCATTTTGTTCGGTGTTTGTGCAATAGATGTCGATCTTTGAATTCCCACTTTCTCATAAAATTCACGAAGAGTTTGGTTAACAAATTCAGTGCCTCTATGCATTCGATTTGTCGAACGGTGTATCGTAGCTGAACTTGTATTTTCGTGAGAAAGGTGATGATCATCTGTGGAGCTTGATCTTTGCTTCGAAGAAAGTAGACCCAAGTCCAGCGTGAATAGTCATCAACAATTACTAAGATGTAGCGTTTGCCATTGATCGTTTGCACGCGCATCGGGCCACACAAATCCATGTGAAGAAGATGAAGCAAAGGTGATCTTTAGAATACCGAAATTGTGGGAGTCCTTCAACTAGTTTGTGTCGAGCAAGGTTGGTGATGGTTTGAAAGTTTAGATGTGAGAGACGACGGTGCCATAGCCAGGATTTTGTTGATGTTGCCTTTGAAAGTAAGCAGATGGGAGAAGAAGCAACCATGTCTTGCATAGAGATAGTGTAAAGACTTGAATTACGCGAGCCAGACATAAGGTCGTTTCCTTGTAGATCACGAATGAAACAAGTTTTCTCCCTGAAAGCAACCTCCAAATCTCCATCACAGAACTGACCTACTGAAAACAGATTGTGACCGAGGCCTTCCACATAATAAACCCTGCTAATTTTGATGTTCCCATTGATATAGTCTCCGTAGCCCATGATGGCTGCGAAGTGATCATTCCCGAACCTGACAGTGCCAATGAACTTTGCAATAAAGTTTGATAACAGTTTAAGGTTGCCTGTCATGTGTCGGGAACATCCGCTATCAACAATCCAGAGAATGATCGTATCACGCATTACACACAGGCGACACAGATGGAATAGAAGTAGATGTGGAAACCGAAATGTTAGAGGGTTCCGGAGCAATTATAGTAGACATACACACATCAATAGCTTTAGGTATCCATTTAAATCCTAGTGTGTTATATATCCATTTCTGCCATCTCCAACTAGTATTTGCTTTAGTCTTAGTGAATGCACTAGGTGGTACTACATTCCTAGGAGGTGAAACTGGAGCTACAGGGACAAAAATGCGTTTCTTAGAATCTAAAGAGGCGGTCTACCAAGCACAGACTTAGAAAGATTAGTGGGCCTAGAGGTATTCGGTTCTTAGGATTCCTTAAACGAGAGATGATAGCTTTAGCAACACATTTATCATGACAATCGGAATTCATACTTTTACGACAAATAACACAAGGTGCATCGGACTGAATATCAAAAGTACTTAACGGTTTAGCATTCGTTACATCACTATTTCTATTACATTTGCCGGACGCAATATCTATAGTGGAGGCAACGTGAGTCTTATTCATAGTCCTAGGGTGTTCTTCTACTTTAGCATTCCTTATTGATCTTTTCTTAGGTCGTAACTTCCTATTCTTCGATGTAGTGCTCCTAGGCTGTGAAGTACGGACGTTTGGAAAAGACGCAACTATTCCTGTTTCAGTAGAAGGAAGCACGTTAGCAACTTGTGATTTGGCAGCAGTGATTCTAGGTTCATGATTACTAAGTGTTACTGGGGCTATTCTCTTAATCACGGTAGGCGGAAGTTGTTCATACTTTCCTAACATTTCTCTTAACTTGAAGATAGTGTGAATCAGATCTTGATTTTCAGACCGAATATTTCCAAAAAAATGCATAACTTCTTTAGTGTGTGCAAGATAATGATCAAGTTCATTTGATGCTTCATCACGAGTCTTTTTGAGTAAATCAAATATGACACCATATTCCTTTTAACTTTTACAAGTTCTTGTTCATATTTTGAGATTTGACACTTAAAAGACACGTTTTGATCATCCAGTTGCTCAATTTTAGGATCGGAAGATTTTGCACGCAACTGGGCGATTTTGTGTTGAAAAGCAAGTTGTTGATCGTGAATATCTTTTTGACACCAATTAAGACGACGTATTGCATTTGAAAGTTCGTTTGACAATCGTTTGTTTTCAACTTTTAAGGACTCGATCTGAAGCACATTATTAGTGTTCTCAACATTTACCACAGAGTCAACGATGTCAGAGATATAATCAAATGCATATGACAAAGAATTCAATAACACAACATTATGGACATCGGCACAGATGACATCTTCCAAGAGTCGATCAACATCTTTTCTCAACATTTTCTTTTTACGTTTAGTGTTAGAAATAGATGTTTCGTTTTCTCAAAACGACCTTCATTAATCCAAGTTCCTTATGAAAGTCCTTTCCCAAGACAATGCACAACTTTTCAAATTTTTAACATTTGGTAAAAGATTTTTCTGAAAAATGTCTCTTTGTTCTCGCCCAGAGGCGATTGAAAATGTTGAACTTTGATTTCAGAATGATATTCTATCTCATGTTGTAAAGTTTTGAGGTCACCCATGAAAAGGTCAAAATATCGAAGAATTTTGCGATTTTCAGGTTTTGAGTTTACTTCACTGATGGAAGGTAAAGGACCATAAGTTTGTGCATAATCTGGTTTGGGATTATCATTAGAAGACTCAGACATTTTTATGATAATCCTTGGTGTGTTAGAAGAATCCGTTGGTGTGACGAAAGTGACCGCTTTTGAATAGTTAAAAGGTTTGTTGTAAACAACTTTTTCTAATTTTGATCGACTCTCGTGTTCTGCATCTAATTCCTCTTGACGATGATATTCAACAACACTCATAACAGAATTATCAATTTTATATTCTTTGGAAACTTGGATTTGGTTTGAATGCTTTTGTTGAAAGCTTAGGTTTGTAATCGGCAAGATTCGGTCCATATCCATTTGGATTGGGTTTTAAAGTAAACTTTTCAATGGTTGTGACCGACTCGCCATGTTTGTAAACAACATTTTTAAACTCTTTAAGTTTGTTTTGCAAGCCGATGATTTCTTCAAGATGATCATCTATTCGTTTCGTTGAATGCTTTTTGTATGCAGAGAACTATTTTGACAAGTTAACAACTTCAGGCCTTAGATTTTTGATTTTCCAAGGTGAGAGCATTAATTTGCTTTTTATGTTCATGTTTCAGTTGTTCTATTTCAGACAACAAAGCATTCTTGAAGCGGCTAGATCACGCATCTGTCTCTCTAAATATTTTTCATTTTGATGAGATTTGGCAAAGGCTGCTTCAAAACCGTTTTCACGTTTTTCTTGAGTTTTGAAAAGTTGAGTTGCTTTTGTAAACATTCAAAATCCTTGGTTAACAGTGCATTTTTGCTTTTCAAGTCCTGATTAATGGCATGACATTTTTCCACTATGGTTTGTTGGTCTTGTATTAAACGAGCAAAATCTGGATGAGGCAAAAGTTCGGCGTGTTCAACGTGAGTCTCAACATGATCATTACGAAGATCCTCAAGTATAACCACGGAGTCAATTTGATTATCAAGGGAAACCGTTTGGTCATCTTGATCGTCAAATATAACTACGGGTCTAGTTGAAAATCGTCGGAATGAGATGTGGACGACTCATTTTGAACATTCGAGCCTTGTCGGATTCGGATGTTGGCGGAGATATGAGATCGAGATAAATATGGTTTGTTCGGGTTTTTGAGACAAGCCATCAATATCATACACTGGGCCTGTGTCACTCATGTGTAACTCATGCATATTAGCCATCAACATAATAGTTGCATTGGCACGCAAGTCCTCCATATCATCATCCGAGTCGCATTTGCCATAAAGCTCTGTTCTTTGTGCGTGAGAGTTCCACCAGATTCATCCTTAAGAGCCAAAAGAAGAGCCTCTTTGTGATAAGCACTGCCCTTAGTCCTAGGCTTTGGGCATGCATTAGCCAGGTGTCCCTTCTCATTGCAGGTTGTAGCATCGAAGACCATTCAACCCATTTTGAGCATTTCCTGTTCCACCACTTGAGCTCGATTGTTATTCCTACCCACAGCATTAAACCCTTGACCACCGCCCATCGGACGACCATAACCACGATTCTGAACTTCAACTCGTCCATTGTTCACAACAGCTTGATTCCTTGTGTTAGATGAGGAACGAATACGGTTGTTGGACTTGTTGGTATAACGGCTAAAGGCATTAGCAATCATAGCAAATCCTTGTTGCAATGCTTCGAGCGGATCGGATTCCTCATTAGCTTCACTGACAAGGGCTTGAGCATTGTTGTTGTTGTATGGAACCAATTGAGTTTGTTGAGATTGAGGCTGTGAAGGATCATATGGTGTGATTGTAGCATTGGTTGAGTTCTTTGGTTGAGGAGAATAACCGTTTTGAGCATATAAGGCAAGTTGTTGATTTTCCGGATGTGTCGGTGGAGCAATTTGAGCACGGAGAATCCTTTCCCTATCAACTTCCTTTTCATGAGGCTTCAAGTAATCGTACAACAATCCATATGTAGAATGATGCATATTCTTCGCTTGACGGAGAAAAATGACATACTTCTCCCATTCAGGACCAAGACTACTCAGGAACTTAGTATTCACTGCAATTCTTGGCATGATGATGTTGTGTTTATCCAAATCATTGATGATGTCTGAAAAACGATGATGATAAGACTCTAGTGTCTCTCGAGGTTCAATCATGAAGTGTTCATAAGCCAAGTAAATTTTGGATTCCAAATCCTCCTGATTGAGTACAGATCCTTCCATAAGAAGATGAATATGATCCACATTTCCTTTGCAGTCTTTTGAGCATCAACACTTTGAAGAATTGGGTTAGGTAATCCTAAGAGGATATATTGCATTGCAAGTTCATCACTTTCATAGTGTAGAAGTTCCTCTGCATTCAGTCGGCAACGTAGCAATGTTGGATTCTTCATCTCTTGGTGGATTAGCATTTGGATCGGCGGGTACGATAATAGTAGGCATCTGAAATGGACCTTCCAAGATAACCTTCTTTAAGAACTTTCCATGTGGCTTCTTCAGATCACAAAATCTAAAGAACCTTATCACCCATTGATCGTAGTTTCCTGGAGTGAGCATTGGAGGTCTATCTAGTGATCCAGCCTTATGAATTGATTGTTGGCTACTTAAAGCTTCACACATCTTTGCAAACCAAGTGGGTTCCTTCATAGTGTTCCTTGATGGATGTTGATTGAATTCATTTGTGTAGGGTTGAACTTGAAGACTTGGTGGTGGTTGTGGAGTATGTTGTTGATTAAATTGTTGTTGATAAATTGCTTGTTGTTGATTCCATTTTTGATGTTGTGGAGTTAGTTGTTGTTGACGTTGAGAATAAGTGTAAGGGAAATAGTTAGAGTATGGTGGTTGTGACATGTTGAAAACTTGTGTTGGTAAAAAATGGATATTTGTAGTCGAATGAACCTTTGTTGATGAAGTATCCTTAGGCGTAGTAATCACAATAACCAAGTAGCACTTAAGCGTAAAAACACCAAAGTTACGCGTAACAATGAGAGTTACGCGTAGTTTTAGCTTACGCGTAAGCAGGGAAAAAAGACTAAAGTTATGCGTAAACAATAAGTTATGCGTAGAAAACTTTGGCGTAGGATTATCTTATGCGTAAGACTGGGCTTAGGCGTAGGATGAATCTTATGCGTAGGATTTTCTACGCGTAAGCTTTATGCTTATGCGTAAATTTAGGGTTTTATCCCAAATGATCTTTTACACTATCACAGTGCAAAAGATATCCAAAGTCGACGTGTTTTCAGGCTTATCCAAGCAAGAAACCACGGAGTAAACCACGAAACTGAAGATCAAACCACGGATAAAGTTACGCGTAAGATTAGGGTTTCACTTACGCGTAGCTTACTCGTAAAAATGATTTTGCCCAAAGTTGTTTCTAAACCAGATTTTTGTTATGGAATAGCTTCAATATCACCAAAATAACACAAAAGTGTGAAACTTGATGAATCAAAACGGCTAAACGGGTTACGCGTAGGACGACACCCACGAACAAAATCACGCTTAAAAACTTAGATCCACGCGTAAAGGTTGAAACTTTTTGCCAAAAACAAGTATTTTAACACCTTAAAACGTTGAAAGTACAAGAATCTTGGATTAAAAAGTGTAAAAAACGAATTTTTAAGCGAACCAAAGTGGTAACCACGTTTACGCGTAAGACCGAAACAAAAAAAACTTCAAAAACGAAAGTGTTAACCCAACTATTTAGCGATTGATACCACTGATAGGTCACTAGATTTACAACACAAGCTTCAATGAAAGAGATAGAGGCGGTTGAACAACACACAAACACACACACACATACAAGTAAAGAAAGGTTAGGTGTAGAGTGTATGTGAAAGAGTAAATTGAACAACCAACCTTCAAATGAAGGTTTACAAGAGTATTTATAGGAGGGAAGCTAGGGCAACACTCCTAGTCCCTTCCTTTCTCCTATGGGCTTGGGCCTAAGCTCATGGGCCTTCTACATAAGCTTAAGGCTAATAACAAACATAAAATCCATAATTAAACTAACTATTACATATGAGTAACTAACACTTGAATAAAGGTTTAGGAGTGATTCCAACACTCACTATTCCTATAGAGAACGATCAATCCCCCGAGCCTTGCCCATATTGTACTACAAGGTTAGGTACACAGCCTAGAAGGGTTGTAAAACTTAATTGTGGTTCAACAATTCCGCACATCAACGATGAGATGCATGAATTGCATATAATAATACCCTTCTTATCAGACCATGTTTAAACATGATTAGATGCCTCCATTGCATATGGTCAATGGCTTACTTAGTGAGATAGTTGACATGATCATAAAAGATTTGGACTTGAAGCTAAAAATCAATTCCATGATGAGGGACTTTTTAGTGTAAGTCCTTGAAACGAGTTCCCGCATCATAAAGAGTTTCACCATGATGTTGTTGGAACATCAAGATGTCATTCTTTAGCTTGGTAGTTCTTCCCGGTGGGAAAATTTGTGCGACAAAACAAGAAGTGAGATTATCCCAAGTCGAGATGGATCCCGCGGGTAGACGCTCAAGCCAATTGCTAGCTTGGTCATGTAGATAGAATTGGAAGAGACGCAAGTCAATGGAATGCACATATATTTTGCACCAACCGGATGGTGTTGGACCGTAAGGTAGTCACATTGGCTTCTTATGTAAGCTCAATGGTGTTTCGGTAGCCTTCGTGGCTAGGTCATGAGTACTCGCCTAAAGTATGGGGTCCAGGTAAATTGTGTGGAAATTTAGAAGGGGGTTGAATAGTTTTCCCATTTTTAACTTCATTATAAAGTTTACTTTTTGAAAAACTTTGATTCGAGCTTTTTTGAAATCAATTGATTGCAATATGAACACAATATAACTATACTAGAATAAATAAAAATTAAAAGAAATAAATAAATAAATAAATAAAACTACTAAAATCTAAAATGCAAGATAAAAAGTAAGAGATGCAAGAATCAAACCGAGACACAAATACTTATAATGGTTCGGTAATGAAGCTCCTATTCGCCCTACTCTATTTCTCGAGTACCCAACTCAAGAGTTCAAAGCACTATGTCAACAAACTCCTTTCAGGTTGAGAAAACCATACAACGTCGCTTATCACAATTTTTAACACTAAGCTAAATGTCGATTACTAATCTAGCTAGTACTAATCTCATTCACGATATACCCCGATCCTCACAAATCACAAAATCCACAAGATCCACACGATCTATACTCGATCTACCCGATCTACACATGATCTACCCGATCTACACACGATATTCACGATCTACTCACTATCAGCACAAACTACATAAGATCTTCCTGATCTCTACAGGATCACAATGATCCACACAATCTAAATAAAAAAGATAATGAACAACTTGAATTATACCTTTATACAACAAGTAAGTAACAAATGTTACGAGTGCACCACTCTTAATACTACTACACTTTGTATCTTCCTTATACGGTGTGTTCTTCTCATTCACTAGTAGAGGAATGAAGGTAATCACTTGGTTGGATGATTAAATCACTCGTAAACAAAAACAAAGTAACTAAACGATCAAAGAATCAAAACTAGAAAGTGTGAATTTAGATCAGAAAGTTTTGTGCGAAAAAAGATGCCTTAAATCTGTAAAATGGTCCAGTATTTATCGGTAAGAAAATTATAGCCGTTACAGGCGATGATACTGTTAAAGTCCAGACGGTACCGTCCTAGAAAAAAAACACTCCAATCTTTGTTTTTAGTAGTGAAAGTTTATTTGGGGATGCTTGGAGCTATTTTAGGGGAAAAATAGCTGTTGGGATTTTTAAACTTATTTTTTTCAAATAAAACATTTCTTTTTAATTCAAAAATAATATGTAAAATGTATTTTTTTTTTTTTTAAATATTTTTTCACATTAAAAATGTGGAGTTTAGAGCATAAAATGAAATCCTTTGATCATTTCTCAAATTGTAAATTTGTTTGTTCTTACCTAGAGTGATTTACGTCGAAACAGAATATTACGACTATAAACTTGTTTACGTTAGTTTTGACGTAAGGCGTTTTTATATTTTGTTATTATAAAAATGTAGAGATGTCGAAAAATAGAAATAACGGTTTTAGACATTTCATATATCAACAATCTCCCCCTTTTTGATGATGACAAAATATAAATTCAGTTTAAATAAAAAAATATTATTAACAAGTTTTTAGTTGAGTTTATCTCATGTCTCCCCCTTTTTGTCAAAGCAAAAAAAATGTCGAGACCACGCTAAGGCTCTGCCTTAATGTATGCTCCCTTTCGTTTGGAGGGCACCAAAGAATCGAGCAATGGTACTTTCAAAAAAAATGAGTTAGACGACAAATATAATATATCTAACTAGTAGCAACCATAAAAATATACCAGAGAATGATGTATTATACAATGGTTGTCTATGACCACACGCCAAAAGCTATAAGATGAAGCTAATTGAGTAGTTTAAAATGACAAAGGTAAACTTGTGTATCACATTACAATGTCTTAATCGTTATGTGATACACAAGTTTATCTTTGTCATTTATAAACCAATCAGTTAGCTTCATCTTGTAGATTTTGACGTGTGGTAACCATTGTATAATACTTCATTCTTTGGTATATTATACGTATAAATACATTTCATAATTGATAGATTATATGCAATATATGAAAAAGACATACATCAAATGGGTCATTGTCTAATCATGATATCAGTCAAAAGATTTCCGTGATTAAAATATGTTCGTTGGCTAACGGTCAACAAATGAAACATTTTAGATATTGTTCTACTTAAAACATTAAGTATGCTTTTAAAAATTGGTAAATTATACTTTTTTATAAAGGGTAATTTAACCTCGTAAATTATATTAATAATCAATAGGCAATATGGCAAACCACCATATTGACTATAACAAACAACGCGCCTTTTATGCTTCAAACCACTATACATAAGATTGACGTGCCAATCTCATGAACACAAAAGGCCTAGCCGATACAAAAATAGATCAAACACACACAACTAGGCTATACTATAAAACATTATGTTGAGCTTTCCATGATTAAAGATGAATGAAGTTTCTATCTTGCTAGAACCTTTTCCACATTCGACGTCCTCTTCAAAATGAAATGTTAACAAATTAAGCCGAATGGTAGAAATAATAATCAACTTACTTAATACCTCAATATATGCAAAAGATACTTTTATTTATCTAACGGCTATATCATTTTGTCATTTCAAATCCTTGTAAGCTTAATATCACTATTCAAAAGTTTTTTTTTCAAGCTTATAATATGACTGTTGGCTAACGGTCAAAATTTTTAGAACATTATATATGATTTGAGTCATTTTCCAAATGCCATATACCCATAGATATTTTTAAGTTTTGTAGCCAGCATTATTGTATCAGTCTTTGGCCTTCATTATCATTCTCTTTCGACTTGGTCTCCTTAATCTAGATTCTATGATCCAGTTTAAATTCATTGTAAGTGATTCATGCTTGATGGGTAAGATGTTGTTTTTGCTTATAAATGTTGAGGATCATAACGTTAGATCTAAATACAAAACCCAAATTAAGATACTTGCAGAATGTACAACCCTGGCCCAGAAAGTCTCTGAAGAAGGTAAGAAGAGCTCTTCCACATATTAATACACATTCAATGTTTTTTGGCAAGTAGTTGATATGAAACACTTGTTACCAACATTTCTTAAATAGAAAAATGTTTGAACTAGGTAAGTAGTATTTATTAGATTTACATCCTTGTAATTAATTGGGTCGTTTTTATATTTAATACAGGTATAGTAAAAATGACATTCAATGTCTTCGATCATGACGTAGTTATTGCATGCCAAATCACTTGGTCAGCAGTATTTGGAGATGGTCGTAACATTGGAACCAAAAGACACATAGTCGAGCTATGCCCGACTGAACCCTAGGTCATTTCCTTCCAATTTTCAGAGCCCGCAAATTGGAATACATGTAGGCTCTCACGTATTTCAGAGACTGTGTTGGAAATTGCAGTTGAGAAATTAAGTAGCTCTTTAGCTAGACATGTAGCTCTTGTGGAGGCACCTTTTGTGGAAGCAGCTATTGCGGAAAAGGCAGGCTAAGCAAGTGTAAATGCACAACCATTGTGGATGTAAATGAGACGCGGTCATCAAGTGTTATTTAGCTCTATATTAGTTGTGGATATAGATGTGGCGAGCCCATCACATGATAGCTCGCTTACTGATCCTGAAGATTTACAACAGATCTCGTCTTGATCAGTGGAAGTTCTCGTTAAGCTAATTTTATGATTTCTTTAGTTTTAATAACAGTTACAATAGATTAATTTGATTTTTTTTCTAGTTGAGTTAATTAATAATATAGATATTAATTTGTCAATGCGAATGGAGATAATTTTTCATACTTCTTTTTCTAAAGATGGAGATAAATAAATTGAGAAATACCAATTGTATGTACATGTACTAATTACATTTGTAATAAAATATGGGAATATATTAATTAAAATTTTTCGTAGTCAATTGGCTACAATTTTGTGCAATAAATGTGAGTCCCTGATTCTTTTTGTGGGTCTCTACTTTTTTCTGTGGGTCCCTGATTCATTACTTGTGTATTTTTTATGAATAATTGTAGCTAATTGGCTTCGAAAATTGTAAGCAAGCTATTCTCAAAAAAGATAACGGATCGGGACATTGTTTGTAAGAAAACGTCTCTTGTGCTATATTAGTTTCATTGATACCCCTAAAGTGTTAACAAAGTTTTAGTAAAACCTCTAAGTTAAATAGTTTGTTAATTACATTTGCACCAAAAGCTTACTATATACAAAAAAATTATTAGTAGTAACATTTAACCTCTTAGTTTGGTAAATCTTGTTAACGTATAAAAGGTAGGACGCGATGAAAAGATGCAACGTGTACATGCTCTCAAGGGTATAATGGGCATATTCCAATGTTCGTATATATAATTGCAGTTGCGGTTTAAATTGCATCTACTGCCCTTTTTATATGTACACAGAAAAAAATATGTGCAGTGACTAAACTACCCCTAAATGCTTTTACCCACTTTATTTTGCCCTTAAATGTTTTTAATTGACCCGGTCGAGTCACCGGTTCAACCGCTGGGTCAACCAGGTTTTTTACTAAAAAAATATTTTTTTTGAACCGGTTCGACCACCGGATCAACCCAGTTCAACCTGTTCGAACATTGGGTCAACCCGGTTTTCTATTAAAAATATAAAAAAAAACCAAACCCGGCCGGATTTCGAGAACCAGGTTGACCCGGGTCACTTAAAACCCGGTGGGTCTAACCGGTTAACTCGTTTTTACAAACCCGCTTTTTTTACCCGTTTTTATGCCGGAACCGGTTCAACCGGTTAACCCCGCCGGGTCGACCCGGGTTTCAAAACATTGGTCCTAACCGCTTAATTCGGCCTATAAATCACCTGTCACCCCTCACTTCGCCGATTCTAAAATATGGAAATTAATGTCTTCATTGCTTTCAATAGTTTCTTCGAAGTTCAAACAGTGTGTTTGCAACACGGTCCATCAAGTTGGTATTGTCGCAATATTTATTGTAATTTGTGATATAATTTTAGGAAGAAAACAAATCGTGTCGTGTTGTTTGGATTCAGTTTAATTTGTTTTAATTAGCGTGAATCCTGAGCTTTAGCTTGTGAGCTTTTTACCCAAAAAAAGTGTAAAATTCCATGTATTTTTTTGGTGGATATTACGACAATTCCAATGGTAATAAAAACTTCGTGTGTGATTGGACATGATTGTTATCTTTATTCTTATCATTTTTTACAATACGATGATAACTAAGGGTACAAACAATTATTTTTTTGTGTAGTTTTAACTTTATTAAAGTAATAAACTATGTGGAGGCTCCTGTGTAATTTTTGGGTGTAATTACCCATCTTGGTAATGACGTTTCTTCATTCTGATTTAGTATGAAATCTTTATACCACTTTAAGTATTCAAAAGAGAAACTGAAAATTAGGTTGTACATACTTCTATCATATTTAGGGTGAACAATTGAAGTGGCTTTTAATTTGAAATATATTTTCAGTCAGGCGGCCATGGACAATCTGTGATCAAAGGGCTCCGTTTACCTATCAAAAGTTTCCGTGTAAGTATCAACTCCCAATTTGGGGTAAATTGCAATTTTCGCCCCTAATGTTTTTCAAATTTCAAATAATACACCGAGAAAAAAAATTTACAATTTAGCCACCGAGAGCTAACAATCGTTAGTATTCCCGTTAAGTGGACTCACCCGAAAGGTAGTCATTTCACTGTTCCCTCTAACAAAACACGTGACAAACTTCGGTTCCCAATCTTAGACTTTATTTTCAATGGCTAAATTTGCAATCGACAACTAAACTTCACAAAAACTCCCTCACACACACGCACATACATATACACACTTAAGAACACAAAAACAAAATAATCCCCTAATAACCCAACCCCGTGATAACTCCCAAATCACCTCCCCTCATAACACATTCCCCAACATCACACAAACCGAAATCACATTTCTCTCTAAACATCATGGTGAAAAAAGGTTAGTTTCTTATATTATTCAATTTTTATTAACTTTGTGTAATCATTTGTCGAATCATATATTCTTTAATATTAATTTTTTATAAACATTGTGTAATCATTTGAATGCTTTGGTGTAGAAGTAGAAACATTGGCCTCGACATAGCATTAAGTATTTGAGAATTGTTAATATTGCAACCATGTTAATACTAGCTATGTTGAGCTTTTAGATCCTTAATGCTAGGTATGTTACTCTAATTGCATATTTGTTACTTTAAGACCCATCTTTTTGTCTATGTTTGCAGAAATCATAATTATTGGCTCCTCTGATACAAAAGCTCCTCTAATTCAAGCATTGACCTTGTATTATCAAGCAGTGGTGAGGAACTCCTACCTGTTAATCGTCCCAGGAGTTTATGCTCATGGTATTTCTCAAGCAGCACTGATGATACCACCACTCAAGAACATACTAGCCTTGAGGATACAAGCAGTAATAATGACCAATTATTTCTCAAGCGCCAATTATTTCTTTCTGGTAAAAATTTCAAGCTGAATCATCTTTCAGCTGTAAAAAGGTTATTTATGCTAAAATAGTTCAAAGTGAATCATCTTCCAGCTCTAAAAAGGTTGTTTCAAAAAAGGTTTCAGGTCCAAGATGCATACTTGGCCTTGCAGCAAACCATACTGGGTCTGGTATACTTGTTAGGATTTAGAAAATCCAGGTGTTAAAGTGTCGGTCACCTCAAGTATATGTAATCTTTAGAAAGCTCGTAGTCGTAGTTATTTAATGTTAGTTAGTATTTAGTTAAGTAACACCGTGGAGGACGAACGGGTCTTTACCCACTGTATGCCTGATCCACAGCCCGTAGGTGGCGTTTTGTGTAAGATACTATAAATACCCTCTACCTTCCAAGGTAGAGGGTTGAAGCTTATAATAAGATTTTTCTTTCTCTCTCTAAGTTCCCTAAACCTCTAAACTTTCTCTCTCTAAAATCCCTAAGGTGTACGCCCCATATAAACATGGTTTGATGTGTATGTGAAATCCAATATGTTACAAATAGTATCAAGAGCCATGGTTTCATCATCTCTCTTACATGTTCTTGGATTTTTAGTGGTTTTATATGGTTTTTGGGTTTGAAAAAGTTTAGTGGTATTTGCATCATTTGGACCATTTCTAGTGTTAAAGTTTGGATTTTGATTGTACTTTTGTGTTTAGAATCATTATAAGTGTTTAGGTTTTGATTTGGAAGGCTTGAATCAGTGTGGTTGGGTTAGTTTTGGATTGAAAAGTGTTGTTTTTGAAGATTTCATACTAGCGACTTATGTCTCGGACTTGATTTCTTCGTAGCGACTTGTCTGTGTAGTGTGAAGCGACTTGTGCCCTAGCGATTTGTCTTTTGAGACAAAACGACAAATAGTACAAAGTAGTGGTCGTACTATTTTGTCTAGCGAGTTGTCACTATAGTGAGTTGTTTCTATAGCAACCTCTGTATCTAGCGACTTGTCACTAAGCGATTTGTCTTCATAGCGACTTGTGTCACTAGTGACTTGTTCTTCTAGCGAGTTGTTACTCTAGCAACTTGTTACTAGCGATTTGTCTTCATAGCTACTTGTGTCACACAAGCAACTTATATCTCAAGCGACTTGTCCCTTGAGCGACTTGTATACATAGCGACTTGGTGCAAAGCGACTTGGTGACTAAGCGACTTGTCTTCAAGGTTCGAAGCGACTTGGTTAATTATTGTTTCTTATTGTTACATTTTACAGTTTTCTCTTGATTTAGTAAAATCCCGTGAAAGAATCTATTTCCAGGTTTAATCATAGAGTTATAAAATCCCATGAAATCTATACTCATGTCTACCAACGTGCCTACAATCATCTCTTCTGTAGCTGAGGACGTTCAAGTAGATGGGTTAGATACTCTTCCACCTATGCTTGACATAACTGATTTTGACTAATGGGCTTAACGAATTAGATTATGCTGTTTGGGAAAGGAAAATGGGGTTAACATTCTCAAATCAATTGATGAAGGACCTTATCAGATTGAGACTACCAGAGACATACTTAAAACTGCTGCGGATGGTACAGTGATCTTAGGTTTGGACAGACCAAAGATGTATGATGAGCTCAATGATAAGGAGAAAAAGAGATACGATGCTGATATCAGGGCTTCAAACATTATACTTCAGGGTCTTCCAAAAGACATCTATAAGTTAATCAATCACAACACTGAAGCTAAGGCAGTTTGGGACAATGTTAAGATGCTTCTCTCTAGTTCTGAATTGACCAAAGAAGACAGGGAATCTCAATTGTATGATGATTTTGAGAACTTCGATATGAATCCTGGAGAAAGTGTCACTGACTACTATGTGAGGTTCCACAAACTTGTGAATGATATGAGGAATATCAAAATGACCATGCCAAATATTCAGCTCAGTTCAAAGTTTGTGAACAACATGAATCCCGAATGGCACAAATTTGTCACCTCAGTCAAGCTAACCAAAGGATTAAGGCACACCAACTATGAGCAACTGTATGCCTTCCTACTTCAGAATGAGAAGCATGCTATGTTTGAACGAATGATTCTTGAAAAGTTCAAATCTAATCAGGGAGAGGCAAGCTCATCAAATGACTCAGTAGCATTCTACACAAATGTAGGAATTACGACCAAAGCCTCTCAAGTCATACCAACGGGTAACGGTAACCACAAGCTCATTCCAGATCCAGCATATAAGCCTCCAGACTCAAACACAATCATGGAACGTTTCATCAATCAACTGGCTCTTATGGTTAAGCAAAATCTGAACCTCACTCCACACACTAACAATGATATCATAACTGCATCCAATCTACACAATCATGCTATTGTCAGAGATGGTAAGATCATGGTGCAACCAGTGCAAGGAAGACAGTATGAACAAGGAAAAAGTGGAATAGGTGGAGGGTATGTGGCTAATCAGAATCGAAGAAGGAATGCAAATCAAGGACAAGGAAAGTCAATCAAGTGCTACAACTGTGGTGGTGAAGGACATATAGCAAGGAACTGCACATCTCCAAAACGCCCTCAAAATGCAGAGTATTTCAGGGACAAGATGCTGCTGGTGCAAGCTCAGGACAATGGAGCGGTTTTGAATGAAGAAGAGTTGCTGTTTCTTGCTGAGGGAAATGCCAAAACATATGATGCTGATGTGGATGAGCAGCCAATTCAGGAAATAGGTCACAATCATCAAAATGCCTTTCAAGTTGCTGACTGTGATGCATTTGACTCTGATGTAGATGATGAACCTACTGCCCAAACAATCTTCATTGCTAGCATTTCACCAATGGTCTCTCCAAAGCTTTCATCACCACAACAGGCTGGTCCATCCAAAGATTCAATCATTTCAGATGTATTAAAACTATACGATGAAGTTGATGAGCAAAAGATACATAACGAAGTACAATCACATGAAACTAATGAATCACATATAGATAATGTGGGTAATAGTAATATTTTCCTATATGATCAATATGTGATACAAAGTAAAAGTGAGATCGTATCAAGTGATGCATCTTCTGCAGTAAATGATAACTATGTTTTTGATGAATACACTGCGTGTGCCCCTGATGATTCTATTATCTCTGAACTGAATACCTATAAAGAACAAGTTGCCATTTATGAACAACGTGCTAAGTTTGAGTTAACTACCCCGTGAGCAGTGTCACACCCCCAAATTACCTGTTTTGCAGCGGAATGGAATTCCTGGGGGTTGACTGTCATAGCATCACAATCACAGTTATATTGAACGACCTAAAGTGCCGTTTGGAAAATACATCGCTTGATTTAATAAAACAATCAGAGTTTACAAGTATAGGTCCCAATGAAAATCAACATGTGCGGAAAATAAGTTTGGTACAATTCAAACGATGTTTTAAAAATGTATAAATCCATGTGTGACGCGTCGTCACCGCGACTCTATGATAAGTCCTCATGCATGCCATGAAGTGAATGCCTTAGTTACCTGAAAATACATTGCTAAAAGTGTCAACACAAAGGTTGAGTGAGTTCATAGAGTTGTTAAAAATGTTTAATACGACTACCACAAGTATAAATTATGTATGACAAATATGTCACAAAAATGTTACAATTGCTATAAGTCCATGACACCGAAACTAGACTGATCATGATGTTCGCCCCAACAGAGTGTTTTCCAAACAACTCAAATAATGATATTAAATGAAATGCATCCGTTTAACCAGTTGGAATCCACCAACCCGGATGGAGGAGTCACCCTCGATAGATCTATCCACTCACCCTCGCTTCTATGAAATTAACGGTTCATGTTATATAATGGGGACATTCAATTGGCATGAGGTAACTTAAGCAATGTAATGAATTTGATATACTTGGTATCGTAATAAAAATGATGTGCAATGTATTCTCCCCCGTAGGTTTGAAATAAAGTAAAAACTTGAATAAATTAGGGCTACGAAAACTCACCTGTTGCAATGATTATGATGATATAATGGCAATACTGAAATGAGGTGCAACCTCTGACCGTGACCTATTATGAATGATATGTTCTAATGTAAATCCTGAAACAATGTCGTGCATGCAAATCCACATGTAATCTATACCACTTGTACGCTTTTGAAAATAGAATTTATCGTCGAAATATATGTTTATGACATCTCGTCATGTTATAAAATACTTTACAAGTATTTACGTTGAAATGATATCCTACGATAATCATTTAATGATTTATTATGAAATTATAACTTTTCGTCGTAAAATAATGTCGTTGAAAATTTCATGAAAGTGACTAAACGGCCTAGAAAAGCTAGTCATAAAATGGTGCACGTCGAGTGTTAGGAAATGAACTCAACGGTTTTGGGAAGCTTGTATCATTATCTCAAAGATTTAGCATTTAAGTTTTCATCCTAGAGGTCTCGATCATGGAGAAAAAGATAGGTAAAGTATGGTACTTGTGTCTAAAATATCGTTTAAGGGTGGTTTTCGGCAAAGTTTAAGTGACTGTATTTTAATCGTTACAACTCCGTTTGACGAACGGTTGGACATTTTGGAAAATAGGCTAGGTGAAATTACTTTTGCTAGAAGACATCACTTTATAAAAAGTACTTCATCGATGTTAAAAACGACCCTCAACATGATCATTCGCGGCCGATATGTTTGTCTATTAGAAAATATATTAGTTATGCTTATATAAAATAGTTACGGCAACTTGTTTAAAATGTGAATAACTTAGTCGTTATAAGTCCGTTTTCTACGTTCTTTATATCCACGGTTTCGTATTAACATATACTAATATATTTTTGATAAATCGACTCATTTAATAATGCTTAAGACTCATTTTTGACCCTTACAAAATCTGGACAGCATGCTGTTTTCCGGAAAAATATAGTTTTCGTCGTTAAACTTGAAAATAGCATAACTTCTTCGTTATAACTCCGTTTTAACCCGTTCAAGCGGCCACGTTTTCGTTTTAAAGTATATTTTCTGAATATCTAGCCCAAATATTTTTATCAACTGTTGAAATTTCCAGAATTAACAAAAATGATCAGACCCTTTTATATAGTTGTCGAAATGGATTTTTCTCGCGTAATATTTATTCTAACCACTTCAAATCAATGCCAAAGCTACACTAAACCTACCATACACCTTCTTAGGGTGTCATGGGTTCCTAGACATCATCAAACATGATATGTTACAAGGGATTATTATTTGGATAATTAAAACTCATTATATGTACTAAAAACCAATAAAAGTGGTATGGATCATGGAATTCATGCATGTTTTCTTGCAACAATAATGAAATAACATAAATATGAATATGAAAGAGTAATAAAAATCATGAAATGCTTACTTGAATGATTATGAATTTTTGAGCAAAGTATGCTTAATAATCTTGAGGTTTTTATTTCAAAACCCTAACTAGATTATTCCTAAGACTTGATTAATACTTGAATCATGAAAAATTATGGATTTCTTTCTCCTTCTTGCTATGGCCGAACATAGAGAAAAAAAATGGAGAGGATATGAGTTTGTTTCACCTTTTAGATATTATATAACATGTGTTAGTATTATTATATAATACATATAAGTAAGCATTATTGTGTCTAAATGATATTTTGCTCAAAAGGTGTTGTGTCATGCATTTTAGTCGACAACCATAAAACAAAAGCAAGAATAATAAATTTTGTATGACTAAAGTAATATAGTGTAAGTAATATAGGTAAGTTGTATGTAATATTAAGTATTTAGGGTAGCGTTAGCTAGAAATAAATTTTAACGGAACAAAATAAAATATATCGATGTCATAAAAATTATAAAAATTCATTTCTTACAAGAATTGAGTGAATAAATATTTATCGGGTTGAATTTACGAAAACCGTCGTAATTATATAAACATAACAATTTATATACGAAATAAATTGAAAACATCGGGTAAACTAATAATATAATTTTTATAATCTTAAAATGAGTATAAAAATATATTAGGAATATTTTTGGAAGTGTTGGATCAAATATTCAAAATAAATGTTTACGCGATAGCGTTTATGTAATAGGAAAATAAACGTTTAATGAAAAATGCAAAACCATGCATGAATTAATATAATGGTAATGATGCTAATGATATGTAGTCTAAACCTAGTCTATATGAAATGTCCTTGAATTATGGTTCATGAATTCGCAGCTAAACCATTAGGGTTACGCGAATTTGATACTCGTAAACCTAGTTTACGATAAATGATAAAATAGTGAAACTTGAATAGTGTTTTTCTCCGGGAATGAATAGTGTTTCGTGAATAGTAAATTTTGAAATACGTTCTCAGAATATTACTTCGACTTCGAAAACGGTGAATAGTAAAATTTTGAATAGTAACTGGTGAATAGTAAATTCCCGAGATGAATAGTGAAATTTTCAAATTTTGTAAAATGACCTGAAATTACGATTTGTCACATTCGCCCAACCAAAAAGGAATTCAGTCCCTGAATTCAGACCATGTTAGGTTCTACGATGTTATCGGTGAAAGGTGAGGATATTTGGGTCGCATCGGGTCGTCCAGTGTTTTCTGAATCGTACCGCGCCTTTCCAAGACGGGACTTTGAACATAACTTGTTGCCAACTTGAAATTCTAATGGTTTGCGACTTATGGAACATACTTCCAATATTTTGCGTCGTATATCGACGTAGCTTATCTAGCTATTTGTTGTTGTTTGTAACTGATTCTTGATCTGTTCGATCACTTTGTTGTTTCATGAATGACTTATGGACTTGTGAGTTAAACTTTCCTGGTTTTGACCCGTGAATAAGTGATTGACACCTCGACCATAGAGTGCCTCAATTGGTGTAGTCCATATGTTCATGTAATAACTATTGTTGTAAAGCAACTTGTTCGATGAATAATGATTTGCCTAATTATTTCTAGAAAATCAATCACACATGCCCTCAGCATATCTTCTAATGTTTGAATTGTCCTTTCACCTTGACGATCGGTTTGTGGATGATATGCTGTGCTCATCTCTAATTTGGTTCCAAATGAATCTTGTAATGATTTCCAGAAGTTTGAAGTGAATCGACTATCTCTGTCGGAAATGATGGAAATTGGTGCACCGCGCCTTGAGACTATTTCCTTGACATAAAGTCTAGTAAGTTGTTCCATGGAATAAGTCTCTCTAATTGGTATGAAATGGGCTGATTTGGTAAGACGATCAACGATTACCCATATAGCATCGTAGCCTCCCGATGTCTTAGGAAGTTTCGTGACGAAGTCCATCGTAATGCGTTCCCATTTCCATTGGGGAATTTCTGGTTGTTGGATTAACCCTGAAGGTTTCTGATATTCGACTTTTACCTTAGAGCAAGTAAGGCATCTGCTAACGTACGTGGCAATTTCCGCTTTCATGTTCGGCCACCAATAAAGTTTCTTGAGATCCTGATACATCTTATCAGAACCTGGGTGAATAGAATACTTTGACTTATGCGACTCATGCATAATCAATTCTCGTATCCCGCCATAAAATGGTACCCACATTCTATCCTTGAAACATAATACTCCATCTGCTCTCTTTACAAAGCCATTTGCATTATCGGGCATACCATAAAGCTTTTCACTTGGTCGGTTTTCCTCCTTGAGTGCCTCGAGCTGTGCCCCGAGTATTTGTGATGGTAAAGGTGAACTGATTGTCATTCCTAGTGATCAAACTCTTAAAGGTTTGGGTCTTTCTTTTCGGCTAAGAGCATTAGCCACAACATTGGCTTTTCCCGGGTGATACTTGATTTCGCAATCGTAATCGCTGAGTAATTCCAACCAACGACGTTGTCTCATGTTAAGTTCTTTTTGATCAAGAACATATTGTAAACTCTTGTGGTCCGTAAACACTGTGCACTTTGTACCGTAAAGGTAGTATCTCCAAATCTTGAGTGCAAAAACTATGGCCCCCAACTCAAGTTCATGTGTGGTGTAATTCTTCTCATGAACCTTAAGTTGTCGAGAAGCATAAGCTATCACCTTCTCGTTTTGCATTAATACAGCTCCAAGCCCTTTATGTGAAGCATCGCAGTATACTACGAAGTTCTCCATTCCTTCGGGTAGTGCCAAAATTGGCGCACTGCAAAGCTTTTGCTTCAACAATCGAAAAGCAGCTTCTTGTTTCTTTCCCCGTTCGTACTTCTTGTTTTTCTGTGTCAACTTGGTCAAAGCTTTAGCTATCTTTGAAAAACCTTCGATGAATATTCGGTAATACCCGACGAGTCCTAGAAATTGTCGGATTTCCGTAGAATTTGTTGGAGTAGCCCAATCTTTTACGGCTTCAATCTTTGCAGGATCAACTTGTAGTCCTTGACTATCAATGACATGCCCAAGAAATTGTACTTTACGGTTCCAAAAATCACACTTCGAAAATTTGGCATACAACTTCTCATTATTGAGTAGTCCTAAAATCGTTCTTAAATGCCCTTCGTGCTCTTCTTTGCTCTTTGAGTAGATCAATATGTCGTCGATGAATACTATAACAAACTTGTCCAAATATGGTTTGCATACCCTATTCATGAGATCCATGAATACTGCAGGTGCATTAGTTAATCCGAACGACATTACTTGAAACTCATAATGTCCATAACGTGTTCTAAACGCCGTTTTCGGGATATCCTCCTCCCGAACTCTAAGTTGATGGTAACCTGACCTTAGGTCAATCTTTGAGTAGATACTAGAGCCTTGCAACTGATCGAACAAGTCATCGATTCTGGGGAGTGGGTAACGATTCTTCACCGTTAACTTGTTCAGCTCTCTATAATCTATACACATTATGAAGGATCCGTCTTTCTTCTTCACAAACAAGACCGGTGCTCCCCAAGGCGAGGAACTTGGCCTAATGAATCCTTTGTCTAAAAGTTCTTGCAACTGATTAGACAACTCTTGCATTTCTGATGGTGCTAGACGGTAAGGCGCTCGTACAACTGGTGCAGCTCCGGGCACTAAGTCAATATGAAATTCTACTTGACGTGCCGGTGGAAGTCCTGGCAAGTCTTCGGAAAAGACTTCAGGAAATTCTCGGACAATTGGTACATCCTCAAGTCGTTTCTCTTCCGACTTCTTCTCGGTTATATGTGCTAAGAAAGCATAACAACCTTTCTTTATGTACTTCTCCGTCTTGATGCATGATATAATCCTGAGTCTAGTTCCACTTCGTTCCCCACGAATGATCAAAGTTTCGCCATTGTAAGGAAGATGAACAACTTTTTCATCACAAATGATTCTTGCACAATGTTTGGATAACCAATCCATGCCGATGATGACGTCGAAACTACCAAGTTCTACGGGCATAAGGTCTATATGGAAGGGATGATTTAGAAAATTGAGTGTACAACCACGGACAATGGTGTTATGTGCTAATTAAGTTACCATTAGCTAATTCAATGTTGTATGATGTGTCTAATGTGGTTGGTTTTCAAGACTTGTTTCAATATTGAGTGCTTCTAAAATATTTCATCACTTATATTGCTATCATGCTAGCAAGAAAATAGATATCAGCTCATACCATGTCGAAGAATGTTTGTTCTAATTTCACTTGTAGATGGAGAGTCATTGATTGTCCGATATGTTCAAACCTGTTGCATCTCTTGATATAGAAGTGAGGTTACTTGGAATTTCTAGGGAACACAATGCCTTAGGGGAAGTTTATATTGATAACCTTAATTTACCCAAATTTTCCTTTAAGGAAAACTCATGGTAGGGAAGTTCACATATTGTTGAAGCCATGTTTAATGGAATGTTCTGCAGTCTCAGTTAGAAGACTTGGTTTATCCCTATGGTGTTGCTTAGTGTGTATTCGCTTCGTACTAAATCTCGTAACTCGGTCTAGCTAGTACTTTTGAAATGATATAATTTGGCTTCTAGTCCAAAATAGTGTTTCGGAATGTCTCGTGATGTCTTAAGATTTATGTTGAGTTTTGAAACATCTTACTACATACTTCTAGTCCTTGTGGAAAATTCCGAAATCCTTTCATTATTTTCTTGTATCGAGGAATCCTCCTTGTAGATAGTATAGAAAGTCTTTCCTAAAAAAGGGTCACTGGTAAAAATTTCAACTTATCGGTTGAGTGAGGGATGAATGGCGTAGGCTTCTATAAAGGGTTGACAAAAGAAGTGTTTATGAGCAATTTATCTTATTACAAATCCTTGCTTTTGAGTGAAGATTGTTTTAAGAGATTTGAAATGATGCTTGTTACTTTCATGACATAATTCTTCCTGAATTATACATAGGTGATCAGGCCATGTATAATCGAGGACAAATGATGTGATGCTTGGTTTTGTTGAAATGGTATTATGTTCCTCCGAAGTTTTAAATGGTATTCAACGTTTTGTTTTGTAAGATAATGGCTCAATAATTTTTCAGAGTAACATGAAAATCGTTTCGCATGATGATATTAAATCGTTGATAAAATGACTGAAAACCAATTGATAGGGTGGTAACAAAACAACTTGTTTTAAAACTTTATGAAACAATGTTTCTAAGATGGTGTAAAAATAGCTTGAAATAAAATAAAGTGAAATAATGTTATGAAGTAGTAGCAAAGTAACATGAAATATAATTTGTTGAATGGTTTGTAGGATACATGGGAGAACCTCATAGAGTGATAATAGTCTCTTAATTGGTCAAGAATAAAGTTTGCCTAACCCCTAGTAAGATAGTGATGTATTGTCGCAAAATGATTGAAAATTTAGGCAATTGGAATAAGGAATGAAATAAACAAAGGTTGTGATTATCGTGGAGATAATAAATGATAAAGATTACATTTGCTAGAAAGGTACTTATTATCTGTTCCTGTTGGTAATCTAATCATGTCTCAAGTGTAGGAACAGTAGGCTGCCTAATAACAACAGCTTTGAAACTCTCACAGTCCTTAAATCTATAAGATAGTGTAGTTTCTGTAGTCTTAGTGGTAGATGGTAGTGGTGTGTCAAATCATGCCCGCTTCCCAAGCGGCAAGTCATATGTATGAGTAGTGTATATGAGATATGATGGCACGAATGATGCTCTAGATGATAATGATGACGATGATGATGGAAATCCTAGTGGTAAGTTAGGAGATGATGGTGAATGAAATACTACTATCTTCCTTGTAGTAAGCATCCTAATAGGTCCATTAGGACTAAGCCTATAAGTCCTACCAAATGGTATGATCTGTCTCAACAGAATGATAAAATTGTCCTGATCCTACAGTGAATCAATGGTGATCGTGATGGTGTAGGTGCAACTTCGTCCTCCTAAAAGGGTTCAGTCTCATCATCTGATGTTATCGGTGTTGAGTCAACTGATGTTAAAATTGTGTTAGGGAATGACAGGGCATTCTCCATGTCAAAGTGATGGGATGGGTATCTGAAGGCATTAATGTGACAATCGATTTGAAATGAAAGTAAATAACTCGCAAAATGTGCGTATGAAACCGCATGTATAGTGACTATGCACTTATGATGAAATGATGAGATGCTATGATGATGTAGTTATAGTCTAGGGTCAATGATGCAACCTAGTTCTCTATAACCGGCTCGATACCAATCACACCCCCAAATTACCTGTTTTGCAGCGGAATGGAATTCTTGGGGGTTGACTGTCATAGCATCACAATCACATTTATATTGAACGACCTAAAGTGCCGTTTGGAAAATACATCGCTTGATTTAATAAAACAATCAGAGTTTACAAGTATAGGTCCCAATGAAAATCAACATGTGCGGAAAATAAGTTTGGTACAAGTCAAACGATGTTTTAAAATGTATAAATCCATGTGTGACGCGTCGTCAACGCGACTCTATGATAAGTCCTCATGCACGCCATGATGAGTATGCCTTAGTTACCTGAAAATACATTGCTAAAAGTGTCAACACAAAGGTTGAGTGAGTTCATAGAGTTGTTAAAAATGTTTAATACGACTACCACAAGTATAAATTATGTATGACAAATATGTCACAAAAATGTTACAATTGCTATAAGTCCATGACACCGAAACTAGACTGATCATGATGTTCGCCCCAACAGAGTGTTTGCCAAACAACTCAAATAATGATATTAAATGAAATGCATCCGTTTAACCAGTTGGAATCCACCAACCCGGATGGAGGAGTCACCCTCGATAGATCTATCCATTCACCCTCGCTTCTATGAAATTAAAGGTTCATGTTATATAATGGGGACATTCAATTGGCATGAGGTAACTTAAGCAATGTAATGAATTTGATATACTTGGTATCGTAATAAAAATGATGTGCAATGTATTCTCCCCCGTAGGTTTGAAATAAAGTAAAAACTTGAATAAATTGGGGCTATGAAAACTCACCTGTTGCAATGATTATGATGATATAATGGCAATACTGAAATGAGGCGCAACCTCTGACCGTGACCTATTATGAATGATATGTTCTAATGTAAATCCTGAAACAATGTCGTGCTTGCAAATCCACATGTAATCTATACCACTTGTACGCTTTTGAAAATAGAATTTATCGTCGAAATATATGTTTATGACATCTCGTCATGTTATAAAATACTTTACAAGTATTTACGTTGAAATGATATCCTACGATAATCATTTAATGATTTATTATGAAATTATAACTTTTCGTCGTAAAATAATGTCGTTGAAAATTTCATGAAAGTGACTAAACGGCCTAGAAAAGCTAGTCATAAAATGGTGCACGTCGAGTGTTAGGAAATGAACTCAACGGTTTTGGGAAGCTTGTATCATTATCTCAAAGATTTAGCATTTAAGTTTTCATCCTAGAGGTCTCAATCATGGAGAAAAAGATAGGTAAAGTATGGTACTTGTGTCCAAAATATCGTTTAAGGGTGGTTTTCGGCAAAGTTTAAGTGACCGTATTTTACTCGTTACAACTCCGTTTGACGAACGGTTGGATATTTTGGAAAATAGGCTAGGTGAAATTACTTTTACTAGAAGACATCACTTTATAAAAAGTACTCCATCGATGTTAAAAACGACCCTCAACATGATCATTCGCGGCCGATATGTTTGTCTATTAGAAAATATATTAGTTATGCTTATATAAAATAGTTACGGCAACTTGTTTAAAATGTGAATAACTTAGTCGTTATAAGTCCGTTTTCTACGTTCTTTATATCCACGGTTTTGTATTAACATATACTAATATATTTTTGATTAATCGACTCATTTAATAATGCTTAAGACTCATTTTTGACCCTTACAAAATCTGGACAGCATGCTGTTTTCCGGAAAAATATAGTTTTCGTCGTTAAACTTGAAAATAGCATAACTTCTTCGTTATAACTCCGTTTTAACCCGTTCAAGCGGCCACGTTTTCGTTTTAAAGTATATTTTCTGAATATCTAGCCCAAATATTTTTATCAACTGTCGAAATTTCCAGAATTAACAAAAATGATCAGACCCTTTTATATAGTTGTCGAAATGGATTTTTCTCGCGTAATATTTATTCTAACCACTTCAAATCAACGGCAAAGCTACACTAAACCTACCATACACCTTATTACGGTGTCATGGGTTCCTAGACATCATCAAACATGATATGTTACAAGGGATTATTATTTGGATAATTAAAACTCATTATATGTACTAAAAACCAATAAAAGTGGTATGGATCATGGAATTCATGCATGTTTTCTTGCAACAATAATGAAATAGCATAAATATGAATATGAAAGAGTAATAAAAATCATGAAATGCTTACTTGAATGATTATGAATTTTTGAGCAAAGTATGCTTAATAATCTTGAGGTTTTTATTTCAAAACCCTAACTAGATTATTCCTAAGACTTGATTAATACTTGAATCATGAAAAATTATGGATTTCTTTCTCCTTCTTGCTATGGCCGAACATAGAGAAAAAAAAATGGAGAGGATATGAGTTTGTTTCACCTTTTAGATATTATGTAACATGTGTTAGTATTATTATATAATATAAATAAGTAAGCATTATTGTGTCTAAATGATATTTTGCTTAAAAGGTGTTGTGTCATGCATTTTAGTCGACAACCATAAAACAAAAGCAAGAATAATAAATTTTGTATGACTAAAGTAATATAGTGTAAGTAATATAGGTAAGTTGTATGTAATATTAAGTATTTAGGGTAGCGTTAGCTAGAAATAAATTTTAACGGAACAAAATAAAATATATCGATGTCATAAAAATTATAAAAATTCATTTCTTACAAGAATTGAGTGAATAAATATTTATCGGGTTGAATTTACGAAAACCGTCGTAATTATATAAACATAACAATTTTTATACGAAATAAATTGAAAACATCGGGTAAACTAATAATATAATTTTTATAATCTTAAAATGAGTATAAAAAATATATTAGGAATATTTTTGGAAGTGTTGGATCAAATATTCAAAATAAATGTTTACGCGATAGCGTTTATGTAATAGGAAAATAAACGTTTAATGAAAAATGCAAAACCATGCATGAATTAATATAATGGTAATGATGCTAATGATATGTAGTCTAAACCTAGTCTATATGAAATGTCATTGAATGATGGTTCATGAATTCGCAGCTAAACCATTAAGGTTACGCGAATTTGATACTAGTAAACCTAGTTTACGATAATGATAAAATAGTGAAACTTGAATAGTGTTTTTCTCCGGGAATGAATAGTGTTTCGTGAATAGTAAATTTTGAAATACGTTATCAGATTATTACTTCGACTTCGAAAACGGTGAATAGTAAAATTTTGAATAGTAACCGGTGAATAGTAAATTTCTGAGATGAATAGTGAAATTTTCAAATTTTGTAAAATGACCTGAAATTACGAGTTGTCACAAGCAGGAAATGGATGACCAAATGCGTACAATTATTAGAAAAAGTAATTTTAGGGAAGAAATATTAAAAAAAGAGCTAGATTCCTTAAAAGACTAACTAAACAAAACTGTTAAGCAAAAGCAAGAACTTCAAGAAAATGTTAAAGTGCTTAAACAGGAATTTAATGCTAAGGAATCAAAACTTTTAACTGATTTTTCCAACCTAAAAACTTTGAAAAACAAGCTTGAAAATAAGTTGTACATACAAGGGAATACCATTCAGACTGCTCACATGATCACTAAGCATAGAGTTATAAGTGACAAACATAGTGTTGCGCTAGTAGAGAAGCCAAATCCCGAGTATTGTAAAAAGGCTAAAGCTTTCCATCCGATTGCATATGATGGTAATGAGATACTTAAGCCTAGGCAAGCACCATCATGTATTGGAAGCACGGAAGAGGATAGAAAATTAGAAGATGCCTCTAGGGAGAAAATGGATAAGAAGCTAAACGACCCTCAGTGTAAGAAGCAAAACATAACGGTCAAACCCCATGATTACACAAAAGAAAATTGGATTTCCCTGAACATGTTTAAGCCTCAAACTCATTAACCCAGGACAAGTTTTTGGAAAAAAGACATGGATAAGCAAAAAGCAACTGTACTTGTTGAAACAAACACTCCCATAGGAAAATGCCTCCAGCCTATGTGTATCCTCCGAACACACACCAATGCATTTAGTTCCTAGAACTATTCCCACTAAGAGCAAGACCTTAATCAACCTGTATGTTGTTTATCAACTATTCGTTGATTTTGAAAAGACATGTAAGAAAAGAATCACACCTTCAGGGATAACTGAAGGGGAGAGGGGTTTTGAGCAAACTAAAGAATGCTATTTAACCGAAGTCATGCCTTTCTTTAAACAATTAAAAAATCAATTTGAGAGTCTTCAAAAGGGGATAGACACAGATATTAAAGAAATGGAAAAAGAATTTGATGCAATGATAGTTGAGGCCAATAATTATGAATGGGAACTTAAATATAATGAAATTGAAAGAAAGAATCTGCATATCTTAAATGAGAACTTGATTTCAAGTTGTGTTGCTCAAGATGTGTTTTATACTGTTACTAAGCATTCTATTACTGCTTCTCAATTTCATGAAATATCTATTGCTTTGAAAGTTTCCCATGATCGTGTCATTGAGCTTGAAAACAAAAACTCAAAACTAATTGAGAAAATTGACCAGGATGATCACGATAATTTGGTAAAACATTTTTCTAAGCTGGAAGTTGAACATTTTGATTTGCAACTAAAACATCGACATCTCAAAGAAAGTGTTAAAACCTCAAACATCAAGATATCCTCGGATGTTCCATATGCAGTTTTTGAAATAAAGAAACGTGACGAACAGATTCAAGCTCACTGTAACACGATCAGAAAGTTGAAAACCCAAATTTCACAATTAAAGGGTGAAAAGAACAATGTGACTGGCTCCCAAATGCCTCCTCCTTTAGATTCTCAATTTTCTCAAAACTTTCATCATAAAAATATCATTAACGTATTACAACAAGAAAATGAGAGTTTTCTAGAAGAAAATGAAAAGGTCAAACGACACTTTAAAGACTTATACGATTCAATGAAAGTCACTCGTGACAAGAACAATGAAAAAATAACTTCGTTACAAAAGGAAATTGAGAATCTGAAGAGTCAGGAAAAAGGGAAAATGCCACTTGTCTTTAATTAAAATGTTGCATCAAACGCATCTGCAGATTCTAAATATACTGTGAGTGTTAAATACATTCCTCCTCATATTAGAAATAACGAACTTGTGTTTCATAACTATTTCTGTCACCTTAAGGATAGTCTAGAATGTCTCCGTGAGATTGTAGAAGAGGATCGCATAAATAAGCCACTTGATAGTGAAATTAGGTATGCTTGCATATATGCCAAACAATCTCAGGAGTTGTTACAATGTTTAAGAGCAACATGCCCTAAATCCTTATGTGAGAAAGATAAAGTTGTGATGCCTTGTTCTATGCCTAGTGCTAAGTATGCAACCCATTCTATGCCAAAAGTCAAGCATGTGAGCTTTGATGTGCCTATAAGTAGCTCAGATCCCAGCACTTCTAAACCTGAAATGCAAAAAGTAGCAAAATCAACTAATGTTCCCATTCTATGACACCAAAGCGAGCAGGTCAAAGCCTCAAGGCAACACAAAGAATGATAGGACCTTGCGTGCTAGGAATATTCAGTGGAAGAGAGTAGAAGATCACCTTAGGAAGAATGAAACTATGTTGAATAAAACGAATCGTGTTGATTCTAGTGTTAGCTCTAAGCATTCGGTAATTAATGCGAATTCTGCTACTTTTGGCAAAACATGTAATGATGATTGCTTGGTTTCTGTTACTAATCATGTATGTGGTGTGAATGATTTGATTAATTCTTTTAAATACCCAGTTAAAATCGTTAATGCCAATAATCAAGTTAAGAAGGCTAGAAAGCAATGGTGGAAGAAGGTTAGAAAACATTAGAAACACACGGGAAGAAAATTTAGTAATGTAGGTTATCAGTGAATACCTACTGGCCGAAAATTTAATCTTAATGAGTTGTGCCCTAAATTATCTATGTCAATCCCCATTAGGAAATAGATGCCTACCGGTAGAACTATTCCTTTAGGAAGTGAACATACTTTGAATAGGTCTAATGCCTACACTAGCACTGCATCTATCCCTAATGATTCCATTGATTCTGCTTCTGATGTGGGTGTTCCAATCACTGTTACTAATCAAATGGAAACCATTCTTGCATGGGGATCCCAATTATCGAGTTATCCATTGTTGTCTTTGTTCAACTCCAGGTCGTTCAAATCGTTCTGTGGTACTTGGACTCAGGCTGTTCCAAGCATATAACTGGAGACCGCTCGTGGCTCATGAACTTCGTGAGTAAATTTATTAGGACTGTTAGATTCGGGAAAGATCATTTTGGTGCAATTATGGGTTATGGAGATTATGTTGTTGGTGATAGTGTAATCTCCAGGGTATATTATGTTGAAGGTCTTGGTCATAACCTGTTTTCTGTTGGTCAATTTTGTGATTCCGATCTAGAGTTGGTGTGGAACTTTTAAGAGGAACACGTGGTTCAAACCTATACACCATCTCTATCGAAGACATGATGAAGTCTTCTCCAATCTGCTTGTTGTCAAAGGCTTCAAAAACAAAGTCATGGTTATGGCACTGTCGTCTCAATCACTTGAACTTTGGCACCATTAATGATCTTTCCAGAAAGGACCTTGTAAGAGGCTTACCCAGATTAAAGTATGAAAAAGATCATCTTTGTTCAGCATGCCAATTGGGAAAAAGTAGGAAATATGCCCACAAACCCAAACCCGCAAACTCAGTTATGGAAGTTCTTCATACTCTTCATATGGATTTGTGCGGACCTATGAGAGTGCAAACGATAAATGGGAAGAAATGTGTATTAGTCGTTGTTGATGACTACTCTCAATTTACTTGGGTTAAAATTTTGAGGACAAAGGATGAAACTCCAGATGTCATCATCAAACTTATCAAACAGCTACAGGTTCGACTTAACAAGACTATTAGAATTATTCGAACCGACAATGGCACTGAGTTTGTTAACAAAGACCTAAGTCAATTTTATGAAAGCATTGGAATCAGTCATCAAAGAAGTGTTCCACGCACGCCTCAACAGAACGGTGTAGTTGAAAGACGAAATCGGACCCTTGTTGAAGCTGCAAGAACTATGCTAATTTACTCAAAGGTTCCAATGTTTCTTTGGGCTGAAGCCATTGCAACTGCTTGCTACACCCAGAATCGTTCCCTCATACACACCACTCATGGAAAAACTCCATACGAACTTGTCCATAAACGAAAACCTGATCTCTCCTACCTTCGTGTATTTGGTGCTTTGTGTTATCCAACGAATGACGGTCAAGATTTAGGTAAATTAAAAGAAAAGGCGGACATTGGAGTTTTTGTGGGGTATGCACCAAACAAGAAGGGTTACCGAATCTACAACAAAAGAACTCAAGATATCATGGAAACTATTCACGTCACGTTCGATGAGCTGTCTGGGCAAATGGCTCCAGGACAATCAAGTTTTGGACCCACATCACAATCTTCATTAAGTAGTCCCATTAGTTCTGCTCTTGTACAAAATCCCTCACCAGGAATTCCATATGTACCCCCTTCGGAAGATGATTTGAAGAAATTATTTGATCCAATATTTGATGAACACTGTGAGCCCAGTGCTAATGATCAGTCAAATCCATCAACAGAGGCTGTCCCTAACCTAGTTAACGTAGATGACCCATCAGTTTCTATGTCATTGAGTCAAAAAGCACCTACAGCAGATCACTCATCCTCATCATCAAATCCTCAATCATCGAGTGTACATCATGGAAATGTTTCTGGCACCTATGATTGAGATAACCCCTTTGCTACTCCCGAAGATGCTCCATTTGAGAACATATTTGCTCCTAAACCAACTTTAGAACCATCTTCATCAGGAGATCCAAACTCTGCTACTTCAGTTCCTCAACAACAACCACACGAACACCTTAGAAAATGGACACATGACCATCCATTCGACAACATCATTGGAAACCCTTCGGCCCAAGATCCACTGTAAACAACTTGCAAATGAAGCCTTATGGTGCTTCTTCAACTCCGCATATCTAAGGTCGAACCAAAAGATGTTAAAACCGCCATGAATGAAGACAGCTGGTTCAATGCCATACAAGAAGAAATTCATGAGTTCGATCGACTAGATGTATGGGAATTAGTACCGCTCCCCGACTGTGCTATGCTAATTGCTCTAAAGTGGATCTTCAAAGTAAAACTTGATGAGCATGCTGATGTGCTAAAGAACAAGGCTCGATTGGTTGCAAAAGGATACCGTCAAGAGGAGTGTATTGACTTTGAAGAATCATTTGCTCCAGTTGCACGTATCGAGGCAATCAGAATATTCCTGGTTAAAGCTGCAAGTAAGAACGTGGTAGTCTATCAGATGGATGTAAAGACGGCTTTTCTTAACAGATATCTTAAAGAAGTCGTATACGTCAGCCAACCTGAAGGTTTTGTGACTCCAGAGCATCATACTCATGTCTATCGCTTGAAGAAGGCCCTTTATGGTTTGAAGCAAGCTCCAAGGGCATCCTACGATACGCTATCAAGGTTTCTTCTATCTAATGGATTCAGCAAAGGAGCAGTTGATCCGACATTGTTCACCAGAAAGTCAGGCAAACACTTAATTCACATTCAAATCTATGTTGATGATATTATTTTTGCCTCGACCGACCCTAATGAATGTGACCGTTTTTCAAAGGAGATGGGCTCTAAATTTCAAATGTCAATGATGGGAAAAATGTCATTTTTCTTGGGATTACAAATTTCACAAAGTCTCGGAGGCATTTTTATCAATCAATCTAAATATGCCAATGAAATTTTAAAGAAATTTGGATTTGATTCTTGTGACCCTGTTGACACTCCCATGGTGGAGTGTACTAAACTGGATGAGGACCTCTCAGGGATCGTGGTTGACCAAACTAAATATCGTAGTATAATTGGGTCCCTGATATACCTCACTGCAAGTAGACCGACATTCTATTCGCCAGATGTGCATGTGTGCTAGATACCGTGCTAAGCCTACCAAAAAGAACCTTGAAGCGGTTAAATGGGTCTTTCGGTATCTCCAAGGAACCATCAACATGGGAATTTGGTACCCGAAGACACCGGTATGTCACTAATGCCTATGCAGATGCGACTCATGCAGGTGTCAAGATACACGCCGGCACGCCAGAGGTGCTCGTGGGTGATAAACTTGTGATCTGGTCTTCAAAGAAACAAATGAGTACTTCTATATCCTCTACAGAGGCAGAATACATAGCCATGTCATCTTGTTGTGCTCAAATCCTATGGATGAGATCCCAATTATCTGACTATGGCTTTGAATTCAACAAAATCTCTCTGTATTGTGATAACAAGAGTGTCATTTCTCTCTCATGCAACAACGTTCAACATTCAAGAGCAAAGCATATCGACATTCGACATCATTTCATCAGGGAGCAAGTGGAGAACGGTGTGGTGGAACTATATTTTGTGAAGACTGAATATCAGTTAGAAGACATCTTCATCAAAGCTCTTCCTAGAGAACGTTTTGAGTTTATCCTTCCCCGACTTGGTCTAAAGAGTTTACAACCGGAAACACTCAAACGTCTTCAAGAGGAAGACGAGGAGTAAAAGTTTTTCTTCATCCATCTCTTCTATATATTTATTCAAAAAGCAAAATACAAAATTATAACAAAAAGAAAATAGAAAAATATAAAATTTCAAAAAATCCATAAAAATCAGAAAATCTTTGAAAAGAAATTAATAATAATAATAATAATAATAATATATTTTTTCCATCTTCTCTATTTTTCGTTTTCATCTACGGTCTTTGTGTTGTCATTTAAAGAGTGACACGGGTCTTTAGATGAAGTTCGAATGTACTAAATTTAAAAAAAAAATGAGAAAGAAAAACAAAAGGTTTATAGTCATTTCAGACTATACCCCGTTTTTAAAAGAAAGAATAGAGCCATGCTTTATCTCAAGTTTCAAATATCATGCTCTGATTCTAAAAACAAGTGTTTGTCACCAAAAAGACAAATGTTTCCTTCACAAATATTTTTCTTTCTATAAATTCTTCTGAAATATATTTGTTATCTAATGAAAACTAAATAGCTTTGAAAAATAACTCGGACACAATTTTTGAAAATCATCTGGACTTGACATTTGTCAAAATCTCTATCTCTCAATCAACAACTTATGTCATTGATTGAGGGGGAGAATGATTTCAATTAAATCAAAAGGTTATTTGTCATACAATTGGTTCAGACCAAGGCTAATGTCATGTTTTCAAAAGATACTCAAGCATGTATAATCGTTGGAGTTTAAAGTCTCAGATTTGATCATTATCGGTTAAATGTTTTCGTAAGCAAGTCACAATTCTCCTCAAAAGCTTTAAAAAACAATTTAAATCTATAGAGATCACAAATCTCAAATGACTTGAAAATTGTGATCGGGGGAGAATTTGTTATTTAAATTGGATTTAAACTGATAATTCGATAAATGGGTTTGTAATTGATTAGCAAGATCTCCTCCCTGCATGTGCCAAACGATTTCAAATTTTCCATGCACATGTTAAGGGGGAGCATCTGTATCAAACAAAAAAGGATTGAAACGTAATTGATTTGTCTCTAAGTGCAGGTTTTCTCTAGTGTGTGCAAAACACTTTCAAATATCGATGCACATATTGAGGGGGAGCAACTTTTTGAAAACCACATCTTTTCCCAAAATTACCTTTAACAAAGTATGTAAAAATACTAATTTTGATCGGGAAAGTGATGTCGATAGTTTAGAAAATGTTGATCAAAGAAGTGAATTCTTAATTCTCAATCTGAAGATTTTCAAATCCTCTTGCCTCCATGTGCCAAAATGATTTCAAACATACGATGCACATGTTGAGGGGGAGCTTTTTCTGAAATATCAAAAATAATTCAGGTACAAAATTCTTTGATAATGTATCACAAGTACCTGAATTGATTTTCAAATGGTTTTCAATTAGTTCCGATGGCAGAAGAACAATACCAAAAAGACCGACCAAATTTACTTTATGTATGGAGATATAAGGATGGTTAGGTTAGGTATTCGTTCCCACGATCCTGCCAGAGCCGGAGGGATCTACCCAGGGACAATCCACTAGATAGTATAGAGTCCTTAGGTATGATGAAAAAAGGAGAAAAGTGAGAAATGGTAAGAGTGCGGACTGAGATAGAGCTAGAATTGGAATAAACCCAACAAGGTTCTAGTAATGAAGTCTCGGTAAGCACTGAAGGGGTTGAAGAATGAAAAAGAAATGAATGTGAAAAGGGTGAAAAGAAATAGCCCTCCAATAATTCAACCTTAGGGCAGAAACCGGGTTCAATACATATGCTACTGGTTGTTACTAAGGTAACACCGGTATTGATGACAAGACGTCATGGACCCAGTGCCGCACTGCACTACAACTTCCCAAGCTACTCAAGTTCCTCTTAAAAGGACTTTTTTCATTCTCACGGGGAACCTACATTATCTATCGACTTTCTCTAAGAGATTGTTGATATTGAATAAGGAGACCCTCTCCCTAGTCTCCGGCACAGGAACCAAATGTGCACTATTGAGTCTAGAGCCACGAGATCATTAATAAATCTCATTTGGACACAAAATTAATGAAGACTTACTGTTTCACACAATGTGGAAAGTGAGATTATATTTTAAGAGTCCTACGCATTATCCTTGTGGTATTTCCAGAACATCTGAGTGATATGAAAAATATTCACAATGAAGATGAAAATCCTTCTAGAGCCAATATCAAACAAGCTCTTGGTAGGTAACATGTGAGATCTATCCAATAGATCAAACTTGTGACAACTGTATTGAAACAATAGGGCGATTCATCATCGAATCAACCTTGGTCCAGGAAATGGATTGACAGATACCTTTGAAAAACTGGTCGTTGTGCTTAAAATTCTTTTCTCTAGCACATCGACTTTGTATTAATATTTCAAAAATGAAAGGTGTTTATGATTGATAATTGATTTTCCTTAAAACCTTCGTTGTATTGCAAAAACACTTTATATTGAGCAGTACACGATTGTTTTTCAAATCTCTTTTCATCAATCAGTGAAACTCAATTCGCGTCACCTCACGTGTTGTCTTCTTTGAGACGCTCGGTTTGAGAACAGCTAGAGCAGCTGCAAAACCCTGCAAGGAGATTCTTCGAATTATACTCGATCACAGCATTTGTACTGATCAACGGGGAACCGTAGACCGTGTACCTCAATTCAACTAAAGTGATCAAAGACACTTTTGTGCGCTTTATTGCTAACTGTTGTATGCAGGTACTCCCAACGCTTGCAGCCGATCAGAATTGAGAGGTCAATCCATAGCCGCATGCTCACACAACACATTAATTTCTAGAGAAATCATGATAAGTGCATCAACGACTCTGATATTTTCACTCCATGCTTCTGCTACGCTGCTACAAATATCATGAATCTACTAAAAGCTTCTGCTACTCTGATGAGAAGAAATCATGATCCAGAATGTGAGCATGTCGGTCCAATGTCACAACATCACAAAATGTCAACACTACAAAGGAAGAGTCAGAGATTTATGGAAGCTGATGATCTCAAAGCTGGCTCAAAACTCATCATCATGTGGATCAGTTAAAGACCTCCACTTGGATTATCCAAACATGCAAAACATGAAGAATCAAAGACTACGGGCTACAGAGCAATGAACTTAAACAAGAATCCAAGAACAATCTTAATGTAATATCTGTTTGAATTCTGTGTAATTTGAGGTGACCTCCTTTAGGGGGAGATTGTTAGGATTTAGAAAATCCTGGTGTTAAAGTGTCGGTCACCTCAAGTATATGTAATCTTTAGAAAGCTCGTAGTCGTAGTTATTTAATGTTAGTTAGTATTTAGTTAAGTAACACCGTGGAGGACGGACGGGTCTTTACCCACTGTATGCCTGATCCACAGCCCGTAGGTGGCGTTTTGTGTAAGATACTATAAATACCCTCTACCTTCCAAGGTAGAGGGTTGGAGCTTATAATAAGATTTTTCTTTCTCTCTCTAAGTTCCCTAAACCTCTAAACTTTTTCTTTCTAAAATCCCTAAGGTGTACACCCCATATAAACATGGTTTGATGTGTATGTGAAATACAATATGTTACAATACTTAATAAGACATTTGGAATAAAAAAAAGGTTGCAGAGGAACCAAGTCAAGGAAAAAAGGAAGGTTGGAACAGGTGGTAGACTTGTAAAGGCAGTTAAGAAACCCAAATGATGCACCAACAAATGATGTTACATTTCATCAAGATTTTTTTTGTGGAAGTTGATATTAGTTAATGTATATAGGTAATATTACGTACTGTATTTTGGTAATGTATTTGATTGGTAGTAGATCATCAAGCATTTGGATGAAACATGGTCAAACCTTGATGTAACTTTGGTGATTTTTAATGTATGGTAAATGTGGTTTAAGTATTATGTTTGTATATGTTTTTTTATCATGTTTTGTTAGATGACTTTGTACCACAGTATTGGTAACACGTTTGATGATTTTGACCATCAAAAGTCAACTGATGTATTTGATCATCAAAAGTCAACTGACTTTGACAATCAAAAGTCAACTGATGTATTTGGTCTTTATTTACGTGTTACAAACGCACATCAGTAGACATGTGCATATCCTACTCCTAAACAACAAACAAGTTACATGGGTGTTTGGAAATGTCACATTTGACTGGATATGGCAGTTTTAAGTGATACTCAGACAATTACAGCGATGTTTGGAATTGTCACATTTGGTATGTAGTTGCGGCATGTATAATGTATGCCATATCCTAATGAATATCCTCACTCAGTTGTATGGCCTTATTAGGTTGCATTTGCCAAACTGTATTAAGCCTCATAAGGCTGTCCAAAATCCAAATTGGAAATGTATCCAATGCAGTTAAGGGGGTGTTTGAGTAATGTTGTTTAACTTGCTAAAGTAAAACTGCATTAGGCTTGCAAATATAAATTGAAAATGTATCCAATGCAGTTAAAGTGAGTGTTTGCAGCATTAACAATTCAGCTGGTAATGTTGTTGTATGGACTCATTAGGTTGCATATGTCAAACTGACTTTTTAATGTCAAACTGCATTAGGCCTTATTAGCAATATATTTTGATGATCAAATACATCTTATCATAATCTGAATATATTGCTTATAATCTTATCTAAGTATGAAATAATTACACCAATACATCAAAATACATCCAATCATAATCTAAATATATTTTGATGATCAAATATACATATGTTTGACTAATAAAAGTCAAACTGATATCTGCAAATATTGACATTGGATATGCATAACTATAATGTTAACATCCCTTATATTCCAAAATGCAAATGCTTTAGATACTTTGACATATAATAGTCAAACTGAAAATGTTTAGAAAAAAACTTTGATTATGATCTGAATTCTACAAATAAGAGTTAAATTATTCAATTGACTTGTAAAAGTCAAACTAACCAAATATATCTAGCAATTCACAACCAAACACTATCATTAACAATAACAACCCAAATTTATGATTCGGAGTAAGCCATAATTTCGAACCAACATTTTTATTGACCAATTTCATGTTGACAACCATTACAAATCAGATTCACCAACCAAACACTGTCACCTAAGCTTCACCAAATACTATAAACATACATTCACCACCATCACAAACTACATTACAGGCGCCTCATTTTCCTGCTGGTTCATCCCACTTTGCTAGAACCACAATCTTCCCTTTCATACATTTCCTTGAGATGTGCATACAAAGCTTCAAAATTTATTATCCTCTTTTTCAAATTATCAACTTTTGATAACTTGATATCCTCAGGCTTTTTCTTCCCTTCACTAACACCTAACAACTCTTCATAGTAGAAATCTTTTTTCCTCAACCATTTCTGAATCTTTTCTCTCAACTCCTTAGGTATGTCCTTATACGAACCATATTCATCAATTGGTTCAGCGCCAAATCCATCAAGAACTAAATCAGAGAGTACATACTTCGATAACACTTTTTCCCACTCCTCTTCATCAAACCCAAAGTACAAACTCATCCCCTTATCATTTTGTGTCATTGTTAGTGATTAGGATCGTTTGGGTTGTGTGTACCGAATGAAAATTAGTGCTTTAAATGTTTATTCAATGAGTTTTTGTGAATTTTACTTGTCAATTGCAAATTTAGGCATTGAAATAAAGTCTAACGTTGGGAATCGAAGTTTGTCACTTGTTTTGTTAGAGGAAATAGTGAAATGACGATTATACCCTTTGAGTGAGTCTACTTAACGAGAGTACTAACGTTCATTAGCTCTCGGTGTCTAATTTGTAATTTTTTCCTCTCGGTGTGTTATTTGCAATTTTGGCAAACATTAGGGATGGAATTTGCAATTTACCCCCCAATTTGATATCATCAACATCATTCTAAAATCAATTTTGCATCGTACTGGTTCAACTTTGTTGGTGATTTTAATGTCATCATTTGTATTTTATGTAATTGTGATTTACTTGAGATCAAGGGATTAATCAGGTTCAGCTTATAGTCGAGTTAGAAAATGCGGAGTGCACGCTCGTTCTAGCTAGCTTAATGCCGCTATGAACAAAGAGCGGGGGTCAAGGGGGCCGCACCCCTTGCGGGGTCAAAGGGCTTTGGGTATTACCCGTTTTGCTTCCAGAAACAGTTTTCCCACCAAAAGTCACCCCTGTTCCCAACAGTCAACTACTTTTAACCGATTTTAACTAACTTTCGGTTATGGTTTTTTTTTCCTTATTTATTGATCTCTTACAGAACATAACAGATATAACAACTTTCAGTGTATTGCTTTGATTTCTCGTGCCTTAGAAACAAAGTGTTGTTCTCTGTCTTATCCAATTGAGGATTTCGTGATACCCGAGGCATATAAGGTCGAAATACTTCAATCTGAAAGTGATCTCTATACGATTCAGAGAACAGGATTATTACCACCCTAAAAAAGTACTAATATTCTAATAAATGTTTGCATCATATGATTTTAATAAAGCTATATTCAAACAAAGATTACTGATTATATAATTATGCATCATCTTGTTCTTAATAAATTTTTAATCCAACAGATTTTGCATCATTTTGATACAATAATGCATCCAAAATCGTTTTGCTCAAGGATGCTGCAACATATAATTCAATATAACTTGCAGAAATTTGGTCATCGTCTTTAGCATCATCATCCATATTTATCATAAATATAATTTCATCGTTTCGATCAACATCATGTTTTATCTAAAAATAATTCATCACCAACACAACCTTAGCATCATGTTTAATACGATTTTAGCATCTTGATTTCATCAGTATCACCAACATCATGTTCGATCGCCAAATTATCAAATCATTGAATTAAGCATCATTATCATCATTTGAGCATATCATCTTCGATTTCAATGTCGTTATAATCTTTGATCATCTCTTCTTCATCTTTGATCATCTTCGTCAATTATGGAAACAAATAACTTGAAAAGGACTGAATTGCGAAGAATGAAGTACGATCATAAAATTTTGAAACATGAAATTGAATGAGGTTTGAATACGGAACAAAACTCCGAAAATAATTTAAGATATGAGAGAGATGAAGTGTGCGTTTGGTATGTTGCCATGAATCAAAATGGATATGAGTTTTAAATATAAAGTGGGTCTCTCGGGAATGAAAGTTCTATAACCTACCTCTTAGAGTGGTATGAATCTTTCAATAAAATATTTGATAGATGTATATCTTAACCATATCCACTATCATTCCTCATTTCGATTCACCCCTACCAAACGCACCTTTAGATTAAGAAATTAAATCCTTTTTTTTTCGCATTCATGACCATTTATGAGAGAGAATGGAATTACCAAAATAACCTTCTTGTTATAGTATTTTTATATCTTTTAAACTTCACTCTATTTAGAAATTGCCGTAATTGAGCCAAACCATAAATCTAGTCAAAGTCAAATGATATAGGGTTATTATGTTCTTTTATATTTTGTACTTTAATAAATTGTTTACTTGAAATCTTCTCAATACTATTCAAACCCCTTATGATGTGACATAACGGGGGTTTTGGTCAAAGATTCCTTTTATCCCCTTTTTATTTACAGTATAATACAGTTTTTTTGTCAGTTTCTGTTCCGTATTTCAGACAGTTTTAACCGTTTGACTTATTAAACTTTATGTTTTATGTTCCGCACTTTCAGGTTTATAGTTTTTTGATATAAACAAAATTATAAAAATAAAAAGAAAATAAAAAATAAAATAAAAAAAAAACCCAAAAAGGAAGGGGATGCCATTTGTAAAAAAAAGAGGATTTGTATAACCTACCCCTTCATTTATTTAAATTTTGTCAATCTGTGCGCTTTTTTTTGGCAATGATCAATAGTAATTTGCACACTTTTAATATTTAGGGCAAATGACAAAAAAATGCATCAAACTTGACACTTTTTATAATTGTGTGTTGCCAACTATTTTTTTTCTTATTGTGTGTACTGAACTTTCAAAATTCGATTATTGTGTGTATTTTGTGACCATTTTACCTTAATTTTTCAAAATTTGAAGGGTAAAATGGTCATTTTACATGGCAGAATAGTCACAAAATACACATAATGATCGAAAATTGAAAGTTCAGTACATACAATAAGAAAAAAAATAATTGGCTACACACAATCACATAAAGTGTCAAGTTCGATGCATTTTTTTGTCATTTGCCCTAAAATTTATTGGAACATTTTTATTTGTGTTTTAACTAGTTGTACAAAATTTATATTGGGCTTTATTTGCTTGTATTGTGAGTGTAACGAATCATTTATTTGAATGTGTCAATCACTACCCTTTGACAATAGTTCAACATTTTCCAGCACATTTTACATTTTTCCTAGCATATGAAAGGGTTTTTGCATTCAAGAGTCACTATACTTTTATAAAATGTTCATATAGGTCATTGAACTATTGTTTTTTATCTATCTACATCATTGTACTTATTATTCGTTATAAAAAGGTAACTAAAGTTATGAAATTAACACATTTAAGTCATAGGAACTTATTTTAGGTCCAACTCAGCCCAACTTAAGATACACATGAGCTTCACGTGGCATGTATATCAGCAACAATTCCAGCTAGTCTCAATGGCAATTTGGCATGCATGCATGTGAAAATATAATTGTTTTGACATTCATTATTAATGCCAACTACCAATGGAGCATTAGGGCACGTTTGGTACGAGAGGATGCCGTAGAATAAAATCGTAATAAAGAATGAAATTATAGAGAAAGTGAATCATGTTTGAGAAAGAATAATGATTCTACTGTTTGATACAAATAAAGAATGCGTGTAATATAGACCATTCTCTTGTTTGGTTATTGTATATATACCTGAATAAAAATGAAATTTATCATTTAAAATTTTCTTTTAAACATTCGATTACCTAAATCATCATTAAAATAATATGATTATTTTAATTGCTACCAAATATACTAAGTATATGCTAACCTTCTATCGCAAAAGCGGTATTGGAGGATCTTTTGTTGGGTGCAATTCGTAATAATCTGCACAATTAAAAATTAATTTTAATAATTTTAATTTATAATAGTTGTGGTGAATTTTTAAGAAAAGGTTAAAATACAAACGTTGATATGAAGATTTGATATCAACTAATCATTTTTGTATTTAAAATAAATAAAAGAAAAAAAAACGCAATTAAATCAAAGAAACAAAACATTTGAAGACGATGATTGCAATCAATTTTTGTATTATACGGAAGAACCAACCATAGAATGTCTTGCCTTTTGTTAACCAATTCTCCCCTTTCTTCACTATTTTAAGAGAATGCGGAGAATGGATAGAGAATCAAATATTGATTCACTGATTCCATTCTCAATACAAACAAACACGAGAATGCTTCTCCATTCTATTTATATACCTACTGAATCGCTTGTTTAAGTTCTCTTGAATGAGCATGACAAATCTCAAAAATTTCATCACTTGTGAATTGTGCGAACCGAGTATGTTAGCATCCAACTTCTAATTTTGGATTCAAAACCTAATATAACTAGCACCCGCAACACTGGCTCACATGTGGATTTTAGTACCAAATTTGCATATATTACGCATGTTTTGAACATGGTTTTTTTATAAGCTACTTTTTGTTTACAAAAGTTTCAAAATGAAAGAACGGTAATATTAATTTTCTTGTATTGCTATGACTCTTTGACACACATCGTGTTATGTAAAGTTTATCGTTATTGTAACATGCCACACAAAAAATGCCCATCTAAAATTTAATTGTGGAGAATATACTTATGTAAATTGTAAAAAGTTTTTGACTAATTAGTTTTAATGCACGTGCACGGACAATGCTTATACATAGAATTTTATTAAAGTATTAGTTTAATTATTATATATGGTTTATACTTTTGGATTGATTGTTGTTGAATAGTTGGAGTACCCCAACCAATCAAAATAACTTGTATAATAGGGGGAATTGCATATATATCCACTAAAACTCAAAAATTTGCATATTTTCATATAATACAAGTTTGTAATGCATGATTTATAATAAAGGGTCAATTGCATATATACCCACTAAAACTTGCATATTTGCATATATACCCAAAACATGCTTAAAAGGCATTGTACGTCATGCAATAAAAACTTGTATTGTGGGGAAATATGCAAGTTTTTAAGTTTTAGTGGATATATATGCAATTCTCCCTATAATAAAACTTAAGCATGTTTTGGGTATATATGCAAATATGCAAGTTTTAATGGGTATATATGCAATTTCCCCTATATAATATATCTACGCATTTAAAATATAAGTAGTTTTAATAAGAAATCCAAACGATCGTACATGTAAACTGACACTAAAATAAGCACTTTATCAAAAAGTTATAAGTTGATGATCTACACACTCATAAAACAAATATCTACAAAGTCACTCTCACTACATGATAGCAAACACCAATGAAGAACAAATTAAGACCACTTGCATCTTATTCAAACTGAACAAACATGACAAAACAAACAATAGATTGGAATCATGATCTTCTGTTTTCATTATTCCTCATAATATTGCAAGCAATATTGCTTGTTGTTTTGTAAGTAAGTCAAGGAATGATATTCTTTATTGGCATAAAAAACCAGGAGGCCTATGTAAATATGCTTATTTCTTGGCACTTGAAGCAGATGAAGACATGGTACGCACTACTATCTCTGATGACTCGATTGACTTTTGGAGTGTTGTGTGGAAAGCGAGAGTCTCTGGTAAAGTTAAATTATTTATGTGGAGAGCCTGGAATAATTATGTACCTACTATTGACAACCTACACTCTCGTGGGTTGAATCATACATCTTGTACTCATTGTGGCAAGACAACATAAAATGTAGCACATGTCATGTTCAAATGTTCGGCTGCAAAAGTGGTATGGGACCGTTGTAGTCTCGGTTGTTTTTATGATACACAAGGAGCGGTCATATTTCATGATTTTTGTCAGGCAATTCTTGAAAATTTTCCAGCCGAATGGGAGGTGTTTATGATGATATTATAGGGATTGTGGACGAGAAGAAACAAACATTTTCATGGCCAGTTGGATGGTAGGGAGGGGAACGTGGAAGAAATAGCGAAATTTGTTTTATCAGATTATCAGAAGGAAAATCAGAGAGGAATTATTAGCAGCACCAATGGGGTAGATAATACTCATACGGCTGTGTGGTTAAGGCCAAATGCTCAGAACATAAAAATTAATTGTGATGTTGCATGGCAAAAAGTCTGGAAAGGCGGGCATGGGTTTTGTAGCCCGTGACTACAATGGCAAGGTTTTGTAGCCCGTGACTACAAGAATATTTCAAATTAGATAAAAACATACTTTTTTCTTTTAATTCAATTAAGTGATAAGTGCTAGAAAAATAAAAGATCGATGAGCGTATATACCTCGGCCATTATGATGGTGTGAATAATTTCAGAGATCGTTTAGGGTTTCTTTGAGTGAATGAAGAATGAATGGACGATTGTTCTCTTTATTTATACAAATCTTTGATATTGCACACATGCCCCCCTCTAAAAAGGTTGTTAAAAAATGAGGATTTATTTTTGAATATTGTTTGTTAATTTGTTCATTACCATTGAATCTTTGAATATTGTTTGTTAATTTGTTCATTACCATTGAATCTGCAGATTTGAGATTGATGATTAATTTTCGCAAATTTTGATTTCAGCATGTCATATGTATACTTGTTTCAAAAGTATTTCTCACTTGGAATAGTGATCTACTGTACCAAATCTTATTCAGTTAGTCCACTTCACTTGTTGACGACAAGACCCCATATACAACCCTTGACATATGCTGCATTATCACAACCCAGTTACTGAAATGAAATAAACATTGGTTAGAATAGTGAAAAACCTGAATCACAATAAACCAAAGGATCTTTATCCTAGCTAACCTGTTACACCATATACACCATCCGTATTTGTAGACATAACTGTTGGAATATGTGGTCAAAGTGTTGAATAACAATTGATGGTGTCATCAAACATACTAATGTGAATTAAAAACAAATTTAATGTATGATTAATTTTAATTCATGAGACATTAGTAAGATTAATTTTTTGGTAATTAATGTGACTATTTTCCTTCATCTTTGTACTCTTCTTTCATCTTTGAACACATCAAAAACACATGACTAATTTCTCTCCTTTCGTCGTTGACCTCTATGTTGATTCATTTTGTATCGGTTTGTAATAGAGGGAAGATACATTTTGGTTCGCCTTGATAACTCGTTTGTGCTAACGTAGTTATCCGTTGTTGTTGTATCCTGGGAGATAGACGTTCATGATTTCTCAAGCACCGTGGAGAGCACGAATCTGTCTTAAGGAAACTGTGAGCATCACATGCCTCAACATTTTCCTTACCTGTGTTTTTTTTGTGTCTCAACAATTCAAATGTTTACGGTATCGTTTCTATACACTTTTATGTTTTATGTTATTGTTTATTCATTTCTAGTAGCAATACACATGTATCATCTAACAATTGTTTTTACGGTGTATAAAAAATGAGAGAAGAGCTCTCAATATATAAGTGAGGAGGATGAAAGAAAACGGTCAAATTAACTATCACAACACTAATATGTAAAAGAACTGAGTGATCCTTTTTTTCGAACCTATTGAAGATGGAATTGATTTCAAGAGTGTTAAATTTCCGAATTGATTCTCTTTAAAGATCAGGGCCGCCCCATGGATTTCGGGTGCCCTGTGCTGTAACTAAAGTAGGTCCCAATTTTGAATTTCAGAAGCCATGGACCGTAGCTAAAGTAGGCCCTATAAACACAAAAATAAAGAGGCATGTAGAAAAATTTATTAATACTAAAATGCCGCTATTAATTTAGAGAAAAATAAAAAATGGATTATGTTGTAATACAAACAGTAATTCATGTAGGAGTATTAACAAATAGAAAATTTGAAAACTCATCTCGTGGGTCATGCATGAACATATATATATATACACACATATATATATATATATATATATATATATATATATATATATATATATAGGCTATATATATATATATACTATATTGATTAATGTGATTTTACAGACTCATTTGGACCAATTGTATTTGAGTACTATTAAATCTTTTTAATTAATACAAAAGGGTAAAATAGTAAAACACATTTTTATTTTCTTTTTGAATTTTTTAATTAAAAAACGTTTTTGTAAACCCCTTAATTTTCGGAATTAAAAAAATAACTTTTTTTAACTTTTTATTTTAATGTTTTCTGTAAGTGCATATGTGTTTGTTAAATTTATTTTTCTTAAAATAGTAATTGCATATATGTTTCTAGTGTATATTCTTTGATATTTGAAATTCATGACCAAAAACAAAAACATATACATGTAACCTCTAAAAATTAATAGCAAACCAAGAACATTAATAAAATACACAAAATTTGATATCAAATAAAATACTATTCATAAACTAAAATACAATTCAAATACAAGTATCTTGTTGAATATAAATGTGCACGCCACTTAAAAACATGTGTGCACTCTTCACTTTCTCATCAAATTCATTAGAACATATCTGCACGCCTTTCAAGAATATGCACACGAGAGTTTCCCATCAAATTTATTAGAACATATATGCATGCCTTCCAAAAACATGTATATTTGGAGTGACTACAAACACTTCATAATTAAAGCATCAAAAACACGATCGTTGTTTTGAAACAAAAACTAAAAATTACATAGTTAATCATATTAGGTAAAAATAAAAAATAAACAAAGCATTAAAAAAAAAATATATAATTCATGTAGCGACCAGGGATTTGCAATTTTTTGGAAGCACCTACTCTACACATTAAAGATAACATACATGACTATTATAACATTTGTGAGCAACGCCATTTATATATTCAATCACCTTTCACGTCTTTTGTGAAATTTGGTTTCCTTCTTGAAAATGAAACCACATGCGACATTGTATACTATAACTAATATAGTCTTTAATATTTCATATAAACATGCTTGTGCATTAAAACACATGTGCACACTTTTCAAGAATCTATGTGGCCGCTGGGCTTTCTTATCAAACTTTAAAACATATGCGCACGTCTTCCAAAAACATGTATGTTTGCGGTGTTCACGTTGCGCTTTCTCGTCAAATTTATTAGAACATATGTGCACACTTTCCAAAAACATATATGCACGCTGTACATTTATTGTAGGCACCTGATCTTTGCTTCAACTGCATATCGAGAAAAACATACATGATTATTATATGTATGTCAACTAATTTTTTAAACCTTTCATTAATTTCATGCCAAACATAAAACATATGCACACTTACCGAACTACATGAAAGCATATTTTATTCCAAAAAAAAATAACGACAACTAATATTAAAAAGAAAAACATGAAATCGAAGTACTTTTCGAGTCGAACCTAGCCTACTTTTTATGATGGTGCACACAACAATTGTGCACCTTATATTATTGCATAACTAGTCTGCTTATAAATGTTACAAAAATTGTAACACAAAGTTTACATCCCACAAAGAAAGTTCATATCCCAAATAAAGTTCATAGAAAAAGTTTGTTTTTAGTACATGATCCTTCCTTACTATGTTTCAAAATAAAAAAATATGCATTAACAATGGTATATAAGGGTGGTTGAGCTAGTTACAATTAGGACGACTAGAAAATATCCTTACATTACTTTCAAACACCGCATTCTTTTAAACATAACTTTATATTAGTACTATCACAAATCCATATTATATAACTTTAACAACATTCAAGTGCAAAGTACTTTAATATTAATATGCTTTTTTAATACTACAACAAATCAATTGCAACATAAATTAACAAAAAGAATGGCTAGAAAGGATTAAAATAAGCACGTGAACATTTTTTTAGCCGAACAATAGTGTCAAGGGACTGCAACATAAATTGTTTTCACTTAAACCCAATTTATCCCATCACAAAGAAAAAGAAAAAGCTTACCTAATATTTGTGGTTAGGACAGTGATGAACAAAACACACATTAAAACAAGAAGATCAAGAAGAATCGTCAAATCTAGAAGAGGCGCCCAACTCAAATCGATCGTCGATAGAAGAAGGTATGGTACGAGTTACAACCCACCTCGCCCATCATATTTTCCTCATCCTAACGACCAAAATATGGAGCAAACCGCAACCAAAACCCGATCTATTTATACCCAACAATCTGATGAAGATGACAGATTGACGCTGATGTTTTATTTACGTGATGTTCTTTTCAGTTTTCGAGATTGACGCCATGGTTGTTTTTAGTGTTCTTGTTTTTAATAACCAACAATTATACATAATAAAATATGGATTTTGGATCTAGATTTTTGGATGGAGGCTGTGAAAGTGATGGCTAGGTTTTAGAAATTAGAAAAGTGATAAAAGTGAGTAGTTAATTGTGACGGTTTTAAGGGGTATATGTGAAAGAGTGAGGTTCATCCCAGCCATTGATTCAAATTTAATCAATGACTGAGATTAAAACACACTATCAACTTAAATAAAGCGGAGAGGTATAATCGTCAATTAACAACAAAGAGTAAAAACACGCGCCTCTCTCTTCAATTCTCACATTCACTGCACCTACCAAACATACACTAAAAACACACACTACTCACACATTTTCACCGATCAAAACCCAACCCAAAAAACATCAAAAACTATCAAAATCAACGGAGAAAATAGAAGATACCGACACTGAAACAATCACATTAAAGGAACTGAGGAAAAAACGAAGCACAAACAAACCACCGGTCAAAAAACCGGCCAAAAAACCGGTTTCAGGTATAATCTTACACTCTAAACAACTATTTCAATATCTACAACTGTTATTTATGATTATATGATGTTTTTAACTGTTTATAGCGATTATGATGAAGAAATGTGCAAATAGAAGTTAGGTTTTAACAGTTTAGAAGTTAGGTTTGCAAGATTAGAACTGTTTATAGATTTTTTGTTATGATTAGGAGTTAGGTTTTAATAGTTTAGAAGCTAGGTTTGCGAGATTAGAAGTGTTTATCGAAGGCTTAGCCGCATAAGACGCCTTCGACTTTGGCTTCGCCAAAGGCATCTTATGCGGCTAAACCTTTGGCTCAGCTGTGGAAGCTTTGACGAATGCAAAAGGATTCAACAAAGCATATGCTGCAGCTAAGTAAAAGGTTTAGCCGCATAAGATGCCTTTGGCATCGCCAAAGGCATCTTATGCAGCTAAACCTTTGGCTCAGCTGTGGAAGCTTTGACGAATGCAAAAGGATTCAACAAAGCATATGCTGCAACTAAGCCAAAGGATTAGCCGCATAAGATGCCTTTGGCGAAGCCGCGGAAGGTGCCTTTGGCTTCGCCAAAGGCATATTATGCAGCTAATCCTTTGGCTCAGCCACGGAAGGTGCCTTTGTCAAAATGCTAAAGCATCTTATAAGGCTAAACCTTTGGCTTAGCTACAGAACATGCCTTTGGCTTCGCCAAAGGCATCTTATGTGGCTAAGCCTTTTGCTTAGCCGCATAAGATGCTTTAGCATTTAACAAACAAATTGGCCGTGACTGATGCACAAAATGCTTTGTGCGGATATATGATAACTTAAAATAAGCTTTTAAATATGTTTTTTGTTCTATATCAGATATGATATAACAAACATTTGCTTTTAAAAATAGCCTTTTAAATATGTGATAACTTAAAATTTTCGTTAGAAACAAAGGATTTGGCTTTGGCTTAGATACAGGCATAGCCTTTGAAAAAAATTTCAAATCATTAACATTTGCTTAGCCACAGGCATAGCATTCAACATTTCTGAACACAAATACATGTTTGTAACATATTTTGTATCTACCAAAAATTTTATGTTAAATATCACATATGATATAATAAAAGATGTATTCAACTTTGTGAATTGACTAGGGTGCAAATAAGCAAAGGCTTCAGCAAAGGCTTAGCCACAGGCATAGCCTTCGGCGCCGAAGGCTATGCCTGTGGCTAAGAATTTGACAAAAATGAACAATTATTCAGTAGCTAAAAAAAATTATGTTGAATATCATATATGATATTATAAAGAATTTTGGTAATATACAGGCGTAGCCCCTAAATTTGCAAAAAAAGATATGCTTGCACCTAATCCTTTGAGTAAAAATGTTAGGATATTAATTAATTGTTCATTGTTGATGATATAGGAGATAAAGAAAATGATGACTGAGAAGATGATGTTGGGCATCTAATCTCTAAATTGCCACTATTAAAAACAACTGCTGAAGAGAAAAGCCCTGCCAAAGGTACATATCATGTTATTAATGAAACACGTTATGTACTGAGAATATTTCAATTACTAAATCACAAATGATATAATGTAAATTTTTTTTGCAGATAAATCAAAAACAGTAGCTCAAAGACTGAATGAAATGCAGAGAAATGCTAAGAAGAGTAGAGTAGAGCTAGAAAAGAAAAAGAAGAATGAAGGAGATAAGAAAAAAACTAAAAATCAAGAAGAAAAAGACACTTCAGCAAAGAAACGTGCATAGAAAAGAAAAGCATCAGAAAAGCAAAGTACTCCGAAAAGATTTACTAGAGGTGATGCTAGGAGAATTGAAGAGGAAAAAGATGCTGATAAAAGTGATGATGAGGATACTGAGACAGTAGAAGAGACTGAAGTGGAAGAGACTGAAGAGGAAGTGGAAGAGATTGAAGAGGAAATCGAAGAAGAGAATGATCGACAATTGGTTGTAAAAGAAACCAAAAAGAGAAAGAAGGAAGTAGTTGTTCAGAAGGTGGTTGAAGATAAGGAAGATAAAAAGAAGCTTAAGGTGAAAAAGGACAAAGCAAAAACAAAAAATTACCCAACATGTAACACAAGGTCATCACCGAAACCTCTCTATGAAGCAATGATTGGGTTATCAAATGAGCGAAAGAAGTGCTTGAAAGAGATGGGATTTGAGAGGTTCATTAACTTCCCTATTGTTGAACTTCCATCTGCATTGGTGTATCATGTAATTGATAAGTTCCATCCACCTAGCATGGAATTGAGATTACAAAAAGGTTCAATAAAGGTAACAAGGCAAAAAATTCATGATATGCTTGGTGTGCCGATGGGGACAAGAAAGCTGGAAGATCTGGAAGAAAGATTTGATGATGACGATTTTGTTAGAGAGTGGGAAGAACAGTACGCTCATCTTGGACGAATTACACCACCTGCTGTAGCATTCGAGATATCAAGCTCAACTGAAGCAGATTTCATGTTCAAGATGAATTTCTTAACTTTGTTTGCAAGCACCATGGGCACTTTGGAGAGTGCAGGAAGAGTGCCCAAAAAAATCCTCAGGCACGTGAAAGAAGATGATGATATCTCTGATATCGATTGGTGCACCTACATAATAGAATGCTTGGAAGTCAGTAAGCTAAACTGGACGCAAGTCAAGTCGGGTACCAACTTCTATTATGGTCCTATAACATTCTTATGTGTAAGTTATTTTCCATTAAACTTATCAACTATGATTCACTCATATAAAAAATTATCTAACAAAATTTTAATTGTATTTTTGTGTATAAAAAGCTGCTATACTTGGACTCAACAAACTACCCGAGGTTCCAAGTTATGCGTCACCGCCCTGCCATCAGAAGTTGGAACACTCCAACAATGAGGAAAAGAATAAACATGGAAATGAGAGACGGTTGCTTGGGGACGTTAGAGCATCACGGAGAGTATGATCCTGATGAGGAGCAAACCGGCCTGAATTTGTACAAGGGAGCAGACATATACTATGAACTGATGCCTCCCAGAAAGCCAGTGGAAAAAGAGGTAATATTATTGAATTCATTTATTAAAAAAGCATGTTTAAAAGAGTTAACAGAAAACAAAACCTTTAGTTTAGGCGCAAGCATAGCCTTCGGCTAAAGTCGAAGGCTATGCCTGCGCCTAAGCCTTCAGTCACAGCCTTCGGCTTTAGCCGAAGGCTATGCCAGTGACTAAGCCTTTAGCAGGCTAACATTAAACTGTGCTTGCAACAATATCATATATGATAAAACAATAAAATGAATATCACATTTGATATTAGTGTTAAATCATATATGATATGTAATATCATATGTGATATTACACTAATATCATATGTGATATGTAATATCATATATGATATGTAATATCATATATGATATTTTAAAAAGTCATATATGATTTTGCATATACAGTAAGAAACTAAACTGAAATACTTACTTTACAGGAGTTTTATGAAAAATTTGATGAGAAATTTGAGATAATTTCAAAAGAAAAAATAGAATTGGTTGAAACTATGAGAGAGGGATTGAAGAAATTTAAGGGGGCTGAGGATAGTGATAGTGAGGCTGAGGATCAAGAAAAAACAAATGAAGGAAAAATTGAAGGTGAAAAAGAGAATGAAACTGAACAGGAACAAGAAGAAACAAATGAAAAAGAGAGTACAGTTAAAAAAGAAAATGAAACTGAACAGGAGAAAGAAACAGAGAATGTAGTTGAAGAGGAGGGTGAGAAAGAAAGAGAAATAGAGAAAGAAACAGAAACAGAAAGAGAAGTTGCAGTAGTGAAGCTGAGTGAGAGTGAGAAGGATAAAGAAACTGAAGTTCAAGTAGAAAAGGTGAGTGAGACGGAAAACCCGATTGAAGTTACAAAGGAAATTGGAACACCAACTGTGGAGGTAGCACCAGGTTATAAGTTGAGAGTAGCCACACCAGATATTTTTAGAATTCAGAAAACTTTGATAATCTTGTGAGTCAAGCAGAACAACAATATGCAGAAAAACATGGGAAAACAGATAAGAGTGGTCAAAAAGAGATTGCTGGGACAACAGAGATGATAAGGGACCCAAAAGAGATTGCTGGGACAACGGAGATGAGTAGTCCAAAAGAAATTCAAGGGTCAAAAGAAAAAATGACCAGAGGAACAATAAGAAAGTCAATGTCACCACAATCTGAGAAAATGACAAGAGGAAAGATCAGAAAATCATTGACGCCACCATCCTTCAGTCTTGGTATAAGCCCAATGGTAACAGAAGCTGTTGTTGAGACTGAAACAGCATCAAAACTGGAAGAAAAGAAAGAAAAAATGGTGAGAGACATGGAGGCTGAGACTGAAACAGAATCAAAACAAGAAGAACAACATCTAACAAAAAGAATCAAAAAACCATCACGTTTTCTGGTATCACCATACATGAACAGAAAAACTGTAATCCACACTCCACCACAACCAGATGAAGTGATGATAACGGATGCGTTATTTTCAATGGAAGGAAATCCATTGTAAGTCTGCTATTTTTTTTAATTAAAAATCACACAAAAAAAATAATAAATGTTGTGATAATCATATGTATATGATTTAAATTTTGTGTAGTGAATTTGTCTTTCAACCAAGCGTCAAGGGAGCCCCTGCCATAAGGGATAGCATGCAAACACTAGCACCAACCTTGAAGGTGGAAGCTAGTGTTATAGACAGCTTTGCTTCTCTATTAAACTATGAAGAAATGGTGACCAGTGGTGGAAGCAAGATAAAGTATTACTTCCACACAGGAATGTTGGTAAGTAGATAAACATATAGAAACTAATTACTAATCTGTTTGTTAACAGTTATATGATATTGTTGATTTTTGACAACAGACGAGCCAAATGGTAAACTTGCCGAAGAAAGATGAAGCAAAGCAATATAAAGCTTTCTTTGATTGCATGACAAGCGAGTTTAAAGACAGCCCACATGACATGTCATTGCAACATGTAGAAATGGTAACAACTTACTTTACTTATTATGAAGAAAGAGATTCGACTTTTATTTGAGTTAAAATGAATATAATTTTCTTTCAATTTCTACAGGCCTTCTTCCCAGTGATTGCTCATGAACACTTCTATCTGGTTGTATTCAATCTAGCAAAAGGAACTTCAGCAATCATTGACAACTCCAACTCTGGGCAGACATATGACACCAAATACAAGAAAGAATGCGATGTTTTGGTAAGTCACTCAAACTAGGCATGGAAAGAACATAAATTGCATTTAATATTAGAAACTATAATATGACAGTAAAATATCATATATGATATAATTATCTTTAATATTACAAACTAAAATATGGTAGTTAAATATCATATATGATAAAACACTAGCAAGTAAATTGAGTCTTTGTTTGAAATATCAGATATGATAAACCACTAGTAAGTAAACTGAATCTTTTGTTTGTGTAGAAAAAAGTGTTTTCACAGTATTTGGAGTCATTCAACCACCCAAAAGCAAAGCAGATAAAGAAAAACAAGACCACAGTCATGAAGTTCAAATGGGCAACAAAACAAAATGTGATTGATTGTGGGGTTTTTGTTATGATGCACATGGAGTTGTACAATTGTGAAGCAGCAAAGAACTGGGAGCTGAACTTCCCAACTGAAGAAGAAGGCCAAGAAATGGCAATAATCAAGCTGAGAGTAAAGTATGCAACAAAAATGTTAACGCATGAAATTAACAGTAAGAGAGAAGAAATCAGCGAGGAAGTACATGCGTTTGCAAGGGAGCATACTGACAAAGCATTGAAACAAATCTACATAAAGGAGCAGATAGACAAGAAGCAGAAGGAACAGGAGGCAACCCATGTTGCAAGTGCGATTTGAAGGCAAAAGTTGATAGATGATAGGAGACAGTTGATAGATGATAGGAGCTGACAAATAGATGGGAAGTCACTCGTTTTTAGGTAAAGGTGGAGTGACAATGGTGATGCACTTACAAACTTACTTCTGATTAGTTAAATTTGGGATAGCTTATGCCATTTAGAATGGTTAGAACAGTATGTTATGTCTTATGGTACAATGTCACAATCTTATCTCGTATGCTACAATATGTTATGTCTTATGGTACAATGTCACAATGTTGACGAATAGTGATCAGATCTGAAATGGTTATCTAATGAATTTGGCGGCACATCTGCGAATGTGATTTTGGATTATATGTGCTGTTGTACAAGTTTTGCTACACAAAACTGATATATTCGATGAAAAGAAGTTGCTAACCAACTCCGCGTTTTATAACACAATTTGAAAACATATGATATGAGATATGATCAACAAATGTGCTAATGGTGGTATCACATATGATTTTGTATGTATATCAAATATGATATATAACAGTAAAAAATCAAATGTGATTTTGTTTGTATATCAAATATGATATATAACAGGAAAAACAAACTAGATAAATCAAATGTGATAATTCACTTAACACAAAGAGAAGATAAATCACTTAAAACCAAAAAAATAAAAAAATAAAAAATCCATTTCATAAAACGAAATCTGTAAACAATCAAAGAAGATTCAAAGTACTTCAATCACAAAATTCTTATTTGGACAAAAACAGTAAAAAAATTTATCATGTAGCTTCAGATTGAACAATATCATCTTGTACTCTATACTTATTTGGACAGGTCCTTTTGTTGTGACCATCTTTAGCTCCACATACTGAGCATGCATTCCTATTAACTGAACTCTCATCAATAGCTTGCTCTTTTCCACCTTTTATACTCGACTTTTCATGTCCTTTAGGCTTACAGCCAGACGGATTCTTAACAGCAACTACAGGAGGCTTTGGCACTCCGACAAGCTCTTCAAGATTATCAAACTTGTCCTTTGATGGAGGATTTGGGCAATCAGCTTCAACATCTAACTTTAGCAACTTCAACTTCTCAATAAAAGCAGCTAACCTTGTCTCGTCTTTACTCAACATATGCACACAGTGATCAACAATAGAAGTATCCTCGTTTGCATAATTCTCAACAATCTCATTCTTCTCACCGTACCTGTTCCTTTTGTTCCTCAAACCAGCAGGTATCAAGTTCTTTGTCTAACGCCTCAAAATGTATTCATTTGGAATCATTTCAACATTCGCGTTCTTAAAGACACAAAAAATGTGTCTACACAATATTCCAACTCTAACAAAAAGCTGACAGGAACAAACAACTGCTCCATCTTCTATGTTTCGCAAAACCTCCATGAAAAAAAAAAAAGACAATACATAGTCAAATATCATATATGATAGATCATATGTGATACATCATTTGATATATCATATATGATATATCACATATGATATCTCATATGATATATCACATATGATATATCAAAATTATAAAAGTATAAAAAATAACAATAAAAAAAGCTTTAAAAAGACGATAAAAAAATATTGGTTAACAAAACTAAAAAACCTTATACAGTCCATCTTCTCTGTGAAACAAGTTGATCGGCTCCTCTTCTTCTTCATTTTTATCAGTATCATCACCTTTTTTCTTAAATTTCTCTTTTTTATTAGCTTTCTTCTTCTCCATTACTTCATCAACAAACTTTTTCTCTTTGATAATAGACACCTCAGATCCTTCAAACAAACTTTTGGTATCTATTTGGCAAAACCATGTCCCAGCAAATATTTCAGCTTGAACCAATTCGAAAAGGGGACGAGTATAAACCTTTGACGCATGACGTTCAATCTTAAGATAGGTTCTAAATGTAGGAACAGAATCAATCGACTTATGATCTAACCTCTCTTGTATATGCCTCTGTTTTTCCATTGCCGTCTCAAAACAATTCATAAAATTCATGAGAGTCGAACTAGAATTAGTAAAATGAGAGAAAAAGGAATTCTCACTCTCAGACCTAGAAGTTGTCCTCATCAAACCACACAAAGGAGAGTCCACAAAAAAAGCAGGAATCCAACAAGAGCGAATGCGAAACATCTTTGTTAACCACTTATGATTATGCAAATTAAACTCATATAATAACTTCCCACATTGATACTCAAACTCATCAGGACCAATATACATATTCCACACAATTTGATTGAATTTCCTTTTAAAGTCTGTGTGATCATAAATCTTTGAGCATATCTGCAAACAAAATATCACATATGATATAACAAACGATTTACCAAAATGAAAAAACTATAAAATATCACATATGATAAATCATTAGAAACTACAAAGAAAGAAAAATAAAATACAAGAAAGCACATAAAGTATCACATATGATATAACAAAAGGAAATACAAGAAAGCACACAACATACCTTTCCAGGAAGCTTTTGTGTAATATGCCACATACACAATCTGTGTTTCGATCCAGCAAATTCTTGTTCAATCGCCTTTCTCATAGCCCCGTCCTGATCAGTGACAACGATACTAGGAGCTTTACCAAAAGCTTTTATAAATGCTTTGAGCAACCAAATATAAGAGTTTGCGTCTCATTCTTCACAAGCCTGCAAAGAACCGTAACACACTTCTTATGATTATCAATTGCTGTAAAAGGAACAAACATCATTTTGTACCTGAAAAACAAAAACAAAAATAGTTAAAAAAAAATAAAAAAAATACAAGTAATACAATAAAATATGATATATATCACTCAAACACTTACTTATTTGTCCTGTAAGTAGCATCAAAAGAGACAACGTCACAAAACTCTTTGTAATTGTACTTGGAAACTTCATCAGCTCAGAAAATTGCAGAAAGCTCAGCATTCTCAACCAAGTAATCAAACGAAAAATCTGGAACATGTTTCTGTCTATTTTCCATCTTAGCTATAAGCATCTGAGCATCACTATCGCCTATATAACAATTCACACTCCTAAAAAAGTTCTTAAAGTCAACAGTTGTACCATGAACAAGCAAATACGATCCCTTCAGACCAGTCAACAAGTGATGAGCTCTTGTTGCACCTATATTCACGCTCGCAGTTTTAACAATAAACAACTGCCAGATATGTTAACTGCCTTTTGGTCTTTGACAAATGCTTATATTCTTTACGTTCAAGCTCATGGTTATGTATACTATCAAAAAAAGTCAACTTATACTTTGTAGAACTAGGAATCAACTCAAACATCACACGTGCTTTGCAACCTGTGATATGCAGGTTCGAACTTCTCTTCTGCTTGTCACTATTCTCTAAATCTAGTGTGTCTACATGAATTCCCTTAGGACAACCTTCCCTATTACACACTAGATACTTTTGCTTAACAATACCACTCCTCAACCTTTTCTGACATGATTTCCTAACCACAAACCCTGCTTTTGAAGCATATTTCATATACGCACTAATGCACTCATCAACTGAATTAAAAACATTGCCCTTAGCTAGTAAAACGTCGACCGGGACTTTAGGAATATAATAAACCGTTCCACCAGGAGTATCAAAATTAGAGTGAGTAGAGAATGATTCAGGAGTTTTCAAAGCATTCAGTTCTGAAAAAACAAAAAAGTACAAAATAAAAACATCGATCAAGTAAAAATGAAATAAACATAAACAAGTTCTTATGATCACATATGATATAACACATGTGCTGTATGTAACAGATATATATCACATGTGATATCATATGTGATATCAACTGTGATATCACATGTGATATCATATATGATATATCATATGTGATATCACATGTGATATATCATATGTGATATCACATATGATATCAAATGTGATGCAAAATAAAAAGTGCTTAACAAAACATAACTAAGCTTAAACTACTTAATTCAATCAAAGCATAAACTAATAGCTTATTCAAAGCTTAATATGCTTAATTCTTCAAAAACTAATTAACAGCTTAATTTGAATCTAAACATAACTAATCGCTTATTCAGAGGATTAAAATGATTAACACCTTATCCATCTCCTACACGTAACACAAAACTAACAATTTAGATCAATCTAAAGCTAAATAATAGCTTATTAACAGCTTGAAATTAACTTAAATCTGCTTAATTCAATCTAAAACTAGATTAAAACTGCTTAATTCAATATAAACCTAACTGAATAGCTTATTCACATATTAAAACTGTTATTCAAACAGAAAAAACAATAAAAAAAATAAATAAACGCATCTTACTCTTAATAGCTGCGGATTCATCACCGTGTTCATAAGCTACAATCTCCTCCGTATACTTAGCAGAAACATCATCACTAACAACAACATCTTCAGATGCAGATTCAGTTACAGAAACCTCATCACTAACAGTTATAGAAGAAGAAGGATCAGAAGAGGAACGATCAGATTCAGTTGCAGATTCAGTTATAGAAGAAGAAGGATCAGAAGAAACTGAAGAATTTGGAATCAAATCCATGAAAGAATCGAATAATTGATAACGAATTAGGGTTAACTGATGAAGAAGATGGGGTTAACTGATGAAGAATCGAGAGAATAGAGATAAAGACACACTTTGTGTGTGTGAAAATTAAATAACGTTTAATTGAAAGAAAGATAAAAAATTCCTATTATATTGACTAAAATACCCCTGCAGTGTAAAAATCAGATTTAATCTAAGCCATTAGATCAAAATGAATGAAATGTGGGGATTGGTCCCTTGGTATGTAGATAAAGTTTTGTCCCTAAATGATCTTTTATCATATGTGAAATCAATTTAATACTATCGTTTTATTTAATTAAGTAATACCAATAATACCCTTACAGCCTTTTATTTAATTAAAAAAGAAATCCTCATCTTTTGTTTGATTACACTTTTGGCACTTTTAATTCTAACCTTTGATCAAACCCATCCAATGGCCTAGATTCATTTTAAGAGTACTGTAAAGTACTGTATCTAATATGGGTACTGCATAGAATACAACACTATATATATATATATATATATATATATATATATATATATATATATATATATATATATATATATATATATATATATATATATATATATATATATATATATATATATATATATATATATATATATAGTTAGGATCAAATAAGAAGAATAGGAAGTAACCACAACCACTCATTCTAGATGCACCTAAAAAAATAGATGCATCTTCATTCAAATTTTCCCTCCCATATTAAAATGTATGGCTAGAATTACTTCTTACCCTTCTCATTTTAATTATTCTTCTTATTGGATTATATATATATATATATATACACACATAAGGAATGGACTTAAAAAACTGTGCCCTTCAAAATTATGGGGCCCTGGGCAATGTCTTAGCGTGCCCATGTTCTCAACCGGGCTTGTTAAAGATAATCATAGTAGTTTTATTGTTTTGAAAGTTTTTATATCATTACTTTATGAAGAAAAAAAAATAGAGTGTTCGAAGCATTTTAGTTGAAATCTTATGTGGTATTAGTTTGTGTAACTAGTAACGGTTTCATGACGGAATATTGGGATTAATCTCGTTCATGAAGAGTGTGATATTTTTTAGTGTTATTTGGACTCCAAAATACTTGTTGTCACAGTTGTGTTGTCACGAGAACATGTGTTGTTCTCATAGTAAACGGAGGAGCTTTGTACCCAAAGTTTTTTTTAGTGCGTAACTAAGGCATTAAGCTTCAATTCTGTAAAAAGGATGAACCTTTTGGTCACACTTTTTTTTTTTGATACAACAGTTCAATTTGGACAGGTTTGTTGTCACAACCGCAACATCGCCAAAAAAAATGTGTTGTTCGCATGGTAACAAATGAGTTTTGCACCCAATTCTGTGTTTTTCTGGTGATTAGGTAAAAATGAAACATCTTAAACTTGATTTTGAAAGAAAAAAATGTTGAGCTTAAACGGAAAACTCAAATGACGTAGTTCGTATTTTAGCATAACATTTTTTCCAAACAACTTATATATTTTTTTTGTGATGATATTTGTGTTGATTGGATGCATACATTTGAGTTGTTTGGTACAACATTTTTTGGATGTTATAATACAAAATTATGTGATATTTTGTACAACGTTCAACGCAAAATTGTTTGTTTCATTTGGTGCAAAAGATTGTGGCAAAGTAGAGCCTATTTAAAGTTGTTTGGTGCGATTTTGTGCAACTAATTTTTGTAATATGAGAATAAAAAGTCGCTCGATTTTTTTATCGAGTATTGAAAGTTTGGATGTTGCAAATATTATGTTGTGAATATTGTTGCGAATAATCAAACTACTTGTTATTCTAGAAAGATGAATAATCGTCAAGACTTGTTATAACACATATTGCTAATAATCGAACGGTTTGTCATATGTAAGAAATGACTATGTGTTGAATATAACCGTATAGGACATTTTGAAATATCAAGAAAAAACACACATATAGATGACAACAAATTACGTTGGTTTATGTAACTAACTTGAACGGTATGACTGTCATCCAATGTGAGCTATTGTCCATTCGCTAAGTTGGACATATTTTGATTGTGTAAAATGATTACACATTGATTTTATATGATTATAATCACATAATAAATTTTGATAATCATATAATGATAAGAGATTAAATGTGATTATAATCACAAGTGAATTGGAATGACATGTTATAAGTGTAGAACCTACACATATAACTTATGGGATCCTCATAAAACATGTGTGGTTTAAGGTGGTGATTTGTCTAAAAGAAGAATGTTAGTAGATGAAGCTATGAATAATCAGAATGATGCATCTTCTGTCATACGCTTGATTCTTTGATATATAGCATGCTAGATTTGGAATCTATTAATTATGATACGGAAAATAATTAACATAAGCCATTCAAAAAATTTGTATACACTAGTATGAAACTTGTGAAGTGACAAATTACTAAGGATCTTGATGTCATATCCATGTGAGAAAAAATCTTATAAACAAGATTAATACATTGAAAGAGAGAACCTTTCTACAAAATTCTTGAGATAAATTCCAGGTGGGGGATTTCGGCCTAGCTAGAGTTCAAAAGAACGTCAAAAAACATGAAGTTCTTTCATAGTTGGAATACTCAAGAATTACCTAGAGCATGATATATTTAGAGTTGCACGAAACTCAAATCTGTATAAACATATTATGTCGATACGACAACTACTCTCAGCATGGGTTATCCATATTGACAATATGAAGTCATGAATAACTTTGCGGATCCGCATGCGAAAAGCTAAATGTGAGAGTTAGTTAGCAAGTCGTGAAGAGGAATGTGACTAACGCCCTTGAAAAGTTTATATGAAGGAAAACCTAACCCAGCTGACTGGAGATCCCAAGATCTGGGTTCAATAGGACAACCTACTTATATAAACTGAGGTCACTGTGGGGGAGTAATAAACTCCACATTTATTTAAGGAAGTTAGCAAACTTCCTAGTCCATTCCTATAACAGTAACAATATGAGGTTAAGTATATGGCTTTTAATGATTAATCTAGAATCACCTATGTGAGAGAGAAGTGGTGTCGCTTCTAAGGGAATTGTAGGGGCACAATTCTTAACAGCTCTCATAATGTTCATGACCATAACGAACATAACTATGAGAACCAAAAAGTGTCAAGGAGATATTTGTGTGAATATATATTGTCGTCTCCGCAAACAACAGACAGTTCAAAGACATCAAGTTCTACTGGCTGCTAGGAGGCTTAGTATATTTCACGAGGGAAGGTTCAGAGGGTAACATCTACCTATCCTATGCAAATATCAACTGCAAAACTCTATTACAACTTTAAGTCGTTGAAATTTGTTTCCTGTTATCAATTTCCTTCATGTGGGGGATTGTTGGAATATGTGGTCAAAGTGTTGAATGACAATTGATGGTGTCATCAAACATACTAATGTGAATTAATAATAAATGTAATGTATGATTAATTTTAATTCATGAGACATTAGTTAGATTAATTTTTTGGTAATTAATGTGACTATTTTCCTTCATCTTTATTCCCTATAAATTGTGTACTTCTTTTATCTTTGAACACACCGAAAACACATAACTAATTCGTCTCCTTTTGTCATTGACCTTGATGTTGATTCATTTTGTATCGGTTAGTAATAGAGGGAAGACACATTTTGGTTCGCCTTGATAACTCGTTTGTGCTAACGTGGTTATCCGTTGTTGTTGTATCATGAGAGATAGACGTTCATGATTTCTCAAGCACCGTGGAGAGGACGAATCTGTCTTAAGGAAACTATGAGCATCACAGGCCTCTACATTTTCCTTACTTGTATTTTTTTTTGTCTCAACAATTCAAATGTTTATGGTATTGTTTCTCTACACTATTATGTTTTATGTTATGGTTTATTCATTTCTAGTAGCAATACACATGTATTATCTAACAATAACACCCCTCCTCTAACCTGCACTATGTTCTCACCCACAATGGAGAATCGATTGATTTATCCACACGCCACAGCTTCCTTGGACTCGCATACTATTATTAATTAGCTAAAAACAAGTAAGAAGTGTACTATTTTTTTTTTGGTTGCTTTCAATCAAATATGGCTTCCAGTTCAGTTCATCTTTTTTTAAAACACCATCATTTCCTTTCAAATATGGCTTCCAATTCAATTCTTTTTCTAGTACAAGAAATGAGCAACAATTCTATGTATATCCTCGTTAGTCATAGACTCATAGCTTTAATCCTTAAAAAAAATTACTGAACTAAGTTAGGAGAATCCTTCTGATTCAGGCATTTGTTTTTACGAAAATTTCTATTCAGAACTGTACGACTGTACAAAGGAGTGTAAACTGAACCCAACAGACCACATGCACTTTGGTTTCTGGTGATTGTGTCTAGTCATTGCTCAAGTAGTGGTATGGATTTGAAAGAATCCTCTTTGAATCAGCTGCCCATTAGTCCTTTGAAAAATATCTTGTCAGTGAAGCGCAATCTTCTCAAAACCAATATCTATTTGCATGTGATTTTACAGAAAACTCGGTAATGGTGGTATCTTTAATTTTGGGACGACATTTGGTTTGGTGATACTCGCTTAAAGACTACTTTTGCTAGACTTTACTTGCTGGAATCCAACAAAACCTGTCTCATCAATGAGAGTTGTAGTCTGCTCAATGATTCTATTCACTTCGGGCTTGGATGCGCAATCTGAGATCGGGTCATGAGTTGGGTCAACTGGAAACTCTAATTTGTCTTCTACAACACCACTGCCCTTCTCCTATTGATGATCACTGGGACTTCGCACTTCAGCATTCCAACATGTACTTTGTATCTGTGATGAGAAAATATATTGACTCTATATCTCTACTCACGAGTGGTAATCAGACTAGATGTAAGAAGTTAGCTAGTCCTGATCAAGATCAACATCCTTGCATGGTGTTTGATCAAAGAGAGACTTCCTACGCGTTCTAACCCAGACTCACGTGCTATCAATCTTCACTCCTTGTTGTGCCCGGGTTGTGATGATAACATACAATCTGCTCAACATTATTTAGGCACTTCAATTTGGTTTCTGAATCACGGGGTTCGGTTTTTCAATGGTGGAAACTGTATAATCTGCTGAATACCCGTATGGACCTGATCACATGGTCTGTACAACAAACCTACCCACATTGATTAAAAGCTGTCTGAACCGGGTTATTCTAACTAGTTTTTGGGTAATTTGGTGCTACCGTAACAAGTTTTGTTTCAACGAAAGGCCACCACGGAAAGATACCCTCATGGATTTCAACAAAACTTTTTCTTTTTCTGGATTGTTAACAGGTCTAAAACCTTCTTACTTTTGTGGCTTAATTGGATAAATGACAATATGTTTGTTCTTTAAGCTTCTTGCTGGTTATCAATAAAATTGCCGTTAAAAAATGCGTAAGCTGGACTGGTACAAGGGAATGACTTCACACAAGTAACATCCAAAGCAAAGTTGCACGATACAGAAAGAAGCACTCATTAGATCTTCCTTTCAAATGCTCACTATATTCCACACTTGCCTTCACAGAATGCTTCAAGTAGGCTGGCCTCAAGATGTTATCCTTGTTCCTAAACGGCACAAACTTTTGACAAAACGAGCCATATGATCTTTAACACTAGTTCACTAATGAACCAAGTTGTCACTTGGGAGACCACCAGTGCTCTAGTGGAAATACAGTGCTTGTCAATCCACAATCTCCCATTGTCAATATCGTCAGCATCATCCAGTGTAGTGAGATAACTAATGTCGATTACTTTAATTTTCATCATTCATTTGGTCTACAGTCTACTGAACCGCTTTTGGGAATCTTGACAATGGACCAATGGTCATATCTTGGGTTTGTTTTAGTATCTCACTCCATATCGTATAATAGCTTTTGTAAACCTTAGAACTTTTCGCTGTTAACCTCTCGTGTTCGACTTTACACATAGTAAGTTTGGGACGTTATGTCCTTCACCTGAAGGAGGAGCAAAGGCCGTAAAATGTCTTTAGGATTGTTAGCAACTGGTTCATTATTTTGTTTAGCATTAGCTATATATCAATCCGAATATTTCTTGTAAGATTTTTCAATGTTGATGCAGCATGAGCACAAGTAGAATATAAGAAAACAATACTGAGATTGCTAAACGAGTTACACCAGTTTATGAGTATAATGTGAATATAATAATCCAACAATCAGAGTGGCGCAGTGGAAGCGTTGTGGGCCCATAACCCACAGGTCTCAGGATCGAAACCTGGCTCTGAAATATTTCTTTTTTTGTTTTCACAATTTACCCCCTCGTAATAAGTGCAGTTTGTTTCTTACCCCACTACTCTATCAAAGTGTTTGCAGCATTTGAATTTTTGAACCTTGGAGGTATATAACTCGAATAATTTCGATAGAAAGATAATAAACCTATAGAACTTGGTATAATTTTTTGCAGCCTTTTGTAGTTTTGTTTCAGATTTTGAAAGCACAATAACATCTACCAGTTGCATTATATTTGATTGTCACTCTATTTAGGACACAATGTGAAAAAAATGTAGTAACAAAAAAGTCCGACAACATTGAGCACAACTATTAGATAGCCTTCAATAGTCATGTGTAATACATACGAGTATATATGACTAACTATATACACTGTAATTCTTCATACTCTAAAGGTCTTAAATCTTTGTGGTTTTCCAATAGCTTTTATTTACCTATTTACTCGCTTGTTTAATTTCTCTCGAGTGAGCTCACTTGTGAGAAATCTAACAATTTTCATCACTTGTGAATTGTGCGAACATTTTAGCATCCAACTTCCAATTTTGGATTCAAAAAACCCAAAATAACTAGCACCCGCAACACTGGCTCACATGTGGATTTTGGTAGCAAATTGTGTATATTATGCATGTTTTGAACATGATTTTGTTATAAGTTACTTTTTGCTTACAAAAGTTTCATAATGAAAGAACATTTATATTAGTTTTCTTGTATTGCTATGACTCTTTGACACACACCATATTATCTAAAGTTTATCTTTATTGTAATATGCCACACAAAAAATGATCCATCTAAAATTTAATTGCGGAGAATATACTTATCATGTAAATTATAAAAAGTTTTAGAGTAACTAGTTTTAATGCACATGCGCGCATGATGGTTAGACATAGAATTTTATTAAAGTATAAGTTTAGTTATTATAGATTTTATGGTTTATATTTTTGGATTGATCATTGTTAAATAGTTTGAGTACCCCAAACACAATCAAAATAGCTTATACAATATATCTACACATTTAAAAAACATAAGTAGTTGTAATAAGAAATCCAAATCACCAAACATGTAAACTTACACTAAAATAAGCACTTTACCAAAAAGTTATAAGCTGCTTGTTGGTTTGGTTTCTTGCACATATCTTGGCTTGGGTTTATTGGATTGATTAGTTATGGATACGTTCAAGCTTGACTCAAAGTTGGATTCAAAATTGTTTGAGCAGTTTCATAAATTCTTAGTTTGGTGCGAGAAGTTTCAGATATTTTTAGACATGTGATGCGCGTATGAAGCGCGTTCTGGGTCAAAGGAACTTCCTTTTCTTCGAGCAAGTTTTTCAACCACCTAGGCAGTGAACCTAATCCTTGTAGTGTAGTATTGGGTAAGTCTCGGGGATTGATATCGTTCTCTAGGGGAATAGGAATGCTAGCAAGAAATGTATGACGAGAAGGTGGGGGTTGAGGATGATTATTTTTTTTATCTTTTTATTGGTTTTTTAGAAAGCTAAGGTAAAATCTCGGGGCAATTGGTTGGGGGTGGTATTTTCTACCGATTAGTTCTACTTATCTAATTATCTAAACATCTATTACTACGGGTAGCTATGTCTATTTGATGTGTGCTCGTATGATGATTAAAAATGTGTTCACCTAGATACTATTACTCCCTAGTTATCTTTTATTGGTCGGTTGAATTGTCACACCTTATCTTAACGCATTGTATTCCTAAGGTCGTAGGGTATGCGTAGTCTATAGTTCTTTGAGGTTATCTCTCGGGTTTAGCATACGAAATCCGCAAGCCCTTAAGCTATTTAATTCATAAGCCTCATTTTCAATAAGCATACTCAAGCATTAAACACAATGAATGATGCCTAGTTGCACTCATTTGCCAATTTACAATTAAGATAAGAAATAACCTAACAATAATCAACAACTACGTTTCATAGATCTAAGCAAACACACAATAAATTTAGCTAGACATGGTAAACAAGCAAGCATACACACAATCAATTGAAGACATAATGATACTTTGGATTAAAATACTTATCTCAATGTGTAAAATAGGGTTTGGGACCCTAAGATACTGTCCAAATCGGACTACAAACGATTAGGGTTTTTTCTCCAAAAGTCTACCTCTTTAAATGCCGAAAAATCGAATTATATATATAGATTTACACTTGCGATGGTGTCACCTTTTGGATGGGACGCCGTCAGCTCGCCGTCATTAGGGTTTCGTCTTAGCCAAGTCATCGATGGGACGGCGTCACCTTAGAGTTGTGACGTCGTCAGTCTTCCGTTGGGACGTCGTCTTGGTTCTAGATCTGGGCCGTCTGAGATGAAAAGTCTGAGTGACGCTCTTCTTCACAACGTGACGCCGTCAGGTTATACGAACAAAAATTCCACTGAGCCGTCTGGTGCATGTTTTGATCAAGTCTCTATAGAGGGACGGTGTCGCCCTTTGATTGGGATGCCGTCAGGTTCTGTTTGAGCAGCTTGAGTGGCTTCGATCTTGACTTTGTCATTTTCTTCATGTATTTTCTCCTTTTCATCCAAATATGCTTCATTCCAGCATTTTACTTCCAAGAGACCTAAAAAGTGAAAAAAAAACGAAATTAAGCGGTAACGGATATAAAAGTGGTCGATTAAGGGCTTAAATGACCCCTTAAAAGCGTGCGTTTTAAATCCTTATCAAATATTCCTACACTTGGTATTTACTTGTCCTCAAGCAAATGTGCTTTTGGCCAATCAATTTATAAGTTAGGGGGCATGAAGCATAGGTTTAGAATAATTCATAACAAGTAAAAGCACCGCAATAGTTATAACAAGCACGGAAATTATACACTAGCACCTCACAAGGGGTGTTTGGATTCTCTCATCTTTCGGGTTTATATGAAATATAATAAATGGAAATGGAAGATAAACACTAATTACCTGACATAGTACATTGATTACCATAGGCTTGAGACTAGATCAAACCTCCACCGGTTTGGCGTAAGCACCTAGGAACAACTATCTAATAGGTCTTTGCAAGGGTTGTAATGTTAGGCTTACGGTAGGGAAACAAAGGGTTTTGTTGGATAGATGATATTTAGTGGTGGCAAGTAAAAAATCTTATGTTATTGGAGTATTTAATTACGTAAATAAAGGAAGGGAATTTGAATTTAACGTTCCTTCCCGTCACTCCATAAAATTTTACTTTACCCATGAGTCCCAATCATCACAAAACTGTGTACAAAAGATATGACTCGACTTAGCAACCATGCAAGTAACTAGATAATTGAACTAAGGGTTTAGTAATGATAACAATAATGCACTAAAGGTGAGTGCATACAAGGTAGGCTAAGGCGATTTAGGTGTAAATTTGTGAGTGGATTGTAAACAATGCTCTTCATTGATATTCTGGAAAACCGACACATTACGAGAACCGCGAAAAGGATAGGCTCTGAGGGGTTAACTAGGGGTATCATGTACTAAAGATGAGTACATCGCAAAGGTGTGGGGTAATTACTCAACCGATGTGGAAGAAGTAATTATAATACAGGTTTCAAACAAGGGTTATCCTAATGCCTCTTATCACTTAGTTATTCCTAACTACACAAGTGTAGTATCACTAGCAATCTCGGAATGCATCACAAAACAAGTTCTAGAATCTATTATACTACCGGTACACTCTCTAAGCATTAAAGGTGAATGCTTTTAATCCTAAAGATCTAGGGGCGAACCTCACATTTTTTGGGTGGAATTTGAGTGGTAAACGTTTTTTTTTTTGCTAGTCATATAACTCCTATCCATGAGACGCTTTATTAAGACTAAAGTTTAGCTCGTACATGTCATAAAAAAATTTAAATTTGGTGCTAAAATTGCCCTAACAAATATTCTCATAGTTTATTACACAAATTACCAAGGACAAGACAAATAATCAATGATAAGAATAGTTTCTAAATTTCCGTTTCATAGTGCCCTAACAATCAATTTTTTTTTTGCTAATCATATAACTCCTATCCATGAGACGCTTTATTAAAACTAAAGTTTAGCTCGTACATGTCTTAAAAAAATTTAAATTTGGTGCTAAAATTGCCCTAACAAATATTCTCATAGTTTATTACACAAATTACCAAGGACAAGACAAATAATCAAGGATAAGAATAGTTTCTAAGTTCCCGTTTTATTCTCCCTCCCCACACTTAAACTGAACATTTTCCCTAATGTTCCCCGAAGGTATCAAAGTTATGATAAAGGAATGTAAGTAAGGAAAAGAAACTAGTACTCCCCTGATTAGCTCGGTAGGATCCGTGTGAAGTTGCGGTTAAATTCTTTTTCAAGAAAAATGCATACGTGATAAGCTCCATCCAATGTTGTGTTTCTTCCTTTCTAATATAACCTGCACACTTAAGAAAACAAACGAAACCTTCGCGTAAAATCAGTGATAAAACTATATATGACACAACTACACTAGGATATAATGATTGTGGAATGGATGTTTGCAGTTTTTCTGGAAAATTAAGACCTGAGAATTTCCAAAAATTTATAAGTAGCACAGAAAAAAAAATTATAAGCTGTTTCTGCTTAACCTGACGTCGTCAGGCTTTAATTCTGACGCCGTCAGGTTGTCATGACTGAAACTGGTATGCTGCATTTTTCTGGAAAAATTCTAGAAAAATTACATCTTTAAAACCTGGAGAAATTTCTGCAAAACATCTATTATGTCTCGATACAAGCATTTGACTCTAACAAACACACACATATATATCAATTTCACTAATTGTAATTCTCATGTTCATGTTCTTCAAAAACGTATGTGATCTTCCTACACTTATCTTTTTGTAAAATACCTTTATATGTAAGTAAGACGAGGTTAAAGACAAAATAAAGTATTTTCACAAAGTCTAACATGAGAATAAACAACAATGAAAAAGATATATGACACACAAACAAGCAAACAATTAAGCATGGGTTGCCTCTTACGAAGCGTTTTTCTTTATTTATGAGTCTTGTAGCTAGACTCGAAGTCATGCTCCTACGTGATTTCCTTACCGTCATCTTCTTCCTCATGACGATCTCTATTGGGGTTTTCCATGGTATAGTTATGCCCTATCGTGCATCTTTCTAAGAATTCATCTTCCCTCCCAATTTGTTCTAAATTCTGGTCCTAATTTCAAGCAATCCTTATAGAACCCAAATATCTTAATCATCACATAATCTACTCCTCTCTTCTTATCCTCCTCATTCCTATAGTAGACCGATAACTTAAGTTCCTTTTCATCATTGGATAGTGATGAAAATTTCTCAATATTAAATGGCATTTGGTAAGCTATGTCATTGGTCTCATCTTTGAATCTAACTATCCCTAATGACGGATCGTAAGTCATCCTGGTGTTTTCTATGAATGGCTTTCCTAGAACTACATGGGACAAGCTAGGATCTATGGTCGTACTAATATCCTTCACAATCACAAAATCCGTAAGGTATGTGAAACTACCTACATAGAAGGGCAATCCCTTAACTCTTCCAAGGAAATTACAACTAACTCTAGGATCATCGGGGTCTTGCCTATTTGGGATAGGTTTCTTCATCACCCAATTATAATATGTGCTAGTCATGATGTTTATTGGGGACTTACGATCAATGTAGGCCTTTGCCATGAAAAGATGTCCTATGCAATAAGGTATGTTGAGATTTCTAGGATTTCCAAAGATGATTCGTGGGCTTCTCCTAACATACATGTGATGAAGGTCGCGTACTAGGTGTGGGTTGCATGAAAGTTCTTCTTCAGTAGGAAACTTATTGAAGTATTCATCACCTACCTACTTCGTCTACTTCATTGGTCGATTCATCGTTAGGAGTTTCACTAACCTCAAGCATCGTATCATGGTTTGCTTCGTCACTATTCCTATTTGGTTTCACTAAGGTGATGGCATTGACAGATTGAACATGCTTGGATGAAGATGGATCCCTAGTTTCGAAGTACTTGCTTGGGTCCTTAATCTTAATACCGGGAGCTTCGGGAGAATGAGTCGAGATGGAATTAACCTTTTCAGTGTTCTTCCTATCACTATTGGTCATGGCTTTAAAAAGGTTATCTATCTTCCTATCCATCTCGACTTGTTGTTGGTTAAAGCGGTCTGAAAGTTTGGCTAATAGAGCTTCTTGGGATGTAACTAGGTGTTGCATTATCCCTTCTATTCTTTGTTGACTAGGGCCGTGAGAGTGGGACCATGGGGAATCGTTAGAGGTGAATTATTTGGTTTGTCCCCAATTATAGTCGGGTGTGCCCTTCCATGCTTCTCGGGCATCGTTGAAAGTCCTAGGTCCGGGTGTTGTGGGGAATCTCCCTCCCATTCCATTGGTATGCGAGGATGCGTAGTCCACGGAAGCTTGTTCGGGGAGTCTCGTGCAAGTACGAGTGTCATGGGGACCACTACATATCTCACACAAGGAAGAGACCTTGTTCACTTGGCGTGAAGACATAGGATTTTCGTAGGAGCTCATTAGGAATTTGACTTGATCTTCAAGTTCGAGCATCCTACGATTGGAAGTTTGTGAGTCAATGGGAGGCAAGGAGATTTCCTTGACAGTTTTGGGCAACTCACGGGGGCATTCCAACTTTCGTTGTCATAGAGGGAAAGGTCCTCTATTGTACCCCACGATTCTTCCACGTTAGGTTCACTAAGTTTGCCACCGGCATCTTGGTCGATGGTTTGCCTGGTTGAGAAGTTGACATGATCATAAAAGATTTGGACTTGAAGCCAAAGATCGATGCCATGATGAGGGACTTTATGGAGTAAGTCCTTGAATCGAGTCCACGCCTTGTAGATAGTTTCGCCTTGACGTTGTTGGAAAACCAAGATGTCATTCCTAAGTTTGGTAGTTCTCCCCAGTGGGAAAAATTGGGCGAGAAAACGAGTGGTGAGATCATCCCAATTTGAGATGGATCTGGCGGGAAGTCGCTCAAGCCAATTACTAGCTTGGCCCCGTAGAGAGAATTGGAAGAGACGCAACCGCGTGGTCTCCCGTGTGGTAGCATCAAGGTCGATGGAATCAATGATTTTAAGGAAGTCTTTGAGATGCTGATTAGGATCTTCGGAACAAAGTCCATGGAATGCACATCCGTTTTGCACCAACCGGATGGTGTCTGATCGTAGGGATATAGTTTGAGCTTGATCGGGGAGCTCAATGGTGTTCCTATAAACTTGGTGGCTCGGTCTAGAGTATTGACCAAGAGTACGGCCTCTTGGTGGTGGGTTTTCACCTTCCATGATGAAAAGTGATGGGCAACAAACAAAGTCACAAAGAAGGGGGATAGACTACTAGGAAGCTAATGAAAATAGAAAAAAAAATCTTACTTGATAGGAATAAAGCAAGGGAACCTAAACGAGATAAAATCTAACAAGCTATTCTATTCCCCGGCAGCGGCGCCAAAAACTTGATGCGCGTAAGAAAGCGCTTTCGGGGTCAAAGAAACTTCCTTTTCTTCGAGCAAGCTTTTCAACCACCTAGGCAGTGAACCTAATTGTTGTAGTGTAGTATTGGATAAGCCTCGGGGATTGATATCGTTCTCTAAGGGAATAGGAATGCTAGCAAGAAATGTATGACGAGAAGGTGGGGGTTGAGGATGATTTTTTTTAATCTTTTTATTGGTTTTTTAAAAAGCTAAGGTAAAATATCAGGGCAATTGGTTGGAGGTGGTATTTTCTACCGATTACTTCAACTTATCTAATAATCTAATTATCTATTACTACGAGTAGCTATGTCTATTTGATGTGTGCTCGTATGAGGATTAAAAATGTGTTCACCTAGATACTATTACTCCCTAGTTATCTTTTATTGGTCGGTTGAATTGTCACACCTTATCTTAATGCGTTGTATTCCTAAGGTCGTAGGGTATGCGTATTCCCTAGTTCTTTGAGGTTATCTCTCGGGTTTAGCATATGAAATCCGCAAGCCCTTAAGCTATTTCATTTATAAGCCTCACTTTCAATAAGCATACTCAAGCATTAAACACAACGAATGATGCCTAGTTGCACTCCTAAGCAAATTTACAATTAAGATAAGAAACAACCTAACAATAATCAACAACTAGGTTTCATAGATCTAAGCAAACACACAAGAAATTTAGCTAGACATGGTAAACAAGCTAGCATACACACAATCAATTGAAGACATAATGATATTTTGGATTAAAATACTTATCTCGATGTGTAAAATAGAGTTTGGGACCCTAAGATACTGTCCAAATTGGACTACACATGATTAGGGTTTTTTCTCCAAAAGTCTATCTCTTTAAATGCAGAAAAATCGAATTCTATATATAGATTTACACTTGCGACGGTGTCACCTTTTGGATGGGACGCCATCAGCTCGCCGTCATTAGGGTTTCGTCTTGGCCAAGTCATCGATGGGACGGCGTCACCTTAGAGTTGTGTCGCCGTCAGTCTTCCATTGGGACGTCGTCTTGGTTCTGGATCTGGGCCGTCTGAGATGAAAAGTCTGAGTGATGCTCTTCTTCTTCACAACATGACGCCGTCAGGTTATACGAACAAAAATTCCACTGAGCCGTTTGGTGCATGTTTTGATCAAGTCTCTATAGAGGGACGACGTCGCCCTTTGATTGAGACGTCGTCAGGTTCTGTTTGAGCAGCTTGAGTGGTTTCGATCTTGACTTTGCCGTTTTCTTCATGTATTTGCTCCTTTTCGACCAAATGTGTTTCATTCCAGCATTTTGCTTCCAACCTAAAAAGTGAAAAGGAACGAAAATAAGCAGTAACGGATATAAAAGTGGTCGATTAAGGGCTTAAATTACCCCCTAAAACCGTACGTTTTAAATCCTTAACAACATCTGCGAGAAATTTAAGAAGTTTCTAGCCTCTCACCCTCATGCTATGCCAACCTCATGTGATAAATGTTTGACATCTTCATTTTGTAAATGAATATTTGATTCAGGTGCCACTCATCACATGTCACATCTTTTTTCACAATTCATTTCGTTGAATCTTATTTCTTCGAAATAAATTGTGGTCGCTAATGGTGACTCTATGCCATTAGCAAGAATTGGTTTGGTTGATACACCATCTGTTGTTTTATCAGATGTTTACTACATACCGAGCCTCACTATGAATCTTGCTTCTGTCAGTAAAATTTGTGATTCTGGATGTGATGTCAAGTTTCCTGTTTCTGATTGTTCTATATATGACCGAAAAACAAACGAGTTGGTTCAGACAGGTCACAGGCAATGAGATCTTTATATTTTGGATCATTTTAGAGATATTCATAATACCGCATCATCTAGCGTGGACTTGTCTTCTTTTTGGTTGACCCGTTCTTCATCAGCATCTTATTTATGGCATTTTCAGTTGGGCTGATAACAACAAATAAGTACATATTTATAGCATAATTTATCCTATGTATATTGCTCATTTTATACTAATTTATATGAGGTTTGATACTTAATCATTTACTTTTGTAAATCTCAGTAATATTGGAGCAATTGGAGAAAGTTACGCAAAAAGGCGTGTTTTGGAGAAAAAATAAAGATATTGAAGAAAGCCTATTGATCAGACACTCAATACGGCATATCAATACTAAATAGATACGCCGTATCCATAAACTTAGAATATTTTAAGACCTTGCCTGACTTTGATGAATACGGCGTATCCATCTTTGAGAATACGCCGTATATGAATATTGGTCGATTTGAAGAACATTTGATACTTGAAGCATATGAGCCTTATCTGAGAAATATACTGAATAAACGGATCCTAAAGACGAGATCAATGTTACATTATGATACTTTAAGATGCTTTAGTATTTTGGCCTTAAAATCTTCATCCGGACTCCGTTTTAATCTGTTCAAGCGGTCACGAAAAGAGAAAAAGGAAAGCTGTTTGTTCCAAAGGTCTAATACGGTAAATTGGATACTTGAATATTTTGTATTGGGCGATACTATGTATCAGAATTCTGAATGCACCAAATCGGATCAGTTTCAAACATGGAGGCTACGTTTACTTATGAATACGGCGTATTGGACCCTCTTGATACGCCGCATCGACTCTGATTTCAGAAACTATAAATAAAAGACTCATTAATGAATTAGGGCATCATTGCGGACCCTAGGGGTCATTCCCAGACAATCAAGACACCTTCAAACAGTAGAAGATCCATATCGAAGACCTGATCATCCTTAAAGAACATCTCTAATCATTATTACATCACTTAATCATTCGGTTAGCATATCGTAGTTACTATGTTCCATAATTTATGTATTGTGATTATGTTTATGTACTTTGATACTAAGATTATGGGCTAACACCCTTACGTGTTAGCCAAGTTTATGATAAATTAATGCTTTGATTTATTTACATTGATTGTTAACTCTTTCGTTGCTTGCTGAAATTGTTTATCAATTAATGCACATTTATGTATATGTGGACTATTCATTCAACTGGTTATTGCATCATTAATAAGTCCTAATCTCGTTATTGCTAATAACCTCGTAAAGTGGATGATGGACATTAGATCGGGAAAGACACCTATTGCCTAGCTTGTTATTGGATCTATAGTGCTATGACTATTAGGCTACCTGATAACATCAAATATTCCTGATAATTGAGTGTCAATTTCCCCTCAAAATGCTCACCATATCTATTGTTTTGCATGGATATATACTCTTATTACCTATTATTTCATTTCAGGATATAGATGAGCAACGGGATGAAGAAACGCAGATTTGGAAGGAAAACTAACAAAGTTATTCAAAAGGTTGCTGACCAAGAGAAGGTTACGGCGTAGATTCATAATTCAACCTACGTTGTAACATATTATATCACTAGAAGATTAAAGTCAACATTTCTGAAGGTTACGACGTAACTATATCGACATGGTTACGCTGTAGATATCCAAAGACTTAGACAATTTTAGTAATCAAGAAGGTTACTCTATAACTTTTTCACAGGGTTACGACGTAGAAACACCAAAAATGTTAACGAGGGTTCTATGTTCGTAACCTCTTCTTGAGTTTATGCCGCAAATATTATTATAAGAATAATATCGTCAGAGATACTGGGGTTACGGCGTAACATTTTACTTAAGATTACGCCTTAACTTTGTCGAAGTTATAAATACAAGCCCTAAATCTGCATTTTCATCATCACTTGCTACCACAACTTTCAAGAGACGAATTAGGGCTTCAACAAGGACGAATCTCAACAACTCTCAACCACATTCCAAGGAAGAAATCGTATCATTTACTCATTAGCTTTAGCATCACATCGTGTAATTGGATCGAATCTAATGTTTACTTTCATTATGGAAATCTACATTGTTTTTGTTGCACTTTATAATATGAGAGGCTAAACACTTCATGTGTTAGCCTATTTATGAAATTATTATTGCCATGATGATTGTTTTCCTATTTATTATGCTCTTTATGTGTTTATCCATCTTGTATTTCTATGATCCTCGCGTTTGGAAATATGTATTCTAGGTAGTATCTACTAGACTAGCTTGAATTGACCAAAGGACCCTAGTCGAGTAGGTTGCGGAACGTGTAAGAATTGACTAAAGGACTACACATCACCTCGTGTAAGAATTGACCAAAGGACTACCTATCCTAGTAGAAATAGATAAGAAATGCAGGACCTTGTTTGTATGTATGAGAATTGACCAAAGGACCACACACCTTGGTACATAATTGGTCTAGATTGATAGCTGACACTTAATGACTAAAACGAGACTGAACGACCGAGTTGACCAAAAGAGCTACGGGTTTGGAATTATAGGCTAGGTGATTTTACCAACTGATCCTAGTGACATTTAACCACCACATAAAGCGATAATAGACATTGCTAGGAAAACTAAGTCATGGCATGCTAAGATTAGTAACTAGGCTAGCACATCTTTCTCCCACTGAATCAATCTCAATTTAATTTTCATTATTTTATTTTGTTTACTACTAATCATTTCAAAACCTCTTTTTGTGACAATTAAGACTTAAGTTAGAATCCGACACATAGATCTTGGGACGACCTCAGTTTTACTAAATTAGACTACACACGACCAGATACACTGCCCGATAGTGCTCACGTAGATCATAGGTAAATGAGACTTATAAATATTAAAACATGATCAAGGTAATACAAGCATCACTACCAATAATCTGTTAGGGCATAAATTTGTAATAAAGCACTTGTAGTTCGTGCCTTTGGCCGCGATTTTGTATAGCGGATAGATTGTGATTACCAGTGAGACTTTATGCGGGTTTCAATTAATTGTGACATGATTAATCTATTTAAATAATTAAATAGTAAACCTAGGGTTTAGGAAAAAGTATCGCCTAGCTTACATTAGAAACCACCAACGAATGAAGTACAATCATTGCACATGTATACAAATCTAGCATCTATTTGAATAACTTGGTTACGATCTTGATTTAATGTTTTCTTACTTCTATCATTTGTTTTAATTTATTAGTTTATTATAAAACCAAACTCGTGCCAGTCTCTCAGGCTGAACCCCCTTTGTGTTAGTTTAGGTTAATTTAGTATAGTAGAATACCTTTAGAATTAGTATATTAGAAATTCACTCCTGACGAACGACTCGTACATACCCAGCTAGCTACATTGATTGGGTATAATGCCCGTTAGTGTTATTCTGAAGGTTAGTTCGACAAATTATCAATATTAAAACTTGGTAGAAAATATATAGACCTATAAACACACATCAAATTTTTGGCGCCGCTGCCGGAGAGTGATTTTATCTTTTTACTAGTTTTATTGGTATTTTTGTGTTTTTAGGTTAATTTGTGTTTTGTTTTTTGTGTTTAGTTTGATTTTAATTAGTTTACAAGTGTGTTTATTTGTATTTTTTTAATAGTTTGTCACTGTTTCATTGTATCTGTCTGATGTCTGCTTCTGTTTAATTTGACCAATATGGCGTATTCTATTTTGTGACTTATATAGCGTACCAGATTTAAAAATTCAAATACGGCGTATCCCTTTCTGTGAATACTGTGTATTCAAGTTTTAAAACAGACACTGAAGTTTAATCTTAAATACGACATATTGAATTTATTCAATACAGCGTATTCAAATTTTCAAATAAAACTATGTAGTCAAATTTTAATTTTCAATATGGTGTATCCAGGTGTCTGAATACGACGTATCTAGGTCTCTGAATACGACGTATCGACTGTCTAAGCAACATAAACTTTTAGTTTTTCATTCTTAGTTTTTGTATTCTATTTTTCATAGTTATATTTTGTAAAACATATTCTACAATAGTTTGTTGATTGATTTCAGGATCAAGAAGAGATGGCTAATCAAACTATGGATGAATATATGACTCAAACTCGAGATGGCTATGGTTCGGGTATTTTTAGGCCGAGGTTCGAGAAAGAAACCAAGTTTGAACTGAAAGGACACTTTCTAAAGAAGCTACGCGATAATGCTTTCAGTGGTGCAGAAAATGAGGATGCTAACGAGCATATTGAAAAAGTGCTCGAGATTGTTGGTTTGTTTCACATTCCTCATATGGGAGATGTTGGATCGATATACTCTAACCAAACTAACTGATGTAGCTTGTAAGGGCTTAGCAACCTCGGATAAATCCTAAGTTACTAACAATGAAACACTGAATTAACTCTATTAAGTATGCGGAATTTACTTCAATAAAGCTAAGAAGAATTAACTTTAACTTCAATGATTTTATTAATACTTAGAACCTTCTTGTTATACAGATTCTCTAACAACTCTAATAACTCTAATATTGCGTATGAATTCGTACTCTTAAACTCTAAAAACACATATATCTCTAATGCCAATCTAGGGGTCCCTTTTATAGGCATAAGGATAACCCTAGTCGGTTTACAACTCTAATCCTTGTACGACAAGTAATCTAAACAAAATTTAGAACATTCTAGATTTACATAATAATCCTTAACGATTTGCATAGCAGTCCTTTATCCTTGCAGTACTTTGATGAGTGAGCAGTACTTTGACTTTCTTCTTTAGCGGTACTTTGACTCTTCAGCACTTTGACTTCTTCAGTACTTTGACTTCTCCAGTACTTTATATCCTAACAATCCTCCCCTAACTTGAATTCTACTTGCTTGATTTCAAGTTCCTTTGTATCAGTATCTTTAACATCTTTGTCTTCAAGGAAAGATTGTGTCTTTATCTTCAAATTTTGTCTTTGTATTCACTGTGCTTGTATTATCATCATCAAAGTATTCTTTAGAAATAATTCTTTACAGCAACAATCAGCAATCTCCATCTTTTCAGCTACTCAGCAACATATGACAATTTGTACATCAATTCATTAAGTTTCAGTCTATTCTCATCACTTCCAGGTGTGTAAACCCCTGTGAGAGGTGAATCATTGAAATATTAATGGATTTTGATGTCTCTTTACCAAAGCCATTAACTCTGGAGTAGCCAAATGTTTAGGTGTGTAAAACCATGGTACTTTGATAACGATATGATTTTTAGCAAATCATCAGCTATCAACGGATTTGTTTTGTCTTTACCAAAAGCCGTACCGTTTTGGACTAGTTAGTTCTTGCAACCATGGTGAACTAATTACCATATAAATGGTTTTTCCACAGCCTTTACCATAAGCCATTTTCTTGTGGGCTAGCCAACTCTTTACATTTACTGATATGGTGAGTTGATTACCATACAACTTATTAGCAAGTTGTCAACTATATAACAGATTTGAGATATCTTTACCAGAGCCGTTTGCTCATGGATTAGCCAATCCTTTTGTTAAACGTGGTGGATTGATAACCTTTTGTAATAATTATCTCAAAAACCATTTGTTGCTTTTAACCTTTGTTTCAAAATATTTTTCACTTAACAAAAGTTTTCTTTCAAAATCATTAACTAGTTTTGTGCTGCAAGCAGTACTTTGATTAAAGTACTGTTTGTCCAGAAGTACTTTGAATAAAGTACCTATTTTTCAAAAATTTATACAATTACACATCATACCAGTATTTATGCTTCATCATCAGCCATAGTTGTCCATCTGATATACAATTCAATAACCATTAAGGCTGTTTCAGTCTCTTCTTCAACTTCCATTCCATGATCCAGCACCCTTCTCATAAGATCTCTAGTCAAAGGATATCTTCTTTCAGCTAACATATGGATCATAGTTCCATCTTCCAATTCCAAAGCATGTACTCCTGATTCTTCAAAGAATCTCCAACTTGTAATCTCCCATACTTCTTGATTTAGCCAGATTTCATGAGTGCTTGTCTCCTCAGTTTCCCAGATAGTTGTCAGATCTCCTAGCAATACTAAGCCAACTCCATTTGATGGAATATGTTCAAAGTATTCTTGCACTAATTGATATAGTTGAAACAGATCTGCTCTATCTATTATGTGCAGTATATCCCATAGCAAATTGAACACTCTAAAACTTTCATCCTCCCTATGGAACATCAGATAATCTCCATCCTTTGATGTTACCAATTCAAATGTAGTTATTTTAGACTTCTTTACTGCAGCATCTTTGGATTTAGGATGATCAAAGTCAACAACTCTTAAGTAATTTCTTAGTTCATCAACTGTATCCAATGTTTTGAAAGGCTCAAGGCGCACTAAGGTGCGAAGGGGACCAAAGAGCCTCGAGGCGAGGCGCATACCAAGGCGCGGGATTCATGAATACGAGGCGCACTAAATACATTAAGTTTTTTTATAATATACGTGACCATTTATGTAGCTTAAATAACACAAAATAACATTAAATACTTAATACATGACACATATAGCCATTATAAAGATTAAAATGGATCAGTTGTCACTTCTCAAATGGATCAAATCTTTGGCTAGATGAACTACATATAGATTAAAATCCATATCAGACTAAATATGCTTGTGTGTTACACTTGCAGACTTACATCTAACAAAGTTCACAATTTAACCCAAATATCAAGCAAGCAACATATTAATATTCAAGGCATAATGCAAATCATACAAATACTCACCCTATGATGTGATGCATGAAGATAAAATAAACTTATGACATTATTTACAATTCAATAAAATAAACAATCAATAAAAATCAGTTCAAGATATAAACTTATGACGTGAGAGAGATTACATATTTGTAAAATGATCAGAATCTATTGTTACCCACTTGATTGTGTGTTTTAGTTCTTTTCCAAATTAGGGTTATTAGATATAACTTAAAAGGCCCATGTATATAACTTATAAAGCCCATGTATCTTATCTTAATATTTAGAAAACAACCCCAAAACCTGTTACATCTCCGAGGCGCAAAAAGCCCCAAGGCGCAAAGGCGCAAAAAGCCCCAAGGCGCTGCACTTTTTTTGGGATTCATTCATGTCATGAGCCTCGATCCGAAAAAATCCCTAGAGCTTGAGCCTTGAGCGAGGCGCGCCTAGGCGCGCCTCAAGGCGCGCTTTTTAAAACTATGACTGTATCTGATCTCAATTCTACCTTCTTTGATGACTGTTCTTCTTCAGTTGTTCTTTTCCTCTTTAAGCTTCTTTTTCTGTCATCCTCCTTCAGCTTATCATCATCTTTAAAAGAAATAATACTATCAACTTGCTTTTGATAAGCTTCTCTTACCAAGTTATACAGCTATTTCATCTCAAAATACTTCAGCTTTTGTAATCCAGTATACCCTTGACCCTTTAGATAAGCCATCATGGCATTTCTTTCCTTAGAAATACTTGGTCTTCTTGGTAGAACAGGATTCTTTACTGGTACAGCAACTTCAACATCATACTCTGCTTGAAACTTCTTAGCAGCCTCTTCATTCTTAGCCAGTTCAATAGCTCTTAGCTCTGCCCAAATCAGCTTCTTTTTCTTATTTGTTTCTACCAGTTTACCTTTGCCTTTGTCTTTAGGATCTAACACTGGTTGAGAAGCTTAAGGTTGTTCTTCAGCAACTCCTGGAATACTAACACCCTTTGGTTTTGATAAGTTGTGCAATACCTCAGCGATAGTCTCATCCTCACTTGCAGTGTGCACTACTTTGGGTGTATCAGCTTCCTTTTCTGGTATGACTGTTGAAGGACCAACTTCCTCTTCAAAATCTTGAGTCCTTGGTGTGATTAGCTCTTGTCTGTATGTTCCTTGAAGAGCAGCAGTACCTTGATCAGCAACACCTTGATCATCAGTACTTTGAACACCAGTTCCTTCAGGCTCAGTACTTTGAATATTTACTTGTGCTTCAGTACTTTGAGGTTCATCTTCTTTATTTGCATGAAACTCAGCATCTTCTTTCAAATTATCTTGCTCCAGATTCCTCCCCAAATTGAATGAAGACTGCTGTTGAACCTTTTCGCCATTTGAAGGCTTCTTAAACTTCTTCCCTTGTCTCCGCTGTGACTTGACCCATAACCTGTGATGTTGAACCAAAGGCCATACAAAAGTCTTTAATCTTCGAAACTTGGTCTTTAACTTTGCTAGTTGTGCAACTTGAGCTTCAGTAACTTTCTTCAATCTGACCAATTCCCTTGTCAAAACATAATTGTCCAGAACCAATCCCTCAGGAGGTATATCACCTGTATCTCCTCCAAATGATGGTGGGTGGATTTCCGGTTCTGACTCAGCATGTGCAGTATCTTGTTGAGATTATGTAGGTGAGACTGCAGTATCTTCTTGTGCAGCAGTACATTGTGAAGAAGCAGTATGTTGAGAAGCAGTACCTTCGTTGTCTTCACTTTCAGCTGTCTCATCTCTAACAGCTTGAACAATATCCATCATAGAAGTAGTTAAAGGAGTGTTCCTTCTAGAAAACCTATCACTCTTCTTAGCCATGAAGGTGAAAATCTTTGCAGGTTGTACCACAACTGGTAATAAGCTTGAAGGCTTTGGGACATCATGAAGTTTTTTATGCAAGAAAACTTGAATAAATCTTGGATACATTAACCAGGGTGATCTATTAGAAATGTGAGATAGCATACCATCCAGGATTAATCTTGAAAAGTTGAAGACACGATTTGTAGCCAACCCCACTAAAGCAGATGCTATATTGGATCCAAATTGCTCCCATGAAGTACTCTTAGAACTGATACAATGAAGTAATACATGTACCAAGTACTTCCATTGTGGACTAAACAAGGGTTTCTTGAATGTTGTTTCAGTTAAGGACCCTTCATACCCAATATCCCTTAAAGTATCCCAAATAACTTGTTTGTCAAAACGTATAGCCCTTTCTTCATCATCAAATAATAAATCTTCACGAATTGAAGCTTCACTGACTCTAATGATCTTTCCAGCAACTTTAGCTTGTATATAAGACTCATCATCTTCCATGTGAGATCTAGCAGTTGCCCAAAACTGTTGAATCCAAGGCTCAATAACATCCGGTTCTACCAAGAGTGCATAATTGATTGTTGAGTCAGCAAGAAAATCAATTATGTCATGGAATGCGACATTAGCTTCAGTCTTATCTAAATTAGCCACCATGTTGTGTTTAGTAACTGAGTTTCGATTCGCCATTGATAAATTGTTACAAAAGAAAGTGGTTCAATGAATAGTGAATGTGAAAGAGAGAAAAATATGGAAAAGATTGATAAGTATAAAGATGAGAGGGAAAATCGGAGGGTAGTTATTTATAGGTGAGATTTGAAAAATCACATTCCATAATAACAAAGTTACCGTTATTTGAATTTTAACCCATCTTTTGACCGTTGGAACAGTACGTTGATAAGACAAATAGTTCTTTCCACATAAGCAGTACTTTCAGAGCAGTACTTTCATATAACCAAAAAGCAGTACTTTTCCATTCTCTTCTTCACAATGGCAAAAACTTCAAATAGGCATAGGATTGCCTCCCCTCAAGCAATGCATAGGACTATCTAACTAACTAATCAGTCCTCCCCTTAAATGTAGCTTAGTAATTAATCATACCAATACTCACCACCAAGTGATTGAATCTTGAAACATCAAATCCCTTTGTGAGTAGATCAGCTACATTATCATCTGTGTGAACCTTGACAACATTAATAAGCCTATGCTCATAACAATCTCTGATAAAGTGATGCCTAATCTGATTGTGCTTGGTCTTGGAGTGATAAACCGGATTCTTCATAATACAAATTGTACTCTCATTATCAATATTGATAGGAGTATTCTTGAAGTTGAACCCATAATCCAAAAGTTGATTCTACATCCATAACACTTGTCCACAATAGCTTGCAGCAGCAACATATTCTGCTTCAGTGGATGAGGTTGCTGCAATAGTTTGCTTCTTACATTGCCATGAGACTAATCTTCTTCCAAGATACTGGCATCCTCCAGTGGTTGATCTTCTATCATAATTATCACCTGCATAATCACTATCTGAAAAAGCTTCCAAGTGAAAAGGTGAATCCTTTGGATACCACAACCCTAACTTAGGTTGTTGTTTCAAATAACTAAAAATCCTCTTGACTGCATTCATATGAGAGACCTTAGGTGAGACTTGATATCTTGCACATAAACAAATAGCAAACATGATATCAGGTCGAGATGCAGTTAAGTACATAAGACAGCCAATCATAGATCTGTAAAGCCTGACTTCAACAGGCTGACCATCTTCATCCTTGCCCAATGAGTTGATAGATTTGATAGGTGTAGTGACTGTCTTCATAGCATCAAAGTTGAACTTCTTAAGAATGTCAGAGACATACTTATCTTGACTTATGAAAATACCTTCCTTTGATTGTTTAACTTGAAGCCCCAAAAAGAAAGTTAATTCACCCATAGAACTCATTTGAAATTCATGTTGCATCAGTTGCTCAAACTCCTTCACCATTGACTGTTTTGTAGCTCCAAAGATGATATCATCTACATAAACTTTAACCAGCATGATATCCTTCTTATCTCTCTTGATAAACAAAGTTTTATCAATTGCACCTCTCCTGTAACCATGTTGCAATAAAAAAGTTAAGAGCCTTTCATACCAAGCTCTAGGTGCTTGATGAAGACCATAAAGAGCCTTAACTACTTTGTAGACTTTGTTTGGATGTGCAGGATCTTCAAAACCAGGATTTTGTATGACATAGACCTCCTCTGTAATAGTACCATAAAGAAAGGCACTTTTGACATCCATTTGATAAACAAGAAAACCTATATATGTTGAAAAAACAAGAAATATTCGAATGGCTTCAATCCTTGCTACAGGAGCAAACATTTCATCATAATCTACTCCTTCTTCTTGTCTGTAACCTTGTGCTACTAGCCGTTCTTTGTTCTTGATGACATTCCCTCTTTCATCTCTCTTTACTCTGAAAACGCATCTTTTACCAATGACTTTCTTGCCATCTGGTAAATCACATAGTATCCAAACCTCTTGAAGTTTGAATTGAAGAAGTTCTTCTTTCATTGCTTCAACCCAACTCTCTTTAGTTAATGCTTGAGCTACATTCTTGGGTTCTTCTTGAGAGATAAAGCAAGTGAATAAGCCTGTTTGATGATCCTTATGATTCAGCCTATTTTGTTTATACACAAAGCTAAGTAACATATTATGTGGTGTAGAAAAACCTTTAGCTTTGGTTCTTGTGGGCACTCCATGAGTAGAAGGTCCAATGATATGACCAGTAGGATGATCTTTATGAATTCTTAATGTAGGAGTCTGTGGAACTTCAAGATCATCATCCAAATTTGTGAACTCAGCTCCTTCATTGGAATTGGAGAAAATACCTTCAGCTTCAAATTCATCATCAGTATCTTCTAACTCAGGCATGTTAGGATCATTCAAATCATCAGAAGTACTGCCAAGTGGTGCAGCAGTACTTTGATCTAAAGTACTGTGAGAGTATTATGTAGACTTACCCTTTTTCTTTGTTTCTTCATAAGCTCTCCTTTGTTCATCCTCATAAGATTGTGCTATTGTATCTTGAAAAAGCATTCTATTAAGTTCATCTTGAATAAATTGATCTTCAGCAGACAAAGGTGATTTTGGTTCAGCAGTACTTTTCTCCTTAATAATTATTGGTTCTTCATCAGGAACAACATCAGGTCTAATATTGACTCCATGAACAATGTACTGTAAATCTTCTTCTTTGTGATCAGCTTGATTTTCTTTTCTAACAGGAACATAATTCATAGAAGGAGTCAAAACATCAAGATCAAACATCCAATCAAGACCTTTACCTTTTTGATTTTCTTGATCTTCTAAAAATTCAACATGAAGACAATCTTGAACCTTCTTGGTGACCTTGTTGTACACTCTAAATCCTTTGCTGTTGGTACAATATCCTAATAAGTATCCTTCTTCTGACTTGCCATCAAATTTTCCCAAAGCATCAATAGTATTAAGAATAGTCAGAAGACATCCAAAAGGTTTCATAAAACGTATATTAGGTTTGTTTCCCATGAGCAACTCATAAGGTGTCTTCATCTGAGGTTTAGTGACTGATACTCTATCCAATACATAGCAAGCAGTACTTACAGCTTCAGCCCAAAATTGAATAGGTAATTGTGAATCTGCAAGCATTGTTCTGGCTGCTTCAATCAAAGTTCTGTTCTTTCTTTCTGCAACACCATTCTGTTGTGGTGTTCTTGCAATGCTAAACTCTCTCTTGATTCCTTTCTTGGCACAAAATTCATCCATAAGCTTGTTCTTGAATTCAGTCCCATTGTCACATCTAATACCTCTTACTTTGAGTCTCAATTGGTTTTCCAGGGCTATTATAAGATCATGAATAGCATCAAAAGTTTCATCTTTAAAACCCAAGAAAAAGACCCAACTAAATCTACTGCAATCATCTGTCACAACCAGACAGTACTTCTTCTTGTTTAGACTTGCAACAGAAACAGGTCCAAACAAATCCATGTGTAATAGCTCCAAAGGTTCTCTAATAGTTATGTCTTCAAGCTTTGTGTTGTTTACCCTTCTTGCACGCCAAACATGAGTGATCATTCTTGTATGTTTTGGAAGGTAAACTCTAACTAAATTACCTTTAACCAGCTTGTTGGTATTCTTGAAATTCACATGGCCTAATCTTCTATGCCACAGATGTGCTTCTTCAATTGTTGCCTTTGCTACTAAACATGTAGCTCTTTCAGAAGAGTGAAGACTCTTCATATCCAGACTGTACACATCATTGGTTCTTGGGACTCTCAGTATCACCAAGTTATCATCCACAAGCTTGAACTCAATGGAAAGAATGAGATATTCTGTGTTAGTGAATAACACAGGGTGCCTCTTGTCACAGATCTGAGAGACTGACAAAAGGTTGAACTTGAGCTCCTTCACATATCTAACATTCTCAAAATCTATACGCCCTGCTTTGATGGTTCCTTTTCCAGTAATTCTTCCTCTATTAGGGTCATTTCCAAATGCAACTCTTCCTCCACAATAAGATCTAAAGTCTGACAAAATCTCCTTGTCTCCTGTCATGCTTCCAGAGCAACCACTATCCATAATTAAATGATCTTTAAGCTCCTCTTCTGGGTTGCCCTGCACAAAGATAAAAGAGTTAGTGTCTTTTAGGAACCCAAGCCATTACTGACTTGTGTTCCCCTTGTGGAGTAACATACTCAAATTCTTTGAGTATGTAATCTTCACAGTTTTTGTAGACAGAATCAAGAATTATCTTTTGTTTCAAAACTTGTGTTGGTTTTTCAGCAAAACTTTATTTTTCAACAGAAATCTTATTTTCTTTTTCAACAAAATTCTCTTTTTCAACCTTATTTGCTAAAAGTACTGTTTGTTCCCCATCAGTACTTGCTTTCTCAACTCATTTGGTTTTAACTTCAGGTGTAGAGTCCTTGGATCTAGCTTCTCTTTTTGAGGTTTAACGCCTTCTAGATTGATAGTAATTGGATCTTCTAGGGTTTCCATTCCAAAAAGTGTTAACAGTACTTTGATTGTTTGAAAATGTAGCAGTACTTTGAGAAGGTACTGCTTGAGAAACTTTTGGCTTATCACTACCTTGAAAATTATTTGAAGGTATTGGAGGTTTTGAAAAAGGTCTTCTCTGATGAGGGTACCTATAGTCTTTTGAGAAATTACTATGGTTAACCCTATGTGAATGACTCCAAACTGGTCTATTTTCCCTTGGTTTTTGGTTGGAAGTTCTATTCTTTGGAAATTTGCTTAGGTACTCTGAGTGAAAGTCACAGTGCTTAATCAAATGATCAGGACTATAACAGACAAAACACAATTTTTGACCCATACTCCCAAAATTTCTTCCTCTATGTCTATGACCAAAACTACCTTGACCTTTTGGTGAATGATGAAAATTATTTTGACCAAAATTATCCCAAAAAGGTTTAGCAATATTTTGAAAAGGTTTTCTTGAAGGTACTGCTGAAGATGTAGCAGTACTTTGAGTTGAAGGTACTGCTTGACTTATAACATTATCATCCTTAGGTTTCTCAACTGTTTCTTTTGGGGTTTCAGAACTAGATTGACCAGTAAGCTTTTTCCTAAACTCTAAGTTGTCTATTCCAAACCGAGAAACATCTGTCCTAAGGGGTTGAAAACTACCAGTGGGATAAGGAACTACATGATATCCCTTGTCTTTCTTAAAATCAGGAGGTGTTTGACTAATTGATTCCTCATTACTAGATGTATCTACATAGTTAATGAGTTCATCATCACTAGTTGTTATATCCTCAAAATCAAGTTCATCCTTATCACTAGGTGGGTTTTCTTCTGTGTTACTAAAGTCCATACCAAAACCTAGTCCAGTTCTAATGTATGCTCTTCTTTGTTTTTCAACATAACTAACATGTGAAAGACCAGATTTTTCCCAAGAAGCAAATTTCTCTAACAATTCATCTCATTCCTTAGTAAGCTTCTCAATTTCAGAAATCTTACATCCTAACTTCCATTCACTTAATTTTAACTGATAATCCTGTTGTTCATACTTTTCTGCCCAAGCCATTTCATTATTTTCATGTGTTATTATTTTGGCTTCCATAGACTCTAAAGTAATTTGATAACCAGCTACCTCAGACCTAGCCCTACTATAATTATCTCTTTCAGTTACATAATCATTAAGCACTTTTTGATAAAAATTATGACACTTAGAGCATACCTCAGAGATAGGGGTAAACTTGGTGAAGTAGCTACCATAGCAAGCAGAACAGGTTCATCTTCACTCTCCATGCTCCAATCAAAGCTTCCTAGAACATCTCTGGATTCCAAAGCAGCAAGTCCAGGTTCCTCATCAAAGGCTGTGCTCCAATCAAACTCTTCCACTGCGACCATACAGTAGGTTACTGGTTCATCATCAAATTCAGCACTCCAATCAACCTCTGATAGATTTTCTTGAGCAACCAAAGCTTTTGTTTCAGTAATTGGAATTTCCTTTAGTTCAAGCTTGGGTTTCTCAGTCATTCTATTTGCCTGATATTTAGAAAATTTGCACTCTCTTGCAAAGTGTCCAGTTCTTTGACAATTAAAGCATTCAATCTTGGTCTTGTCAAACGTTATACCCTGCTTAGGCTTGAAGTCTATGCCTCTTCCTGTTTTCTTCATGAACTTCATGATCCTTGCTGTGATCATAGCAACTTGCCACCTTATATCAATTTCTTCAAGAGCATCTTCTTCAATTTGTGACAAATCCTCTTCATAAGTAACAGGTAGAGTAGCTTGCTGAGTAAAGAATGAGCATACAACTTCATCAAAATGGATGATGTTTGTTGGTGGAGATGTAGGAGTGGGATAGACAACAGTACTTTGAGTAGGATAAGCAGTACTTTTAGTGGAAGTACTGCCTCTCTTTTCAGATGACACAAAAGCAATACTGTGAGATTTTGAACTTGATTGGCCATTCATCTCATGCTCATACACCTTCATATGGTTGTAGAGATCATCAAAGTCCATAACATCCAAACCAGATTGTCCTCTGATCATAGTTGCAATCACATGCTATACAAATGGAAAACTCCTTAAGAACTTCAGATTGGCATCTTCAACAGATACCTTAGCTTCATACAACTCTAGCATACTAAGGAGATTCTGAAATCTGTCATAAGCAGCATCAAGACTTTCTTGTTCTCCAACTGTGAATGTTTCAAACTGTTGCTTTAACAAATTTCTGTGCATCTTCTTGGAAGCATCATTACCTCCAAATCTTGTCTTGATAGCAGCCCATAGTTGTTTAGCATCCTTAGCATCATGAAACTTGAGTAGGTGACCATCAGGTATAGCAGACAATAGGATGTTGAGAGCCTTTTCTTGATTCCTTATAGTAGCTGCTGGCAAGACATCCTTAGGTGGTTTAGGTTGTCCAGGAACTTCTATAGGATCTTCAATAACTTCATTACCATTGACAATTACATTCCACAGTGCATGGTCTGTAATAGCAATGTACTGCCTCATCTTCATGCTCCATAGGTCGTACTATCCCATCTTGATAAAAGGAATTCTGAGTGAGGTGATGGATGGGGGTGGTACAGCTTCAGTCGACATCTTTAGGGTTTGTTAAATTGGTTTTTAAGGGTTTCTTCTTAATCAGAGTTTCCACACAAGCTCTGATACCACTTGTTGGATCGATATACTCTAACCAAACTAACTTATATAGCTTGTAAGGGCTTAGCAACCTCGGATAAATCCTAAGTTACTAACAATGAAACACTGAATTAACTCTATTAAGTATGTGGAATTTACTTCAATAAAGCTAAGAAGAATTAACTTTAACTTTAACGATTTTATTAATACTTAGAACCTGCTTGTTATACAGATTCTCTAACAACTCTAATAACTCTAATACTGCATATGAATTCGTACTCTTAAACTCTAAAAACACATATATCTCTAATGCCAATCTAGGGGTCCTTTTATAGGCATAAGGATAACCCTTGTCGATTTACAACTCTAATCCTTGTACGACAAGTAATCTAAAAAAAATTTAGAACATTCTAGAATTACATAATAATCCTTAACGATTTGCATAGCAGTCCTTTATCCTTGCACTACTTTGATGAGTGAGCAGTACTTTGACTTTCTTCTTTAGCAGTACTTGGACTCTTCAGCACTTTGACTTCTTCAGTACTTTGACTTCTCCAGTACTTTATATCCCAACAGGGGAAGACCATCTCATGTTGCGAGTATTACCGATTCCACTCACCTGACAAGCATATCGATGGGCTAAGTCTATTCCTGCTAGAAGTATCACTACATGGGACAATCCGAAGGCTAAATTTTTGAACAAGTATTGTCCTCCCTTAAAGACTACAAAGAAGATAGAAGAAATCAACAACATTAAGCAAAGACCGGATGAAACCCTTTATTTTTTTTGGGTAAAGATGAAATCCTTTATTTGGCATGGGACAGGTTTAAAGAATTACTTTATAAATGTCCTCAACATTATTTAACCGACATGCAGGTTGTGATTGCCTTCTATAAGAGTTTGGACGTGGTTACTAGGAAGATTTTAGATTCACGGTCCGATCACTAAAATGAGTGCTAAAGACGCCAAAACTGCTATACAAGAAAGGGCTCACTACTGTGAAAAGTGGCATGACGGGGCATTAAAAATACACACATGTGATGATGATTCTGAAAATCTAGCTATAATTACTGTTCAAATAAATAACCTTGGCAGGGAAATAAAATGGATGACTGAAAGGATATATGCCATCGAAAATTGCTACAAGGAATCCAATGGGCCTAAGATTTACCAACACTCACCCTACTCACCAAATCCACCTCCGCAAAAAGAGGTATATAACTTTGAAGAAACCTTGTCTAAATATGTTAAAGATGGAGAGCTATTTAAACATGAGATGGAAGAAGCACTTAAATGTGATCAACAAAGGAATGAAGATGAAATAGCTTTGTTGAAACATATTGAAGAACAAGGGCGTAACATTATCAACTTACTTAGTGACACACCTAATGGAAAAAGTGTGGTGGAGGATACGGAAATTGTGGAAGTATGTGATGAGTATAATAGGGAAGAGATTGGGGATATAAAGCTCGGCGACATTGAATGGTTTAGCCAGTTTCTAACACCGACCATGAAAGTTTTATCTGAATCAGCAGTTGAACCGTATTACCCACCCGTCCCTTTCCCTGGATGACTAAAGGCGGGCTGGAAAGAGGAACCTATCATTTGACAGAAATTAAAAAATTCAAAAGCTAAGGGTAAACGGGTTTAAAAAGCAAGTAAAAAAAGTCATCTGGGATCTCCCACACAAGGCAACAATAATTTAACCTTTAATTATATTTCCGTTATCAATGTTTGCTAGTGTTTCTAAACAGGTCTTCAGCAATATGAATGACATGATGGAGCCTACATTCTTAGACACTACCATACATGTCACACAAACTAAAGATGTATGTCAAGGACCTGTTATCAACCCAATCTTGGTTGAACTTGCAAATGAATTCGGTGAAGAGCTCTTGGATGTAGCCATGGTTGAAAAAGATGGTGCTTATGATCATATTAAGGATGTAGAGGAACTCGAACAATTACTCGCCAAGAATCCTTTATCATATTTCAAGGAAATAAAGGAACACCCAACCACGATCGAGACAACCGAAGAATGGATGACATTGATTGATCGTCAATGTACGAGCCATTTGCATAAAAGGTTCAAGACATTAAATTCATCTACAAAACTGGATAAGGTAAGGAGTAGAGCTCGCTACCCACTAAGGTATAATTTTTACTTATTATTTATCCTTACCATAACATATTTACACCCTTATGGTTATTATTACTGTTATCACCCGTACTGTGACAACTCGTAATTTCAGGTCATTTTATAAAATTTGAAAATTTCACTATTCATCTCGGGAATTTACTATTCATCGGTTACTATTCATCGTTTCACTATTCATCATTTTTGAAGTCGATTTGATATTTTGAAAGGGTATTTTAATATTTTACTATTCACGAAACACTATTCATTCCCGGAGAAAATCACTATTCATGAGTCACTATTCATCATTTTTCGTAAACTAGGTTTACGAGTATCAAATACGCGTAACCTGGAGGGTTAATCTGCGTATTCATGGAATACCATCATGATCATTGCAACAGGTGAGTTTTCATAGCCCCGATTTATTCAAGTTTATACATTATTTCAAACCTACGGGGGAGAATACATTGCATATCATTTTTATACGAGCCCAAGTATATTCAAATTCATTTACATTGCTTAAGTTACCTCATTGCCAATTGAATGTCCCTATTTCATAATCATGAACCATTAATTTCGGAAGAAGCGAGGGTGAGTGGATAGATCTATTGAGGGTGACTCCTCCATCCGTGTTGGTGGTCCCAACTGGTCAACGGATGCATTTCATTTTTATCATCATTGAGTTGTTTGGCAAAACACTCTGTTGGGGCGAACATCAGGAACAGTCTAGCTTCGGTGTAATGTGCTTAAGTAATTGTACCATTTTTGTGACATATTTGTCATACATAACTTATACTTGCGTTGGTCGTATAAAACATTTTCATAAACTCTATGAACTCACTCAACCTTTGTGTTGACACTTTTAACAATGTATTTTCAGGTAACTAAGGCATTCACTTCATGTCATGCATGTGGACATATCATAGAGTCGCGGTGACGACGCGTCTCACTTGGGTTTTATGTACTTTAAAACATCGTTTGGATTGTAACGAACTTATTTCCGCACATGTCGATTTTCATTTGGGACCTATCTTTTGTAAACTCTGAAAATTTTAATATATCAAACGATGTGCTTTTCAAACGACACTTTAGGTCGTTCAATATAACTGTGATTGTGATGCTATGACATTCAACCCCCATGAATTCCATTCCGCTGCAAAATAGGTAATTTGGGGGTGTGACAGATTGGCATCAGAGCTTCAGTTATAGAGAACTAGGTTGGATCATTGACCCTAGACTATAACTACATCATCATAGCATCTCATCATTTCATCATAAGTGCATAGCCACTATACATGCGGTTTCATATGCACAATTTGCGAGTTATTTACTTTCATTTCAAAATCGATTGTCACATAGATTCCTTCAAATACCCATCCCATCATACTCACATCAGACTCCAACATAGAGGATGCCCTCTCATTCCCTATCACAATTTTTACATCAGTTGACTTAACACCGATAACATCAGATGATGAGACTGAACCCTTTGAGGAGGGAAAAGTTGCACCTACACCATCACGATCACTATTGATTCACCGTAGGATCAGGACAGTTTTTATCATTCTATTGGGACAGATTACACCATTTGGTAGAACTTATTGGCTTAGTCCTAATGGATCCATTTTCTTAACTCGCCACTAGGATTTCCATCATCATCATTGTCATCATTTCATCATCATTGTCATCTAGAGCACCATCCGTGCCATCACATCCCATAGACACTACTCATACATCTGACTTGCAGCTTGGGAAGCGTGCATGATTTGACACATCACTACCATCTACCACTAAGACTACAGAAACTACACTATCTTATAGATTTGAGGACTGTGAGAGTTTCAAAGCTGTTGTTGCTAGACAGCCTACTGCTCCTACACATGAGACATGATTAGACCACCGACAGGAACATATAATAAGTACCTTTCTAGCTAATGTAATCTTTATCATTTATTATCTCCACGATAATCACAACCTTTGTTTATTTTATTCCCTATTCCAATTGCCCAATTTTCAATCATTTCGCGACAATACATCACTATCTTACTAGGGGTTAGGCCAACTTTATTCTTGACCAATTAGAATACTATTACCATTCTATGAGGTTCACCCATGTATCCTACAAACCAATCAACAAATTATATTTCAAGTTACTTTGCTACTACTTCATAACAGTATTTCACTTAATTTTATTTCAAGCTATTTTACACCATCTTAGAAACATTGTTTCATAAAGTTTTAAAACAAGTTGTTTTGTTACCACCATATCAATTGGTTTTCAGTCATTTTATCAACTATTTAATACCATCATGCGAAACGATTTTTATGTTACTCTGAAAAATTATTGAGCCATTATCTTACAAAACAAAATGTTGAATACCATCTAAAACTTCAGAGAAACATAGTACCATTTTAACAAAACCAAGCATCACATCATTTGTCCTTAATTATACATAGCCTGATCACCTATGTATAATTCAGGAAGAATTATGTCATGAAAGTAACAAGCATCATTTTAAATCTCTTAAAACAATCTTCACTTAAAAGCAAAGATTTGTAATCAGATAAATTGCTCATAAACACCTCTTTTGACAACACTCTATAGATATCTACGCCATTCATCACTCACTCAACCGATAAGTTTAAATTTTTACCAGTGACCTTTTTAGGAAAACTTTCTACACCATCTACAAGGAGGATTCCTCGATACAAGAAAACAATTAAAGGATTTCAGATTTCCCCACAAGGACTAGAAGTATGTAGTAAGATGATTCAAAACTCAATAAAAATCTTAAGACATCACGAGACATTCCGAACCACTATTTTGGACTAGAAGCCAAATTATATCATTTCAAAAGTACTAGCTAGACCGAGTTACAAGATTTAGTACGAAGCGAATACACACTAAGCAACACTATAGGGAGAAACCAAGTCTTTTAACTAAGACTACAGAACATTTCATTAAACATGGCCTCAACAATATGTGAACTTCCCTACAATGAGTTTCCCTTAAAGGAAAATTTGGTTAAATTAAGGTTATCGATATAAACTTCCCCTAAGGCATTGTGTTCTCTAGAAATTATAGATAACCTCACTTTCATATCAAGAGATGCAACAGGTCTGAACATATTGGACAATCAATGACTCTTCATCTACAAGTGAAATTAGAACAAATATTCTTCGACATAGTATGAGCTGATATCTATTTTCTTGCTAGCATGATAACAATCTAAGTGATGAAATATTTTAGAAGCACTCAATATCGGGACAAATCTTGAAAATCAACCACTACACCACATCACTTAAATATTTAAGGTTTTGTGACTTTACAACATAGAGCGTGGAAATATCTCGATAAGAGAAATTAAGAGAGACACCATCGAACAATAAACATTTTAGTAATGGAGACTAAGCACCTTAGGCAAGGAAGACTCAAGTCATGACATTCGCTAGAACGAGAAACGCGAGGAATCACAACTGTTACCCATAATCTATTCTTTTCAATAAGGTCCTTTTCGACAGACTTAACATTTTAAAATTTGGCACGAGACACGTGGTATCAATTTCAGTTGTACCTATTATAAGATATTTGATTCACCTTAGACTCCTGATAATCATTTCAATCTTCCCATGGAATCTATTAGGACATGAGTACCACCTATTATCCTCAGCTCATTGGTCAGAGCGAGAAAACAATTCAAACATTAGAAGATATGCTCATAGCATAGATGATTGTTTCTGGAAACGATTCGGAAAATCATTCATCGTCGAACAAGTTCCCTTACAACAATAGTTATTACATGAACATATTGATTACACCAATTGAGGCACTCTATGGTTGAGGTGTCAATCACTTATTTACAGGCCAAAAATCAAGAAAGTCCAACTCACTAGTCCATATCTCATTCATGAAACAACAAAGTAATCGTACAAATCAAGAATCAGTTACAAGTAACAACATATAGATAGAAAAGCTACGTCGATATACGACGCAAAATATTGGAAATATGTTCCATAAGTCGCAAACCATTAGAATTTCAAGTTGGCAACAGATTTATGTTCAAAGTCCCGTCTTGGAAAGGCGTGGTACGATTCAGAAAAACATTGGACGACCCGATGCGACTCAAATATCCTCACCTTTTCACAAGTAACATCGTAGAACCTAACATGGACTGAATTCCTTTTTGGATGGGCGAATGTGACAACTCGTAATTTCAGGTCATTTTACAAAATTTGAAAATTTCACTATTTATCTCGGGAATTTACTATTCATCAGTTACTATTCATCATTTTACTATTCATCGTTTTCGAAGTCGATTTGATATTTTGAAAGGGTATTTCAAAATTTTACTATTCACGAAACACTATTCATTCCTGGAGAAACTCACTATTCATGAGTCACTATTCATCATTTTTCGTAAATTAGGTTTACGAGTATCAAATACGCGTAACCTGGAGGGTTAAGCTGCGTATTCATGGAATATCATCATGATCATTGCAACATGTGAGTTTTCATAGCCCCGATTTATTCAAGTTTATACATTATTTCAAACCTACGGGGGAGAATACATTGCACATCATTTTTATACGAGCCCAACTATATTCAAATTCATTTACATTGCTTAAGTTACCTCATTGCCAATTGAATGTCCCTATTTCATAATCATGAACCGTTAATTTCGGAAGAAGCGAGGGTGAGTGGATAGATCTATTGAGGGTGACTCCTTCATCCGTGTTGGTGGTCCCAACTGGTCAACGGATGCATTTCATTTTTATCATCATTGAGTTGTTTGGCAAAACACTCTGTTGGGGCGAACATCAGGAACAGTCTAGCTTCGGTGTCATGTGCTTAAGCAATTGTACCATTTTTGTGACATATTTGTCATACATAACTTATACTTGCGTTGGTCGTATAAAACATTTTCATAAACTCTATGAACTCACTCAACCTTTGTGTTGACACTTTTAACAATGTATTTTCAGGTAACTAAGGCATTCACTTCATGGCATGCATGTGGACATATCATAGAGTCGCGGTGATGACGCGTCTCACTTGGGTTTTATGTACTTTAAAACATCGTTTGGATTGTAACGAACTTATTTCCGCACATGTTGATTTTCATTTGGGACCTATCTTTTGTAAACTCTGAAAGTTTTAATATATCAAACGATGTGCTTTTCAAACGACACTTTAGGTCATTCAATATAACTGTGATTGTGATGCTATGACAGTCAACCCCCATGAATTCCATTCCGCTGCAAAACAGGTAATTTGGGGGTGTGAGACGTACTTGATATCAAGTGGGGAGAAAAACACCCTATTACACAGTAAATAAGGGTGGAATCAGGCTCGTGACTTGAACAAAAACAAGCGCTTCGAGGGAGGCAACCCATGCTTATCTTTTAATTTGTCTTTAGTATAAATATTTTTTTTTATTTCGGTATTTCAGTCGGTGTGTCGATATAGCGTATTCACTTATGTGGATACGGCGTATCAACACTCTGCCTGTAATTTTTAGTATTTTTATTTTCTACCAATTATTAATAAGATGTTCTCGATTTTTTTTATGTGGTCTATACGTTATTCACATGTTTAGACGACTGATGGTGTTAATGAGCTCCCATATTTGATTTGATCACATTCTAATCTTGGAAGATCATACTGAACAATATCAGGGGAGTATTCAGTTTCATTCCTATTTCATTTAATTTTGAGTCTGTATTTTTTGAGAAATAGGAATGAATTTTACTTGTCCTTCTTGCTAGTTTTTTTTATAAACTTGGTACTTATTTAATAAAAGACTTTGTTATAGTGTAAACATGCAGGTAAAAAATGGTGATAGTTGTAATTAGTGAGCCAGGAAGAGTAGTGATAGAAGGTCTCCTTTCCCAACCCAAACGAGAATTTCAAATCTCAACCATCCAAAAAACACCCCTCTAATCCAACGACCAATATTCACGATCCGCGTGATACCAAACCCACCAATCAAATCCCACCTCCACCACCTATATAACCTAACCCCACATTTCTTCTTTCTCATAATTTCATTACACACAGTAAACACACCTTCAAAAAACACACACATATTTTAAATCTAAAAAATGGCACCAAAGGCAGCAAAGAAGAAACCAGCAGCGGAGAAGAAGCCAGCAGCAAAACCCAAAGCAGAGAAGAAGCTCCCAGCAAAGGATACGTCAGGAGACAAGAAGAAGAAGAGACACAAGAAGTCAGTGGAAACATACAAGATCTACATCTTCAAGGTTTTGAAACAAGTGCATCCTGATATTGGCATTTCAAGCAAAGCAATGGGGATAATGAACTCATTTATTAATGATATCTTTGAGAAACTGGATGCTGAGAGTTCTAAGCTTGTTAGGTATAATAAAAATAACACTCTTTTTAGTAGGGAGATTCAGACTGCTGTCAGATTGGTCTTGCCTGGTAAGCTGGCTAAACACGCGGTTTCGGAAGGTGCAAAGGCTGTCACCATTATAACACATAGTTCATGGTATCAATAACTAGCATAAGTTTACTTGTTTTACTAGTTTACTAATAAGGTTTCACATAAAATCATATACAAATTGTTTACTTGTGTTTTAAAGCTTTTGTACACCATGATCAATATAACTAACATATATAGTATAAAATAACAAGCATAAAATGAGTAGTAACAACAAAATACTTATGAAGAAGCCTGATCCTTCTTACAACTTTTGGCCTTAATAACAAGGGGAACAAGAACAAGAACTAAGAACAAAGAACAATTACACATTTGGAATTCTTCAACACCTTTTGTGCACTCTTGATCTTGAGTTATAACTTGTGTGAGAATTTGATCACTTGTGTAGCTTGCAAACTAGCCAATGGATGAAGAAACTAGAACAAGATTCACGTAAAGCTTGATAAGAGCTTTAACAATGAAGTGTAACTTAAATCTTGGAAATCAAAGGATCATGATGGTGTATGATGATGATGGTTCGATTATAGGGAGAGAAAAAGAAAGATGATATGAGTTTTTGGTGATAAATGAGAAGTGTTGAAGTTTTATAAGATAATGATGAGGTTAACTTTAGGATATTTTGTTAACTTAGCTAGGAAGCTTGTATACTTGTAATGATCTAGTCAATGTTGTAAAAATCGCTAGGCGCTAGTGAGGCGATCGGGTAGGGCCTAGCGATTAATCGGTTATGCGGGGATTAATCGGAGATTAATCGGATTAGAATTTTTATGCATAAAATTGTAATTTTAGATATTGTATTATATTATATGTATGAGATAAGTATAGTGCATCAAAGTTCAAATATTTCAAGTGTTCAAATATAAGCATAATACATAATTATTCAAAGTTAAAAGTCAAACATAGATATTACTCGGTTTGTTGTCCATTTTTAAGCGAGCTTTGACCAATTTTGTTTGATTAATCGGTTTGTTGACCGATTTTTAAGCGGTTTTGTCTTATTTTTAAGCGATTTTGTTGACCGGTTTTTAAGCGATTTTGTCCGATTAATCGGTTTGTTAACCGATTTTTAAGTTATATTTGAGCAAACCGATTAAATAGGCCGATTATGATAAATCAAGGCGCTTACTGAGCGATCAGTGATTATGCGGGGATTAATCGGCCGCCTGGGCCGATTTTTACAACAGAGGATCTAGTGAACCAAGTGATATCACTAAGCCAAGTGGGTTGGTAACTCAACCAAAAATGATACGTAGGGCTTGGAAGAGGAGGTTAGTGTTTTTAGATATTATCTTGGTGTTTTACAGAGTGAAGTTTGGTCCCGGTAAATACTATCGTTAATTATTTAAATCACGAAACTTAAAATCGGGTATCGTAAAAATATGAAACTTGTAAGAAATGCTAAAACTTATCAATATACTATATAAAAGTATATTAAATGAGTGATAAGTTTAACGGAGCGCGTAAACGTTGTTAAAACCTAAAAACGTAGGTTAAATACGGGTAAAACGTAAAACGTACGAAGTTTACATGAAAATAGAAAAAGTGAAATGTGACTTTTCAAATATGATTATTATGAACCTAAAAGGCTTATAATGTATAGACTGGACCTAGTCTAGTGTCGGTTGGTGTTAAATATACGTTAAGTTTAAAATCGTAAGTGTTAAATAATCAAGGGATGATTTTATGGTCAAAGAGGGAGGAAAATAAGTTGACTTCTCAAAAATTTAAAAGTGTTTAAACGTACTATAAAATGCAGTGCATGTATAGGTTAAGTTCGCGTATAAGTAAAAATGCTTAAAACGCGAGTTTAGACTCGTAAAAAAATGGTCTATTTGGTAATATTTGAAATTAATCTAATGTGAGAAAAGTGTTCAAAGTCGGTTTTCTTTGCGCGCGGGATAACCTTATGATTATATTTAAAGTTTAAAATTGTACGCGATTTTGAATAAAATGTTTATATTTTGAATTATATATTAACATGAAATTTTCGAGTTGTTACATGTACCACTTGATGTGGTTGATACATTTTGGACGAAGCTTGATTTTTCACCATCAATAATCTTTAGATGATGATTTGGATTGTAAAGCCGAGCTTGAAGAGTTAGATACAGAGTTCAGAAACAATCACGGGCTGTTAAGAAAAAGTTTCTCATAAAGATGACACCATCAACAACTTCATTTGGTGATCCTATTACTCAGAAAACTACTCGTGGGCGTCCGTCATGCAAAAAACTCATGTTGAGCCTCATTTACAAACACAAGAACCGCTTAGACCTACAAGCTCATCAATTCCAAAACCGCCTAGACTTAGTAACTCATCATTTCCAACACTAGCAACCCCGAGACAAAGTTCATACGCAAGACACAACTTATACGTCCAAGAACCTGCTAGACATAATTAATATGAGAGACACAGTTCATACGTCCAAGAACCCGCGAGACATAGTTCATATGCGAGACACAACGCATACGTCCAAGAACCTGCTAGACACAGTTCATACGATTATAATAGTGAAGATTTGATGGAGCATATTCCAAGGATTTTTCGTCGATACATCATAAGTTTTCATGATGTGTTAGGTGATGGAAATTGTGGATTTCGACCAGTTGCAGTCGATCTTCGTCTCGAAGAAAATATATGGTCACCAATTCTTCAACATTTGTTGCAAGAGTTAGATGTTCGCAAGTTAAATTACACAGCTATGTGGCATAGAGATGGCTTTTAACAAATTCGGAACTCTATGGATTTTTTTTTAAAATTAGATTTGCACCGCAGAACAAATGGATGGTTATGTGAAACATGGGGTTTGTTATTGCTTCACTCTATAACCAACCAATTATATTTATATCCCCGAAACAAAATTATGCGTGTGTTCCCCTTTGGTCCAGTCCAAATCCATCACAAGAAAGTGGTCCTTTTGTGATTGCAGTGTGAGAGATAATCATTATATTTATGTGATGCTAGATGATAACTGTCTAATACCGCCTAAGCGCGCACAATAGAGAAGATACAAAATTGAGGTCGCATTCGCATGGGAAAGTATATATTTAAGTCGACAACACATGTATAATGAAATTATTCAGCATGAAAAACAAATGTATATATTTAAGGAGACCCAACTAGACTCATCTCATAATTAAATCTGTTTATAATATTTAAGGAGACTCAACTAAACTCATCCTTTATGTGCGGGTGAAAAATTAAATATAATCAAAATTATTATAACTCACGTTTATTAAATTAAAATTGATTTATTATAAAATCACGTACTTAAGCGAAATATACAATTGCTACTATTTTAAAATCTCAACCATAAAAAGAAACCCCCTAATCCAACGACCAATATTCACGATCCGTGTGACACCAAACCCACCAATCAAATCCCATATCGACACACTATATAACCCAACCCCACATTCATCTATTCACACACAGTAAAAACACCTTCAAAAAACACACACATCTTTTAAATCCAAAAAATGGCACCAAAGGCAGCAGCAGAGAAGAAACCAGTGGCGGAGAAGAAGCCAACAGCAAAACCCAAAGCAGAAAAGAAGCTCCCAGCAAAGGACACGTCAGCATCAACAGACAAGAAGAAGAAGAGACACAAGAAGTTAGTGGAGGCATATAAGATCTACATCTTCAAGGTTTTGAAACAAGTGTATCCTGATATCGGCATTTCAAGCAAAGCAATGGGGATAATGAACTCTTTTATTAAAGATATATTCGAGAAACTGGCTGATGAGAGTTCTAAGCTTGTTAGGTATAATAAAAATAACACTCTTTCGAGTAGGGAGATTCAGACTGCTGTCAGATTGGTCTTACCTGGTGAGCTGGCTGAACATGCTGTTTCGGAAGGTACCAAGGCTGTCACCAAGTTCACCAGCGGTTAATTAAGGATTTGTTTTAGTTGTGTTTGTGGTTAATGGATGTTGAAATTGATGTAAATTGTTTTTTTTTAACGAATGAATGAAATGCTATGTTTTAGGTTTATTTTAATTTTTTCGGATGAAATTCTATGTGTTTATAGTTGATGATATGCATAACAAGTGCTTGATGAAATGTGTACTGCCATTATTCAGTTTGTTCTCTCATCTACACAACTACACAAACCTACTGAAACAGTTTGAAATAACTAGGGTTAATAACCTTTTAAAGTACTATACTTGTCAAGAATGGCAGTTTTTCGTAGCGTACTAAAAAAATAACTCTTTTAGACATTAAAGTTGACATTTTTGTCTTTCTTTAAGTATTATGACCATATTATGACTATTTTACCCTTTCTAAATTTTTTTCGAAATACTTTATTTTTCGAAATTTTTTTTCCAAAATTTTTTTTTGAATTTTTTTTTCGAAATACTTTTTTTTGAAATTTCTAATTTTTTTTTTCGAATTTCTTTTTTTTTTGAAATATTTTTCGAAGGGTAAAATGGTCATAATACTTAAAAAAAGACAAAAATGTCAACTTTAATGTCTAAAAGAGTTATTTTTTTAGTTCGCTACGCAGAACTGCCATTCTTGACAAGTATAGTGTTTTAAAAGGTTATTAGCCCAAATAACTATAACCGCACTACTACTTTGCATTGTTTTCAATTCGAATTTACTTTCGAAACTAATTGTGATGTATATAAATGAATAGAGATGCATTTAATTCAAGTTGTTTTTTTTGGTAACCATGGTTTCCGACTTTTTGGATGACCAATCCATAGGGTTTGAAGTTTAAACCCATCGCCACACAATCTCAAACCGGGTAAAACCCTCCCTTTTCAGGAGGTTCGCGTGACCACTTCATTGTTGTTGTTTGCACTTAGCATGAATTAAACTTGAGACCTTATACATCTTAGAGTTATATCACAAGTCTTTTGCCACTAGCCTACCTATGAGCGGTTATCTATATCAAGTTGTATCTCATATGTCTGGTTATAGACTTAATAGTTATTTCTCATTTTAAGTTTTCTTCTCACCGAATCCCCATCCGAGAACATTATATATATACTCATAAATGATGCCAGAAAAACTAGACATAACATTAAAACTCATAGATTTCACCGAGTCAAACAGCAACATAGAATACAGCTGAATAAAATGATAACATTATCCAGCTACTGATAACATCAATTTTTATTGAGGTAAAGGCTGTTTTAAGTAATTAGAAAATATGAGCACGTCAATCCTCTAATTATTGAAGTTAAAAAAAAAACTTAGCATAATTGCATCAGCTAGTTAAAAACTTGTTCTTAACCAAGCGTTGATTAATTTACTCTTAGGTTTCTACTGCACTGCATCAGTACAACCAAAGTCTTTGATGTCGATATGCCCTGTTTTTCAGCAACATCCACCTCAACATCTGTCCCCTTTATATTATTAGCAACTTGATCGTTCTCAACACATGGTTAGCCCAACTAAGAAAGATCAATTGGTATATCCATTGATGCAGGTTTTACAGACCAGGTCTTAATATTTATAGTGTCTCGCTATACCTTATGGTCTACCCTAATGCACTAACAGGCATTGTACCCGGTCGCGTGTAGTGTAGTAAATGGTAAAGCCAAGGTCATCCAAAGAGCTATGTGTGTTGGATTATTACTAAGTCTAGTGTCACAGAATAAGAATGGTTTTGATAGGGAATTAATTAATTAAACTACTAATGTAGAATAAAAGCAGATAAATGGGTAAAGGGAAATCAATAGAGGAATAGTGGTGCTAACCTAGTCAATCCTCCTAGCTAGTTATATCTACGTCTACCTACTTCCAATTACTTCAGGTTGGGTCAAATTCGAGAGGACAACATTTGGTCAATTCGCCCTAACCAATCAGCAAAGATGCCACCACAGGAGAAATCAGGCGTACCGTAATAAGTCCTGTTGTTCCTGATCCCCTAAGCCAAGTCATTAAGTACCGCTACATGCTAGATTCAAAATAGTGAGTGCCCGGCCGTTAGGAACTTAGACACTACACCCCCTAGTTCTTAAGTTCATCCAAACGATAGGTGATCAGTTGGTCAAATCCTACAAGTAGAAAGGGTCGTCAGTTGGTCATATCTTACCCTTCCCGTCTCAGTCCGCTCACCTAGGGTCAGTTGGTCATATCTCCTACGAAATTTGCCTCTACCGCCATTCAAAACTACCGAACCAAGGGTGACTACCAAAGAACTATGCATGCATACACTCAGAAATAATTGTACGGAAGTAAAGGTAAACGCAAACAAAACAATTAAGGAATCATAACTAGGCTAGCACCAAAGGGTGCTTAGCCGCTCATATTAATCATGCAAATCAATTCAATATTCAAAGGTACGAAATACATGAATTGAAAGTAAAAGAAATATAAAATGCTAAAGCTTATCGTAATGGAGTGACTTCTCCCTTCGAAACAGCTCCGTATGCTCCCCTAGACCTGCCTTGAGCTTTTTCCCACATTCTCAGAGAGTTGTGTGTGGAATGGGATGATTAGAAATGCTGGAATTCGTGGGGTATTGTTAGGATTTGGAAAATCCAGTAGTTAAAGTGTCGGTCACCTCAAGTATATGTAATCGTTAGAAAGCTCGTAGTCGTAGTTAGTTATTGTTAAGTAGTATTTAGCTTTATAACACCGTGGAGGACGGACGGGTCTTTACCCACTGTATGCCTGATCCACAGCCCGTCAGGTGGCGTTTTATGTAATGACTATAAATACTCTCTACCTCCCAAGGTAGAGAGTTGGAGCTCATAATAAGATTTTTCTTTCTCTCACTAAAGTTCCCAAACCTCTAACTTTCTCTCTCTAAACTTATCTATATTATACGCCTACTTTGTCAGTGATATGATGTGTATGTGAAATCCATTATGTTACAAATGGTATCAAGAGCCATGGTTAGATCATCTCTTACACATCTTTGGATTTCTAGTGGTTTTTAGATGGTTTTTGAGTTTGAAAAAGTTTAGTGGTTTTTGCATCATTTGGTTCACTTCTTGTGTTAAAGTTTGAATTTTGGGTGTACTTTTGTGTTTAGGATCATTATATGTGCTTGGGTTTTGATTTGGTAGGCTTGAATCACTGTGGTTGAGCTTGTTTTGGATTGAAAAGTGTGTTTTTAAAGTTTTTTTGGTAGCGACTTGGGTCTCGGTGTGAATTTCTTGGTAGCGACTTGCTTCAGTAAAAAGTAGCGAGTTGTAGTGTGTTTTGGTAGCGACTTGGTCGTAGCGACTTGCCTCTTGAGACAAGCCTACAAACAGTACACTTAGTGGATTCTCCACTACGGGTAGCGACTTGGTAAGGTAGCGACTTGCTTTCAATTTTGATAGCGACTTGTTCTTTAAGTTTCTTAGCGACTTGGTGGTAGCGATTTGGTCCTTAGCGAGTTGCTATTTAGCGATTTGACATCTTAGCGACTTGGTGTATAGCGACTTCTTTGTCAAAATTCGTAGCGATTTGGAAAGTTAGCAACTTGTCTTCAAATTACTTAGCAACTTGGTTCAAAGATTCTTAGCGACTTGGTTGACTTTGTGTGTAATACGGTTTTCTCTTGATTTAGTAAAATCTCGTGAAAGAATCTATTTCCCGGTTTAATCATTGAGTTATAAAATCCCGTGTAATCTTTAACATGTCTACCAACATACCTACACTCATCTCCACTGTTGCCGAGGATGTTCAAGCAGCTGGTTCAGATACCCGTCCACCCATGCTTGACAGAACTGACTACGACTCTTGGGCTCAAAGAATCAGATTGTACTGTCTTGGAAAGGAAAATGGGGTCAACATTCTCAAATCGATTAATGAAGGACCTTATTAGATAGAGACTACAAGAGACTTAATTGATACAGCTGCAGATGGAACAATGATCTATGGGATAGACAGACCAAAGACATATGATGAGCTCAATGATAAGGAGAAAAAGAGATTTGATGCTGATATCAGGGCTTCTAACATCGTACTTCAAGGTCTTCCAAAAGATATCTACAAGCTTATCAATCACAACACCGAAGCCAAGGTAGTGTGGGATAATGTCAAGATGCTTCTTTCTGGTTCTGAATTAACTATGGAAGACAGAGAATCACAATTCTATGATGAATTTGAGCACTTCAAGATGAAACCAGATGAGAGTGTCTATGAGTATTACGTGAGATTCCACAAGCTTGTTAATGACATGAGGAACATCAAAATGATTATGCCAAACATTCAGCTGAACTCAAAGTTTGTGAACAACATGAAACCCGAATGGCATAAGTTTTTCACCTCTGTGAATCTAACCAAAGGATTAAAGAATACAAACTATGAGAAACTCTATGCCTTCCTTCTTCAGAATGAAAGACATGCTATGTTTGAAAAAAGGATTCTTGATCAGTTCAAAACAAACCAGGGAGAGACAAGCTCATCAAATGATTCAACTACCTTCTACTCAAACATTGGAATTACCACCAAAGCATCTCAAGTTATACCCATGGGTAATGGTAATCACAAACTCATTCCCGATCCTATGTTCAAACAAGCGATCTTTGATGCATACGTGGGTAACTTCATTAATCAACTGGCTCTCCTGATTAGTCAAAACATGAACTCTCTTCCACACACCAACAACAATCTCATAACTGCATCTAATCCACACAATCAAGCCACTGTCAAAGATGGGAAAGTTATGGTGCAGCCAGTTCAAGAAAGACATTATGAACAAGGAAGAGGTGGAGTCGGTAGAGGATATGTGGCAAATCAGAATAGGGGAAGGAATGGAAATCAGGTACAAGCAAAGCCGATCAAGTGTTACAACTGTGGAGGTGAGGGACACATTGCAAGGAACTGCACATCGCCAAAACGGCCTTAGAATGCAGAGTACTTCAGGGATAAGATGTTGCTTGTTCAAGCTCAGGATAATGGTGCAGCTTTGGATGAAGAAGAGTTGTTGTTTCTTGTGATGGAAATGCCAAGACGTATGATGCAAATGTGGATGAGCAGCCAATTCAGGAGATAGGCAACAATCATCAGAATGCCTTTCAAGTCGTGATTGTGATGCATACGACTCGACGTTGATGATCAACCTCTTGCACAAACCATTTTCATGGCTAGTATTTCTCCAATGGTCCCTCCTAAAGTCTCTTCATCTCCACAAGCTGGTCCATCCAAAGACAAAATCATTTATGAGGTATTAAAACTATGCGATGATGCTTGATGTGAAAAGATGCATGACAAAATACAATCAACTGAAACTATTGAGTCAGATATTGAAAATATGGGTAATATCAATGTTGTCCCATATGATCAATATGTGAAACAAAGTGAAAGTGAGGTCGTACCAAGTGATGCATCTTCTACGATCAACGATGACTATGTTTTAGATGAATACACTGCATGTGCCCCGATGATTACATTATCTCTGAACTTAATGCCTATAAAGAACGAGTTGCTATCTATGAACAACGAGCTAAGTTTGAATTAACTACTCGTGGCGGAGTTGGATAACCAACTGTGTACAATTATTAGAAAAAGTAATTTTAGAGAAGAAGTGTTAAAACAAGAGTTAAACTCCTTACAAGAAAAGCTTTCTAAAAGCGCTAAGCAAAACAAGAACTTCAAGAAAATGTTAAAGTGCTTAAGCAGGAGTTTCATGCTAAGGAATCAAAACTTTTGAATGATTTTTCCAATCTAAAAACTTTGAAGAACAAGCTTGAAAATAAGTTGTATGTACAAGGGAATACCATTCAGATTGCTCACATGGTCACTAAGCATAGAGTTTTAAGCGATAAGCATAGTGTTCCCATTATAGATAAACCCAACCCGAGTACGGTAAGATAGCAAAGACGGCTCAAAATGTAATCTATGATGGCAATGAGATTCTTAAACCTAGACAGAAACCTAGTTGCATTGAGTGCACTGAGGAAGATAGAAAATTAGATGATGCATCTAGGGAGAAAATGAATAAGAAGCTAGAAGATCCAGAATGTAAAAAGAATAACATAAAGATCAAACCCCATGATTACAAGAAGGAAAACTGGATTTCCTTAAACAAGTTTAAGCCTCAAACGTTGTTAACACCTGAACAAGTGTTCTGGAAAAAGGACTTAGATAAGAAAAAAGCAGAGAATCTTGTTGTTACAAACCCTCCTCTTAGGAAAATGCCTGCAGCGACTGTGTATCCTCCAAATACACCAATGCATTTAGTTCCTAGGACTATTGCCACTAAGAGCAAGACCTTAATTAGTCAATATGTTATTTTTCAACTATTTGCCGATTTTGAGAAAACTTATAAGAAAAGGATCACACCCACTGGGATAACTGAAGGGGAAAGGGGTTTTGAGCAAACAAAAGAATGCTATCTAACTGAGGTCATGCCTTTCTTTAAACAACTAAAATATCAATTTGAGAGTCTTAAAAAGGGGATAGATTCAGATATAAAAGGAATTTGATGCAATGATAGTTGAGGTTAGTGACTATGAGCGAGCATTAAAATATAATGAGATTGAGAGGAAGAACTTGCATACCTTGAATGAGAATCTTATTTCTGAATGTATTGCTCAAGATGTGTTTTACACTGCTACGAATTGCTCCATTAATGCTTCTCAATTTAATGAATTATCTGTTGCTCTGAAAGTCTCCCATAATCGTGTCATTGAGCTTGAAAAGATTAATTCGAAACTTAATGAGAAAATTGATCAGGATGATCACGATAATTTGGTAAAGCATCTTTCTAAACTAGAAGTTGAACATTTTGATCTACAACTAAAATATCAACATCTTAAAGAAAATGTCAAAACCTCAAATATCAAGACATCCTCAGATGTTCCAGAGTTTGATGCAGTTTTTCAAATAAACAAACGTGACGAACAGATTCGAGCTCATTGTAACACGATCAGAAAGTTGAAAGCCCAAATCTCTCAATTAAAGGGTGAAATGAACAATGTGACTGGATCCCAAATGCCTCCTCCTTTAGATTCTCAGAACTCTCAAACTTTTCATCTTCAAAACTTAGTTAATGCCTTACAAAAGGAAAACGAGAGTTTTCTAGAAGAAAATGAAAAAGTTAAACGACACTTTAAAGAGTTATATGATTCAATGAAAGTCACTCGTGACCAAAACAACGGAAAAATAATGTCTTTACAAAAAGAAATTGAGAATCTGAGAAGTCAGGAAAATGGGAAACTGCCAGTTGTTTTTAATAAGAATGTTGCATCAAAGTCATCCTCAGACTGCAAATACACTGTGACTGTTAAATAAATTCCTCCGCATCTTAGGAATAATGAACCTTCATTTCATGACTATTTTGCTCACCTTAAGGATAGTCTAGAATGTCTCCGTGAGATTGTTGAAGAGGATTTCATTAATAAACCTCTTGATAGGGAAATTAGGTTTGCTTGCCTCCAGGCCAAACGATCTCAAGAGCTGCTAGAATGTGTAATTGCAACATGTCCTAAATCCTTAAGTGCAAAAGGCAAAGCTGTGATGCCTTGTTCTATGCCTAGTGCTAAGCATACAAACCATTCTAGGCCCAGTTTCAAGAAAGTGGACACCAATGTGCCTTCTAGTAGTACAGACCCTTGCACATCTAGTTCAGGAATGCAAAAAGTAGATCAACCAACTAATGTTCCCATAATTCCCTCTACAGAGTAATCAGGTGACATTAAAGCAAGCGGGTCAAAGCCTCCAGGCAATACCAAGCAAGATAGGACCTCGCAAGCTAAGAAAGTGCATTGGAAGAGAGTAGAAGACCAACCTAGGAACTTTAAGTTTGTGTTGAATAAAACGAATAGTGTTGATTCTAGTATTAGCCATAAATCTTGTAATTAATTTGAATTATGATACTATTTGCAAACCATGTAATGATGTCTGTTTGAATTCTGTTGCTAATCATGATTATGGTGTGAATCCTTTGTCTAATCTTTGTCAAATGCCCAGTTAAAATTATTAATGCTAAAAATCATGCAAAGAAGGCTAAAAGGCAAAGACGAAAGAAAGTTAGAAAATAGTGGAAACCCACAGGAAGAACATTTAGAAGGATAGGTTATCAATGGATACCTTTTAGGCATAAGAATAATCAGTTTTGCCCTCAATCTGCTAAGACTATGCCCACTAGAAAATGAATGCCTACTGGTAGTATTCCCTTAAGAAGTGAACATACTTTGAATAGGTCAAATCTGAGACACCAGACTTGCATCTATTCCTAATGATTCCATTGCTTCTACTTCTTATATGGATGTTTCTATTTCTGATGTGGGTGTTCCAATCACTGTTACTAACCAAGTGGAACCCATTCTTCCATGGGGATCCCAATTATCCAATTATCCATTCTTGTATGTGTTCAACTGCAGATCGTTCAAATCGTTATGTGGTACTTGTACTCGGTTGTTCCAAGCATATGACTGGAGACCGGTAGCGGCTCATGAACTTCGTGAGTAAATTCATCGGAATTTGTTAGATTCGGGAACGGCCATTTTGGAGCAATTATGGGTTATGGTGATTATGTAGTTGGAAAAGTGTAATCTCCAGGGTATATTATGTGGAAGGTCTTGGTCATAATTTTATCTCTATTGGTCAATTCTGTGATTCCGATCTAGAGGTGGCCTTTAGAAAACATACTTTCTTCGTAAGAGAACTTGATGGTGTGGAATTATTAAGAGGTACTCGTGGTTCTAATCTATACACCATCTTTATCGAAGACATGATGAAGTCTTCTCCAATCTGCTTGCTGTCAAAGGCTTCTAAAACAAAGTCATGGTTATGGCATCGTCGTCTCAATCACTTGAACTTCGGCACCATTAATAACCTTTCCAGAAAGGATCTTGTCAAAGGCTTACCCAGATTAAAATATGAAAAAGATCATCTTTGTTCAGCTTGCCAATTGGGTAAAAGCACGAAATATGCCACAAACCAAAACCCACAAATTCAGTAATGGAAGTTCTTCATACCCTTCATATGGATCTGCGCGGACCAATGAGAGTGCAAACGATAAATGGGAAGAAATACATTCTAGTAGTTGTTGATGACTACTCTCGATTTACTTGGGTAAAGTTTTTGAGGACAAAGGATGAAACTCGAGATGTCATCATCAAACTAATCAAACAAACTTCAGGTTCGACTCAACAATACAGTCAAAATTGTTCGAACAGACAATGGCACAGAGTTTGTTAACAAAGACTTAATTTAGTTTTATGAAAATGTTGGAATCAGTCATCAAAGAAGCGTTCCACGAAATCCTCAACAGAATGGTGTAGTTGAAAGATGAAATCGAACTCTTGTAGAAGCCGCAAGAACAATGCTAATTTATTTGAAGGTTCCAATGTTTCTATGGGCTGAAGCCATTGCCACTGCTTGCTACACCGAAAATCCTTCCCTTATACACACCTCTCATGGAAAAACTCCATATGAACTTGTTCATAAACGAAAACCTGATCTCTCCCAACTTCGTGTGTTTGGTGCTTTGTGCTATCCAACGAATGACGGTCAAGACTTAGGTAAATTAAGAGCAAAGGCAGATATTGGAGTTTTTGTTGGTTATGCACCAAACAAGAAGGGTTACCGAATCTACAACATGAGAACCCGAAATATCATGGAAACAATTCACGTTACGTTCGATGAGCTGACCGGTCAAATGGCTCTGGACAATCCAGTTCTGGACCCGCACTTCAAAACAGTCCCATTGGTTCATCCCTTGTACCAAACTCATTTCCAACAACTCCATATGTACCTCCATCTGAAGATGATCTAAAGAAATTGTTTGATCCAATGTTTGATGAACACTATGAACCAATCTTGATGAAATGTCAATTCCATCAACGAGGCTGCTCCTATCCCTGTGAATGAAGTCAACCCTTCGGTCTCAATATCATTAAGTCAAGAAGCGCCTGCTGCTGATCACTCTGTCTCATCAACAAATCATCAATCCTCAAATGTACATCATGGAATTGTTTCTGGCATCAATGATGAAGTTAATCCCTTTGCTACTCCTGAAGATGCTCTATTTGAAAATATCTTTGCTCCTGAATTATCATCAGAACCTTCTTCATCAAGAGATATCGACTCTGCTACTTTAGTTCCACAACAACAACCACATGAACACCTTAGAAAATGGACACATGATTACCCATTGGACAACATCATTGGAAACCCCTCTCGTCCAATATCCACACGGAAACAACTTGCAACCGATGCCTTATGGTGCTTCTTTAACTCCGTACTCTCTAAGGTCGAACCAAAAGACATTAAAACCACCATGAATGAAGACTGCTGGTTCAATGCCATGCAAGAAGAAATTCATGAGTTTGATCGACTTGATGTATGGGAATTAGTACCTGCTCTAGATTGTGCTATGATCATTGCTCTAAAATGGATCTTCAAAGTGAAACTTGATGAGCATGGTGATGTCTTAAAGAACAAGGCTCAATTGGTAGCAAAAGGATACCGTCAAGAGGAGGGTATTGACTTTGAAGAATCATTTGCTCCAGTTGCTCGTATTGAAGCAATCAGAATCTTCTTGGCTAATGCTGCTAGCAAGAATATGGTTGTGTATCGGATGGATGTTAAAACCGCCTTTCGAATGTAGATTTAAAAGAGGTGGTTTACGTCGATCAGACCAGAGGGTTTTGTGAATACAGAGCATCCTACTCATGTCTATCGCTTGAAAAAGGCCCTTTACGGTTTGAAGCAAGCTCCTAGAGCATGGTATGATACTCTATCTAGGTTTCTTCTATCTTCGGATTCAGAAAGGAGCGATTGATCCGATATTGTTCACCAGGAAGTCAGGCAAACATTTAATTCACGTTCAAATTTATGTTGATGATATTATCTTTGCCTCGACCGACCCCAATGAATGTGATCGTTTTCAAATGAAATGGGTTCCAAATTTCAAATGTCAATGATGGGACAAATGTCATTTTTCTTAGGATTACAAATTTCACAAAGTCCCAGAGGCATTTTTATAAATCAATCTAAATATGCAAATGAAATTTTAAAGAAATTTGGATTTGTATCATGTGACACCGTTGACACTCCCATGATTGAACGTACTAAGCTAGATGAGGACAACTCAGGGATCATGGTAGATCAAACGAAATATCGAAGTATGATTGGATCCCTGATGTACCTCACAGCTAGCAGACTAGACATCTTGTTCGTTGTGTGCATGTGTGCTAGATATCAGGCTAAGCCTACTAAAAGCACCTTGAAGCGGTTAAGCGGGTCTTTCGGTATCTCCAAGGAACCATCAATATGGGACTATGGTACCCGAAGGACACCGGTATGTCACTAACGACCTATGCAGATCTTGATCATGCGGGATGTCAAGATACACGTCGAAGTACGTCGAGGAGGTGCTCGATTTTGGGTGATAAGCTTGTGAGATGGTCTTCAAAGAAGTAAATGAGTACTTCTATTTCCTCTACAGAGGCTGAATACATAGCCATGTCATCTTGTTGTGCTCAAATCCTTTGGATGAGATCCCAATTATCGGACTATGGCTTTGAATTCAACAAAATCCCTCTGTACTTGATAATAAAAGTGCTATTGCTCTCTCATGCAACAATGTACAACACTCAAGAGCAAAACACATTGACATCGGACATCATTTCATCAGGGAGCAAGTGGAAAACGGTGTGGTGGAACTCTATTTTGTGAAGTCAGAATACCAGTTAGCAGACATCTTCACCAAAGCTCTTCCAAGAGAACGTTTTGAGTTTATTCTTCCTCGACTTGGCTTGAAAAGCCTTCAACGAGAAACACTCAAACGTCTTCAGGAGGAAGACGAGGAGTAAAGGTCTTTCCTTCATCTATATTTTGTATATATTTATTCAAAAATCAAAATACAAAATTATAAAACCTACTAAAAGCAAATAGAAAAATATAAAACTTTCAAAAAATCCATAAAAATCTGAAAATCTCGAAAAATCTAAAAAATATTGTCCTTTCTGTCTTTTCTTTCTTGATTCGATATATATCTACGGTATTTGTGCTGTCAGTCAAAGAGTGACACGGGACTTTAGATGTTGTTCGAATGTTTAAAAAAAAATTAAAAAAATAAAAACATCAAAAAATCAAAAAAATATTTTTGGGAGAAAGTAAAAAAATGGTTTATTGTCATTTCAGGCAGTAACCCGCTTTTCAAAAAAAGAACAGAGCCATGCTTTATCTCATGTTTTAAACGTAATGCTCTGATTGTAAAAACAAATGTCTGCCATTAACAAGACAAATGTTTAATTTCAAATATTTTTGCTTCTAATGATTCCTCTGAAAAATATTTGAAATCTTATGAAAACTCAATTGTTTTGAAAACACTTAGGACTTTATTTTTGAAAATCAAAAGAACTTATCAAGTGTCAAAATCTCAATTCATCAATCAATGACTTTCGTCATTGATTGAGGGGGAGGATGATTTTTCAATTAAATCAAAAAGTGTTATTTTCAAACAATTTGCACTTAAATGAGTAAGGTCTACTCTAAATGTTTTACAAAATGTTACACAATTGGTTCCAGACCTTGGTTATTATTATGTTTTCAAAAGATAATTATGCATGTTTAATCAATGGAGTTTAAAGTCTCAAAATCCAATCCTTATCAGTTAAAACGTTTTCATAATCAAGTCACAATTCTCCTTAAAAGCTTTCAAAATCAATTTAAATCTACAGAGATCACAAATCTCAAAGGATTTGATAATTGTGATTGGGGGAGAATTTGTGATTTAAATTGGATTTAAACTGATAATTCGATAAATGGTTTCATAAGTGTTTAGCATGTTTTCCTCCCCGCATAAGTGACAAAGCGATTTCAAATTTTTCCATGCACATGTTGAGGGGGAGCATCTACTTTAAACCTCAAATTATTGAAGCGTGATTGAATTGTCTCTAAGTGCAAGTTCCCTCTAATATGTGCAAAACTCTTTCAAAATTCGAGGCACATATTGAGGGGAGCAAACTTGTGAAAACCTCATCCTTCCTCAAAATGTTTTATCTACTCAAATTGATTGGGAAGTGATGATGATCATTTTAGAAAATGTTAATCAAAAGATTGGACCTTTCATTCTTAATCTAATGATTTCAAAGATCTCTTGCCTCCATGTGCTAAACAAATTCTGAATTTTTTATGCATATGTTGAGGGGGAGCATTTCTAAATATCAAAACAATTAAGATACAAAATGCTTTGATTCTATATCACAAGTATCTTGATTGATTTTCAAATGGTTTTCAATTGGTTTCAAGGCGGAAGAACTACACCAAAAGACCGACCAAATCTACTTTATGCATGGTGATATAAGGATGATAAGGTTAGATTAAGGTCCCATGATCCGCCAGAACGGGAGGGATCTACCCAGGGACAATCCACTAGATAGTGTAGAAGTCCTTAGGTATGATGAAAAAAAGGAGAAAAGTGAGATACGGGAAGAGTGCGGACTGAGACAGAGCTAGTACTGGAATAAACCCAACAAGGTTCTAGTAATGAAGTCTTGGTAAGCACTGAAGGGGTTGAAGAATGAAAAATAATTTGATGTGAAAAAGGGTGAAAAGAAATAGCCCTCCATTTATTCAACCTTAGGGCGGAAACCGGGTTCAATTCATATTCTACTGGTGGTTACCAAGGTAACATCGGTATTGAAGCCAAGATGTCATGGACCCAGTGACGCACTGCACTTCAACTTTCCAAACCACTCAAGTTCCTCTTAAAAGGGCTTGTTTCATTCTCACATGGAACCGACATAATCTATCGACTTTCTCTTAGAGATTGCTGATATTGAAGTAGGAGACCCTCTCCCTAGTCTCCGGCATAGGAACCAAATATGAACAATTGAGTCTAGAGCCACGAGATAATCATATAAATCTCTTTAGGACACTTTCAATGAAGACTCTCTGTTTCACACAATGTGGAAAGAGATTATATCTTATGAGTCCTACGCATTATCCTTGTGGTATTGCCAGAACATCTAAGTGATATGCATACATATTCACGATGAAGATGGAAAGCCTTCTGGAGCCAACATCAAACAAGCTCCTGGTAGGTGGCATGTGAGATCTATCCAATAGATCAACCATGTGACAACTGGACAGAAACAATGAAGCGATTCAATCTTTTGAATCAATCCTGGTTCAGGTTATGGATTGACGGATACCTTTGAAAAACCGGTCGTTGTGCTTAAAAACTCTTTTCTTTATCACATCGACTGTGTACTTATTTCTCAAAATAAAAGGTGTTTATGATTGATAATTGATTTTCATTAAAACCTTCGTTGTACTGCAAAAACAATTTCTATTGAGCAGTACACGATTGTTTTTAAAATCTCTTTTCATCAATCAGTGAACCTCATTTCGCTGATTCACTCACTCCGTGTTGTCTTCTTTGAGATATTCTGGTTTGAGAACAGCTAGAGCAGCTGCGAAACCCTGTCAAGGAAATTCTCTCCGGATACACGATCACGAGGCGTACTTGTCTTGATCAACGGGGAACCATGGGCCGTGTACCTCAATTCAACGAAAATGATCAAAGACACTTTCGTACGTTTTATTGCTAACTGTTTTATGCAGGTACACCCCGATGTTTGCAGCTGATCAGAATGGAGCGGTCAATCCGTAGCCGCATGCTCACACAACACAATCATATCTAAAGAAATCATGGTTAGTGCATCAATGACTCTCTTATTTTCACTCCATGCTTCTGCTACGCTGCTGTCAATATCATGAATCAACGAAAGTTTCCGCTACTCTGATAAGAAGATATCATGATCCAGAATGTGAGCATGTCGTTCCAAAAGTCACAACATCACATAATACCAACACCACAATGGATGAGTCAGAGATTAATATGGCTGAAGATTTCAAAGCTGGCTCATAATTCATTATCACGTGGATCAGTTAAAGACCTCCACTCAGATTATCCAAACATGCGAAAATGAAGAATCAAAGACTACGAGCTACAGAACAAGAATCCAAGAACAATCTCAATGTAATATCTGTTTGTTTTCTATGTAATTTAATGTGTGTTTGAGGTGACCTCCCTTAGGGGGATATTGTTAGGATTTGGAAAATCCAGTAGTTAAAGTGTCGGTCACCTCAAGTATATGTAATCGTTAGAAAGCTCGTAGTCATAGTTAGTTATTGTTAAGTAGTATTTAGCTTTATAACACCGTGGAGGACGGACGGGTCTTTACCCACTGTATGCCTGATCCACAGCCCGTCAGGTGGCGTTTTATGTAATGACTATAAATACTCTCTACCTCCCAAGGTAGAGAGTTGGAGCTCATAATAAGATTTTTCTTTCTCTCACTAAAGTTCCCAAACCTCTAACTTTCTCTCTCTAAACTCATCTATATTATACGCCTACTTTGTTAGTGATATGATGTGTATGTGAAATCCAATATGTTACAGGTATTTATAGGCCAGGTCTGGGTTATGGCGTAACCAATATAGGAGTTACACCGTAACCTTCTATTCCATCGTAAATGCACTAGATCTGCTAGTTATGGCGTAGCCTAATAAGTGGTCATGCCGTAGTCTTCAATAAACACGGTTACGTCGTAAGTGATGCAGTAGTTACGACGTAAGTATCAGCGGTGTGGATCCTCATTTGACCTAATGTAGTTACGTCGTAACCTTTGGGAAGTGTTACGCCATAACCTCTTGATAAGTTGGTATTCTGGGTCACGCAATAGTTACGGTGTAATGTGAGAGAGGAGTTACGCCGTAACTTCTTCACAATAGGCATACTGTGATAAATCTTTAGTAATGTTTCCATTTCCGCATCTCTTTAGCTCCAATGCTCGTAATTTACCTGAAAGTGGAAAACACTGGAAAACAAGCGCAAATCCATATAAATGATATAAATAACGAGCATTATCGGGGGAAATTGACACTTAATATTCAGGACTATTTGATGTTATCAAATATCCCCCCACTTGAACTCTACTTGCCCTCAAGTAGACCTTATTAGATAGATTCCTAAAAAGATATCTCCCAAAACTTGGAAAATATGAGTTTACAAATCCCTTATGCTAGAATAAAACAAAGCCGAACACCTCACGAAAGGGGAACAAACACTCAAATCTCTCAACTATTCTAAGTGTCTATTTCGGGGTGATCACTCAATCGCACAGTCATAGCATGTATTCTATCATAAGCTTGGCGGTTACACAAATCTCCACCACAAGAGTTAAGGGCTAAACAATTTTCGAAGGCAATATGGGTAGACAAGACAAAGGTTAAGGGGTGACTCGTCATTACTAACATGTCACGGCGAAGTGGACAAAATCAATGATACATGACCACATCCATGGCCAAGACACCAAAGATTGCTCGCTGCATCACCTAGACATGCTTCATGACTAAAGGGTAGGATAAGACATGGGATATATAATTGGTGTAAAATGAAAAACAAACTGGTAGTCTAAATCTATAACCAAGTCATCACCACTTACCGTGTCACACCCCCAAATTACCTGTTTTGCAACGGAATGGAATTCCTGGGGATTGACTGTCATAGCATCACAATCACAGTTATATTGAACGACCTAAAGTGTCGTTTGGAAAATACATCGTTTGATTTAATAAAACAATCAGAGTTCACAAATAACAGGTCCCAATTGAAAATCATCTTGTGCAGAAATAAGTTGTTACAATTCAAACGATGTTTTAAAGTATGTAAAACCCAAGTGAGACGCGTCGTCACCACGACTCCATGATGTGTCCAAATGCATGCCATGAAGTGAATGCCTTAGATACCTGAGATAAAACATGCTAAAAATGTCAACACAAAGGTTGAGTGAGTTCATAGAGTTTGTGTTGAAATGTAAAGCCTTTCTAAATCGTTTATGCAGCAAAGGCATTGTAAAACGTTGAAATGTAAAGACTTTCAAAATCGTTTATGTAGCAAAGGCATTGTAAATCCACTCAGTTCCAAGTCCCGCCCATACAAAACTTGCAACCTGTGTGTTCACAACCTTGCCGAATATGTAGAGTTAATGTTCAAGTACATGATGTCAAATGAATTCACATAATAGTGCATGGCTCAATGTATCGAAATCGTTTATGCAGCAAAGGCATTGTAAATCGTTGAAATGTAAAGACTTTCAAAATCGTTTATGTAGCAAAGGCATTGTAAATCCACTCAGTTCCAAGTCCCGCCCATACAAAACTTGCAACCTGTGTGTTCACAACCCACTTCCAGAATATGTAGAGTTAATGTTCAAGTGCATGATGTCAAATGAATTTACATAATAGTGCATGGCTCAATGTATCGAAATTGTTTATGCAGCAAAGGCATTGTGAATCCACTCAGTTCCAAGTCCCGCCCATACAAAACTTGCAACCTTTTGTGTATTCACAACCCATTGCCAGAATATGTAGAGTTTATGTTCAAATGAATATGAGTGTGGTTCAAATCGTTCCAGGACCGTTAGTCCATGAATATACCAAGACCGTTAGCTCAATGAATATACCAAGACCGTTAGACCAATGAATATATACCAAGTCCGTTAGACCAATGAATATACCAAGACCGTTAGACCAATGAATATATACCAAGTCCGTTAGACCAATGAATATACCAAGACCGTTAGACCAATGAATATACCAAGTCCGTTAGACCAATGAATATACCAAGACCGTTAGACCAATGAATATAATATGGAAATTCTAAGTATGGCAATCTGTTACTTAGCATGACTAAACATTCAGTTTAGATAAACATGTAGTTTGCAAATAGTCATGAATGTAATAAAATAGTCGAGCATGTATCTCCCCCAAACAGTTATGAAAGCATTAAAACAAGAAAAGTGGGGCTATGGAACTCACTTGGTCAATGATGCGAAGACAAAAGTGAGTACACCGAGATGTAATGTGATACGTAAATCTCGACCTATGATGAATGATATGACATGTAATGAGTTGCAATGTAATGTTATGCATGCATTTCGTATGTTATTTATACCATTTGCGAGTTTTGAAAATATTACTTATCGTCGAAAAATACTCGTTTGACGTCTTGACCAATCCAAAATCACTTTTCAAGTTTTTACGTCAAAATGTCATCCTACAATGGTTTTATAATGATTTATGGTGAAATTTTTACTTTTCGTCGTAAAACAATGTCGTCGAATTTTCATGAAATTGACAAAAATGGCCTCGAAAATCTAGTCGTAAAATGGTGTACGTCGAACGTTAGGAAACGAACTCAACGGTTTTGGAAAACTTGTATCATAATATCGAAGTTTTGGCATTTAAGTTTTTATCCTAGAGGTCTCGTTCATAAAGAAAAACATAGGTTAAGTAGGGTGATTTTGTCCAAAATGTAGTTTAAAAGTGAATTTCGGCAAAGTTTAAGCAACCGTAGATAATTCATTACAACTCCGCTATTCAAACGGTTGGTCATTTTGAAAAATATGCTAGGTAATCTCACTTTTATTAGAAGACATCTCGTTACAAAAAGTTCTACGTCAACGTTAAAAAATAGCCTTCAATATGGTCGTTTTGTTTACCGTAACACTTGTCAAATAAAAATAATATAGTTTTTCTTAACTAATAAAGTTACGGCAATGTTGTGAAAACGTGTATATTTTAGTCGTTACAAATCCGTTTTCTACGTATTATACGTCCTTAGCTTCGTATCAAAGTATACTAATATATTTTTGATAAGTCGAAATAATTTATAAAACTTAAGACTCGTTTTTGACTCGTACAAAACAAAAACAGGTTGCTGAAATTTTCAGGAAATATATATTTCGTCGTCAATCTTGAAAAATTCATAACTTCTTCGTTATAACTCCGTTTTAATCCGTTCAAGCGGCCACGGATTCGTTTTAAAGTATATTTTCTAAATATCAAGGCCAAAAATTCGTGCCTACTGTCGGATTTTCCAGAAAATCAAAACAAGGACAGAACACTTTTTATACATATCGAAAATAGTTTTTCTCGTACTAAACTTATTCCAATCCCTTCAAATCAACTCCAAAGCTATTCTAATCCTACCATACACCTTCTTAGGGTGTCATGGGTTCCTAAACATCATCAAGACCAAAGTATACCAAGGGGATAATTATAGGATGACCATATATATATATAACTCTAAAATCATGTAAAAATGGTATAAACAACACAAATCATGCATGCTTGCTCCAAAATGAAAAGAGATACTTATGAAATGAAAAGGAGATATGAAAAATATAAATGATATGCTTACAAGTTCTTATGATGAGGTGCAAAGAACAAGGTTAAACCTAAACACTCTTGGTTTTTATTTCAAAACCTAATTAAGAGTGTGTTCTAGATTGTTATAAAGCTTGATCTTGAAATTTTGATGATCCCTTGATACTCCTATGTTGATGACCGGTTATAGAGAGGAAAACAAAGAGAAAACACTTTGCTACTAACTTGAAATAATGAGGTACATGAATGAGATGGGAAGTGAAGTATAAATCTATACTTTGTTGAAAATTTTTACCAACCAAATAAATGCCAACCCCCTAGGGCGGATTTTTGGGGACAATGTTTCTCAATGATATTTTTTTTTTTTATAAAATGTTGTGTAAGTATTTACTTGTACAAGTTGTAAGAAAGTATAAGTAATTGTGTAAGAAAAGGTATAAGTAAAGGTAAATGAGAATTTTTGGTACAAGTAAGTTTTTAATAGGTCAAAATAGAGTGTAATGAAATAATAAAAATTATAAAAATACATTCCTTGAGAAATTTGAGTGATATGAAAATTACCGAGTAGTTTTTAAGAAAAGTGTCGTAATAATATAAATTCAACGATTTATATTCAAAATAAATTCAAAACACTAGTTAAGCTCAAAATATAGTTTTTATAGACTAAGTGTAAGTTTAAAATGCATCGGGATCATTTTTGAAAGTAACGGATTAAATATACAAAATAATAACTCACGCGATAAAGTTTATTAAATATAAAAATTACGCGGTTCAAGTGAAATGAAATGTCATGAATGAACTAATGAGATGCAAATGATGTCAATGAAATGTAGACTAATCTTAGTCCATATGAAATGTACGTGATGTTATGATCATGAATTCGCGCTAAACCTTCAAGGTTACGCGAATTTGGAACACGTAAACCAAGTTTACGATAAATGTTGAAATAGTGAAGCATAAATCGTTTCGAAATGACCGAAAGTACGGGTTGTCACATTCGCCCATCCAAAAGGAATTCAGTCCCTGAATTCATTGTGTTGGTCTCGGGTTTAGGGTTTGATGTGGCAAACTTTCCCATTCCCGAGCAAAACCCTCAAAGACTTTTTGGTAACCGATTTTTACTTAATCCCACAACTCATCAAACAAGAACGGTCATACGATTAGGCTAAATCGGTTTAGGTAACAACTTGTTTCTAGCTCGATCTTTGCAACTCATCAAACAAGAACTGTCCCGCGGATCAAACTGGAAACAAGTGGTTTGAAGAAAATCTTTTGAAAATTTGGCTCGATTACGGAATTGCTTACACATATAAGCCTACTACTCCCTTCATTGCATGATTCTTCCGGAATTAGACATAGGTGATCAGGCTATGTATAATTTAGGAGTAACTATGCAATGCTTGGACTAATCGACTCATATGATGTTTGGTGTTGAGTCAACTGATGTTAAAATTGTGATGAACATCGAGGAGAGAGACATGGAGAAGTGTCGTTAAAATGATCGATAAAGTAAAAGAATTAAAATCCTCGTAAATGATAACAAATCGGAAAGAAAATAAAGTACGATAGATGAGAATATGTTACAACGGGTGGTTTAGCAAAAGTAGTACATCTTTAAGTTATAAAGTTTCGGATACGATGATTAGACATAAACTTGGTACGACATAGTACATAAGGAGAAATAAGACTGTTAGTTTCCGAACTTCTTCAGTCTTCCGTGTCGTTGATACCTTGACGAGCTCCTCCTCCTCCTTCTAACATATATACATTCCCCTGAGCACCTTCGACTTGTTGACCTTGGTTTTGAGGACATTGACTTCGATAGTGTCCTTGCTCCCCACATCCGAAGCACGTAACTATGGTCTTGCCTCTACAATTCCTGGTATTGTGTCCTAGTTTTTGACACTTGTAGCACTTAACAGGACAAAGTCCCGTGTGATGATACTTACATCGATTACATAGTGGGTAGGTTCCAGCATAACCTCTGCCTTCTTTTGGTGCAGCAACATAAACCATTGCGTCTCTTGCCCTATTCTGTTGTTGATGATGGTTAGTGTTACAGTTTTGGTTGTTGTTATTGTAACCTCCTTGGTCATTTTCCCATTTTCTTTTGTTGTTGTTGAGTTGGTTATCGTCGTTGTTGTTGTTGTAGTTGGTGCGGTTGTTGGTATTGTTGTTACGGTTGATGTTTGTGGTGTTGCCCCTCTTTACTACTTGTGCCATGAGCTTCTGAGACAGTCGAATAGCTTCCTCAATCGTTTTGGGGTCAAGAAGTCACATCGCCTTGAATAATCTCGGGAAGTCCTTCAATGAAAGCCTCCAGTAGCTTCTCATTATTCAAAACCATAGATGGGCATAACACGGCCAATTCTTGGAATCTCCGAATGTAAGTGTCAATATCATACCCAATTGTCATTAGTTCATAGAATTCTGTCTCCAACTTCTTCACCTCCGTGCGCGGCAAAACTTCTTTGTTACCAAACCTTTAAATTGCTCCAAAGTAAGCTTGAAAGCATTCTCCATTCCCATTGGTTGAGCATATGAGTTCCACCACGACAATGCTCCATCGAGTAGTGTACTTGTAGCAAACTTGACCTTACTATCATCCGGGCAATTACACAGCAAAAACACGGACTCCAATTTCTCGAACCATCACACCATGGCAGTGGCTCCTTCAGTCCCTTTAAACTTGGTGGGATCTCCACTTTTAAAATCCTTGTAAGAACAGCTCTTAACGCCGGATCCTCCTGCATTTCCAGGTAGCGCAGCAAGCCTTGCGGCTACTGGCAGTGATCGCGGCCTCGGCAGCAGCAGCAGCCACCGTTTCCCTTTCAATTCTTAGAGCATCAGCTATGCTATCATTCACCAACTTTTGAATAGCCGCTTGTGTCATTTCAGCTGTGGCTTTCTTCGGTGCCATATCTTCTTCAAAACAAGAGGAAATGTGAGAAGTAGCAAAATCCGGTGTTAATAATAAACGCTCCAAAGAAATGTGATAAGAATGATAAGTTTGAGGTTATCTTTCAAAATGATCGACGGTTTCCTACGAAATGGGTTATGATGTGTCGTAAGTGTTTCAAATGTATAATGGTTTAGTAACTTAGTGTGTGAATAAAGTGTAACTCGACATATTAGTGGTGAAACAAAGGAGTGAGAGTGACTTCGCCCTCTTTAAAGGTTCATCTCGGCATTCGTCGTTATCGATAATGGATCAGCTGATATAAAAAAAAAAAAAAAATTGTGATAGGGAATGACAAGGAATTCTCCACGTTAGAGTATGAGGAAGAGATAATGGGATGGGTAATTAAAGGCATCCATGTGACAATCGATGTGAAATGAAAGTAAATAACTCGAAAAAATGTACGTATAAATCGCATGAAAAGTGAACATGCACTTATGATGAAATGATGAGATGCTATGATAATGTAGTTATAGTCTAGGGTCAATGATGCAACCTAGTTCTCTATAACTGAAGCTCTGATGCCAATCTGTCACACCCCCAAATTACCTGTTTTGCAGCGGAATGGAATTCCTGGGGATTGACTGTCATAGCATCACAATCACAGTTATATTGAACGACCTAAAGTGTCGTTTGGAAAATACATCGTTTGATTTAATAAAACAATCAGAGTTCACAAATAACAGGTCCCAATTGAAAATCATCTTGTGCAGAAATAAGTTGTTACAATTCAAACGATGTTTTAAAGTATGTAAAACCCAAGTGAGACGCGTCGTCACCACGACTCCATGATGTGTCCAAATGCATGCCATGAAGTGAATGCCTTAGATACCTGAGATAAAACATGCTAAAAATGTCAACACAAAGGTTGAGTGAGTTCATAGAGTTTGTGTTGAAATGTAAAGCCTTTCTAAATCGTTTATGCAGCAAAGGCATTGTAAAACGTTGAAATGTAAAGACTTTCAAAATCGTTTATGTAGCAAAGGCATTGTAAATCCACTCAGTTCCAAGTCCCCCCCATACAAAACTTGCAACCTGTGTGTTCACAACCCACTGCCAGAATATGTAGAGTTAATGTTCAAGTACATGATGTCAAATGAATTCACATAATAGTGCATGGCTCAATGTATCGAAATCGTTTATGCAGCAAAGGCATTGTAAATCGTTGAAATGTAAAGACTTTCAAAATCGTTTATGTAGCAAAGGCATTGTAAATCCACTCAGTTCCAAGTCCCGCCCATACAAAACTTGCAACCTGTGTGTTCACAACCCACTGCCAGAATATGTAGAGTTAATGTTCAAGTGCATGATGTCAAATGAATTTACATAATAGTGCATGGCTCAATGTATCGAAATTGTTTATGCAGCAAAGGCATTGTGAATCCACTCAGTTCCAAGTCCCGCCCATACAAAACTTGCAACCTGTGTATTCACAACCCATTGCCAGAATATGTAGAGTTTATGTTCAAATGAATATGAGTGTGGTTCAAATCGTTCCAGGACCGTTAGTCCATGAATATACCAAGACCGTTAGCTCAATGAATATACCAAGACCGTTAGACCAATGAATATATACCAAGTCCGTTAGACCAATGAATATACCAAGACCGTTAGACCAATGAATATATACCAAGTCCGTTAGACCAATGAATATACCAAGACCGTTAGACCAATGAATATACCAAGTCCGTTAGACCAATGAATATACCAAGACCGTTAGACCAATGAATATAATATGGAAATTCTAAGTATGGCAATCTGTTACTTCAAGCATGACTAAACATTCAGTTTAGATAAACATGTAGTTTGCAAATAGTCATGAATGTAATAAAAATAGTCGAGCATGTATCTCCCCAAAAACAGTTATGAAAGCATTAAAACAAGAAAAGTGGGGCTATGGAACTCACTTGGTGGAATGATGCGAAGACAAAAGTGAGTACACCGAGATGTAATGTGATACGTAAATCTCGACCTATGATGAATGATATGACATGTAATGAGTTGCAATGTAATGTTATGCATGCATTTCGTATGTTATTTATACCATTTGCGAGTTTTGAAAATATTACTTATCGTCGAAAAATACTCGTTTGACGTCTTGACCAATCCAAAATCACTTTTCAAGTTTTTACGTCAAAATGTCATCCTACAATGGTTTTATAATGATTTATGGTGAAATTTTTACTTTTCGTCGTAAAACAATGTCGTCGGAATTTTCATGAAATTGACAAAAATGGCCTCGAAAATCTAGTCGTAAAATGGTGTACGTCGAACGTTAGGAAACGAACTCAACGGTTTTGGAAAACTTGTATCATAATATCGAAGTTTTGGCATTTAAGTTTTTATCCTAGAGGTCTCGTTCATAAAGAAAAACATAGGTTAAGTAGGGTGATTTTGTCCAAAATGTAGTTTAAAAGTGAATTTCGGCAAAGTTTAAGCAACCGTAGATAATTCATTACAACTCCGCTATTCAAACGGTTGGTCATTTTGAAAAATATGCTAGGTAATCTCACTTTTATTAGAAGACATCTCGTTACAAAAAGTTCTACGTCAACGTTAAAAAAAATAGCCTTCAATATGGTCGTTTTGTTTACCGTAACACTTGTCAAATAAAAATAATATAGTTTTTCTTAACTAATAAAGTTACGGCAATGTTGTGAAAACGTGTATATTTTAGTCGTTACAAATCCGTTTTCTACGTATTATACGTCCTTAGCTTCGTATCAAAGTATACTAATATATTTTTGATAAGTCGAAATAATTTATAAAACTTAAGACTCGTTTTTGACTCGTACAAAACAAAAACAGGTTGCTGAAATTTTCAGGAAATATATATTTCGTCGTCAATCTTGAAAAATTCATAACTTCTTCGTTATAACTCCGTTTTAATCCGTTCAAGCGGCCCCGGATTCGTTTTAAAGTATATTTTCTAAATATCAAGGCCAAAATTTCGTGCCTACTGTCGGATTTTCCAGAAAATCAAAACAAGGACAGAACACTTTTTATACATATCGAAAATAGTTTTTCTCGTACTAAACTTATTCCAATCCCTTCAAATCAACTCCAAAGCTATTCTAATCCTACCATACACCTTCTTAGGGTGTCATGGGTTCCTAAACATCATCAAGACCAAAGTATACCAAGGGGATAATTATAGGATGACCATATATATATATAACTCTAAAATCATGTAAAAATGGTATAAACAACACAAATCATGCATGCTTGCTCCAAAATGAAAAGAGATACTTATGAAATGAAAAGGAGATATGAAAAATATAAATGATATGCTTACAAGTTCTTATGATGAGGTGCAAAGAACAAGGTTAAACCTAAACACTCTTGGTTTTTATTTCAAAACCTAATTAAGAGTGTGTTCTAGATTGTTATAAAGCTTGATCTTGAAATTTTGATGATCCCTTGATACTCCTATGTTGATGACCGGTTATAGAGAGGAAAACAAAGAGAAAACACTTTGCTACTAACTTGAAATAATGAGGTACATGAATGAGATGGGAAGTGAAGTATAAATCTATACTTTGTTGAAAATTTTTACCAACCAAATAAATGCCAACCCTCCCCCTAGGGCCGGATTTTTGGGGACAATGTTTCTCAATGATATTTTTTTTTTTTATAAAATGTTGTGTAAGTATTTACTTGTACAAGTTGTAAGAAAGTATAAGTAATTGTGTAAGAAAGGGTATAAGTAAAGGTAAATGAGAATTTTTGGTACAAGTAAGTTTTTTAATAGGTCAAAATAGAGTGTAATGAAATAATAAAAATTGTAAAAATACATTCCTTGAGAAATTTGAGTGATATGAAAATTACCGAGTAGTTTTTAAGAAAAGTGTCGTAATAATATAAATTCAACGATTTATATTCAAAATAAATTCAAAACACTAGTTAAGCTCAAAATATAGTTTTTATAGACTAAGTGTAAGTTTAAAATGCATCGGGATCATTTTTGAAAGTAACGGATTAAATATACAAAATAATAACTCACGCGATAAAGTTTATTAAATATAAAAATTACGCGTTACAAGTGAAATGAAATGTCATGAATGAACTAATGAGATGCAAATGATGTCAATGAAATGTAGACTAATCTTAGTCCATATGAAATGTACGTGATGTTATGATCATGAATTCGCCGCTAAACCTTCAAGGTTACGCGAATTTGGAACACGTAAACCAAGTTTACGATAAATGTTGAAATAGTGAAGCATAAATCGTTTAGAAATGACTGAAGTACGGGTTGTCACATTCGCCCATCCAAAAGGAATTCAGTCCCTGAATTCAGTTCGTGTTGGGCTCTCGGGTTTAGGGTTTGATGTGGCAAACTTTCCCATTCCCGAGCAAAACCCTCAAAAGACTTTTGGGTAACCGATTTTTACTTAATCCCACAACTCATCAAACAAGAACTGTCATACGATTAGGCTAAATCGGTTTAGGTAACAACTTGTTTCTAGCTCGATCTTTGCAACTCATCAAACAAGAACTGTCACGCGGATCAAACTGGAAACAAGTGGTTTGAAGAAAATCTTTTGAAAATTTGGCTCGATTACGGAATTGCTTACACATATAAGCCTACTACTCCCTTCATTGCATGATTCTTCCTGAATTAGACATAGGTGATCAGGCTATGTATAATTTAGGAGTAACTATGCAATGCTTGGACTAATCGACTCATATGATGTTTGGTGTTGAGTCAACTGATGTTAAAATTGTGATGAACATCGAGGAGAGAAGACATGGAGAAGTGTCGTTAAAATGATCGATAAAGTAAAAAGAATTAAAATCCTCGTAAATGATAACAAATCGGAAAGAAAATAAAGTACGATAGATGAGAATATGTTACAACGGGTGGTTTAGCAAAAGTAGTACATCTTTAAGTTATAAAGTTTCGGATACGATGATTAGACATAAACTTGGTACGACATAGTACATAAGGAGAAATAAGACTGTTAGTTTCCAACTTCTTCTCTTCAGCGTCGTTGATACCTTGACGAGCTCCTCCTCCTCCTTCTAACATATATACATTCCCCTGAGCACCTTCGACTTGTTGACCTTGGTTTTGAGGACATTGACTTCGATAGTGTCCTTGCTCCCTACATCCGAAGCACGTAACTATGGTCTTGCCTCTACAATTCCTGGTATTGTGTCCTAGTTTTTGACACTTGTAGCACTTAACAGGACAAAGTCCCGTGTGATGATACTTACATCGATTACATAGTGGGTAGGTTCCAGCATAACCTCTGCCTTCTTTTGGTGCAGCAACATAAACCATTGCAGTCTCTTGCCCTCTATTCTGTTGTTGATGATGGTTAGTGTTACAGTTTTGGTTGTTGTTATTGTAACCTCCTTGGTCATTTTCCCATTTTCTTTTGTTGTTGTTGAGTTGGTTATCGTCGTTGTTGTTGTTGTAGTTGGTGCGGTTGTTGGTATTGTTGTTACGGTTGATGTTTGTGGTGTTGCCCCTCTTTACTACTTGTGCCATGAGCTTTGAGACATCGAATAGCTTCCTAAATCGTTTGCGGGTCAGAAGAAGTCACATCGCCTTGAATAATCTCGGGAAGTCCTTCAATGAAAGCCTCCAGTAGCTTCTCATTATTTGAAACCATAGATGGGCATAACACGGCCAATTCTTGGAATCTCCGAATGTAAGTGTCAATATCATACCCAATTGTCATTAGTTCATAGAATTCTGTCTCCAACTTCTTCACCTCCGTACGCGGGCAAAACTTCTTTGTTACCAAACCTTTAAATTGCTCCCAAGTAAGCTTGAAAGCATTCTCCATTCCCATTGGTTGAGCATATGAGTTCCACCACGACAATGCTCCATCGAGTAGTGTACTTGTAGCAAACTTGACCTTACTATCATCCGGGCAATTACACAGCAAAAACACGGACTCCAATTTCTCGAACCATCGCACCATGGCAGTGGCTCCTTCAGTCCCTTTAAACTTGGTGGGATCTCCACTTTTAAAATCCTTGTAAGAACACTCTTAACGCCGATCCTCCTGCATTTCCAGTAGCAGCAGCAAGCCTTGCGGCTACAGGCATCGCCTCGGCAGCAGCAGCAGCCACCGTTTCCCTTTCAATTCTTAGAGCATCAGCTATGCTATCATTCACCAACTTTTGAATAGCCGCTTGTGTCATTTCAGCTGTGGCTTTCTTCGGTGCCATATCTTCTTCAAAACAAGAGGAAATGTGAGAAGTAGCAAAATCCGGTGTTAATAATAAACGCTCCAAAGAAATGTGATAAGAATGATAAGTTTGAGGTTATCTTTCAAAATGATCGACGGTTTCCTACGAAATGGGTTATGATGTGTCGTAAGTGTTTCAAATGTATAATGGTTTAGTAACTTAGTGTGTGAATAAAGTGTAACTCGACATATTAGTGGTGAAACAAAGGAGTGAGAGTGACTTCGCCCTCTTTAAAGGTTCATCTCGGCATTCGTCGTTATCGATAATGGATCAGCTGATATAAAAAAAAAAAAAAAATTGTGATAGGGAATGACAAGGAATTCTCCACGTTAGAGTATGAGGAAGAGATAATGGGATGGGTAATTAAAGGCATCCATGTGACAATCGATGTGAAATGAAAGTAAATAACTCGAAAAAATGTACGTATAAATCGCATGAAAAGTGAACATGCACTTATGATGAAATGATGAGATGCTATGATAATGTAGCTATAGTCTAGGGTCAATGATGCAACCTAGTTCTCTATAACTGAAGCTCTGATGCCAATCTGTCACACCCCAAATTACCTTTTTTTTTGCAGCGGAATGGAATTCCTGGGGATTGACTGTCATAGCATCACAATCACAGTTATATTGAACGACCTAAAGTGTCGTTTGGAAAATACATCGTTTGATTTAATAAAACAATCAGAGTTCACAAATAACAGGTCCCAATTGAAAATCATCTTGTGCAGAAATAAGTTGTTACAATTCAAACGATGTTTTAAAGTATGTAAAACCCAAGTGAGACGCGTCGTCACCACGACTCCATGATGTGTCCAAATGCATGCCATGAAGTGAATGCCTTAGATACCTGAGATAAAACATGCTAAAAATGTCAACACAAAGGTTGAGTGAGTTCATAGAGTTTGTGTTGAAATGTAAAGCCTTTCTAAATCGTTTATGCAGCAAAGGCATTGTAAAACGTTGAAATGTAAAGACTTTCAAAATCGTTTATGTAGCAAAGGCATTGTAAATCCACTCAGTTCCAAGTCCCGCCCATACAAAACTTGCAACCTGTGTGTTCACAACCCACTGCCAGAATATGTAGAGTTAATGTTCAAGTACATGATGTCAAATGAATTCACATAATAGTGCATGGCTCAATGTATCGAAATCGTTTATGCAGCAAAGGCATTGTAAATCGTTGAAATGTAAAGACTTTCAAAATCGTTTATGTAGCAAAGGCATTGTAAATCCACTCAGTTCCAAGTCCCGCCCATACAAAACTTGCAACCTGTGTTCACAACCCACTGCCAGAATATGTAGAGTTAATGTTCAAGTGCATGATGTCAAATGAATTTACATAATAGTGCATGGCTCAATGTATCGAAATTGTTTATGCAGCAAAGGCATTGTGAATCCACTCAGTTCCAAGTCCCGCCCATACAAAACTTGCAACCTGTGTATTCACAACCCATTGCCAGAATATGTAGAGTTTATGTTCAAATGAATATGAGTGTGGTTCAAATCGTTCCAGGACCGTTAGTCCATGAATATACCAAGACCGTTAGCTCAATGAATATACCAAGACCGTTAGACCAATGAATATATACCAAGTCCGTTAGACCAATGAATATACCAAGACCGTTAGACCAATGAATATATACCAAGTCCGTTAGACCAATGAATATACCAAGACCGTTAGACCAATGAATATACCAAGTCCGTTAGACCAATGAATATACCAAGACCGTTAGACCAATGAATATAATATGGAAATTCTAAGTATGGCAATACTGTTACTTCGCATGACTAAACATTCAGTTTAGATAAACATGTAGTTTGCAAATAGTCATGAATGTAATAAAAATAGTCGAGCATGTATCTCCCCCAAAACAGTTATGAAAGCATTAAAACAAGAAAAGTGGGGCTATGGAACTCACTTGGTGGAATGATGCGAAGACAAAAGTGAGTACACCGAGATGTAATGTGATACGTAAATCTCGACCTATGATGAATGATATGACATGTAATGAGTTGCAATGTAATGTTATGCATGCATTTCGTATGTTATTTATACCATTTGCGAGTTTTGAAAATATTACTTATCGTCGAAAAATACTCGTTTGACGTCTTGACCAATCCAAAATCACTTTTCAAGTTTTTACGTCAAAATGTCATCCTACAATGGTTTTATAATGATTTATGGTGAAATTTTTACTTTTCGTCGTAAAACAATGTCGTCGGAATTTTCATGAAATTGACAAAAATGGCCTCGAAAATCTAGTCGTAAAATGGTGTACGTCGAACGTTAGGAAACGAACTCAACGGTTTTGGAAAACTTGTATCATAATATCGAAGTTTTGGCATTTAAGTTTTTATCCTAGAGGTCTCGTTCATAAAGAAAAACATAGGTTAAGTAGGGTGATTTTGTCCAAAATGTAGTTTAAAAGTGAATTTCGGCAAAGTTTAAGCAACCGTAGTTAATTCATTACAACTCCGCTATTCAAACGGTTGGTCATTTTGAAAAATATGCTAGGTAATCTCACTTTTATTAGAAGACATCTCGTTACAAAAAGTTCTACGTCAACGTTAAAAAATAGCCTTCAATATGGTCGTTTTGTTTACCGTAACACTTGTCAAATAAAAATAATATAGTTTTTCTTAACTAATAAAGTTACGGCAATGTTGTGAAAACGTGTATATTTTAGTCGTTACAAATCCGTTTTCTACGTATTATACGTCCTTAGCTTCGTATCAAAGTATACTAATATATTTTTGAGAAGTCGAAATAATTTATAAAACTTAAGACTCGTTTTTGACTCGTACAAAACAAAAACAGGTTGCTGAAATTTTCAGGAAATATATATTTCGTCGTCAATCTTGAAAAATTCATAACTTCTTCGTTATAACTCCGTTTTAATCCGTTCAAGCGGCCACGGATTCGTTTTAAAGTATATTTTCTAAATATCAAGGCCAAAAATTCGTGCCTACTGTCGGATTTTCCAGAAAATCAAAACAAGGACAGAACACTTTTTATACATATCGAAAATAGTTTTTCTCGTACTAAACTTATTCCAATCCCTTCAAATCAACTCCAAAGCTATTCTAATCCTACCATACACCTTCTTAGGGTGTCATGGGTTCCTAAACATCATCAAGACCAAAGTATACCAAGGGGATAATTATAGGATGACCATATATATATATAACTCTAAAATCATGTAAAAATGGTATAAACAACACAAATCATGCATGCTTGCTCCAAAATGAAAAGAGATACTTATGAAATGAAAAGGAGATATGAAAAATATAAATGATATGCTTACAAGTTCTTATGATGAGGTGCAAAGAACAAGGTTAAACCTAAACACTCTTGGTTTTTATTTCAAAACCTAATTAAGAGTGTGTTCTAGATTGTTATAAAGCTTGATCTTGAAATTTTGATGATCCCTTGATACTCCTATGTTGATGACCGGTTATAGAGAGGAAAACAAAGAGAAAACACTTTGCTACTAACTTGAAATAATGAGGTACATGAATGAGATGGGAAGTGAAGTATAAATCTATACTTTGTTGAAAATTTTTACCAACCAAATAAATGCCAACCCCCCCCCTAGGGCCGGATTTTTGGGGACAATGTTTCTCAATGATATATTTTTTTTTTTTTTATAAAATGTTGTGTAAGTATTTACTTGTACAAGTTGTAAGAAAGTATAAGTAATTGTGTAAGAAAAGGTATAAGTAAAGGTAAATGAGAATTTTTGGTACAAGTAAGTTTTTAATAGGTCAAAATAGAGTGTAATGAAATAATAAAAATTGTAAAAATACATTCCTTGAGAAATTTGAGTGATATGAAAATTACCGAGTAGTTTTTAAGAAAAGTGTCGTAATAATATAAATTCAACGATTTATATTCAAAATAAATTCAAAACACTAGTTAAGCTCAAAATATAGTTTTTATAGACTAAGTGTAAGTTTAAAATGCATCGGGATCATTTTTGAAAGTAACGGATTAAATATACAAAATAATAACTCACGCGATAAAGTTTATTAAATATAAAAATTACGCGGTTCAAGTGAAATGAAATGTCATGAATGAACTAATGAGATGCAAATGATGTCAATGAAATGTAGACTAATCTTAGTCCATATGAAATGTACGTGATGTTATGATCATGAATTCGCCGCTAAACCTTCAAGGTTACGCGAATTTGGAACACGTAAACCAAGTTTACGATAAATGTTGAAATAGTGAAGCATAAATCGTTTCGAGAAATGACCTGAAAGTACGGGTTGTCACATACCGTCCACCCAAAGTTCAAGTTTAGAAGTCTAGAAACCGGATCATTAAATGCAAGGTAGATGTGTCATTAGAGGACGTCGTGATGGGCACACCACCATTTCTTCTTTTGTTGGCAAAACTACCAACTCCAATCTTCAAATGTGACCGAGGTGGCCTCCTCGATACTAATCAATAAAGCTCATACTATAGTGCTTATACCATCACACTTTACAATATCATAACTCAATCAATTGTTTTTTTTTTTTTTTGTTTTTTTTTTTTTAATCATAACATAATAACATAACACCCCCCACTCGAGATGAACAATGGGAATTCAGGGGGGGGGGGTCTTCAATGATCTTCATAAATGTTGTCGATGAAAGAGTGATTTCCAAACCTTTCCACTCGAACCTTGAACTTAGGCAAATGATGACTTCCCAATCACAAATAAAAACTACAAGGTAGGCTAAGGTGTATTGGTATAACGAAACAATATATTGGGTTGACAAAATGAAAGGAATGGCTCAGAAGGGTGTATCTAGGGGTATCTTGCACTAAAGGTGAGTGCAACAAAAGGGTTTCACATGGGGGTTGAAAAGTCGAGGTGACTAATCGATAGACTCACAATGGTAGGCTGTTTGGATGATAATCCTATAATATTGCCTTCTAAAACTGAAAAGTCCAAATACATCGAGCTAACTCAACATACCTCGTCTATGGTCTCGAAATGATGCAAAGGCCAAGTTCTAAAGTTTACAAGCTACCGGCACACTCATAATTTGGTGGATTTGGGGTAAAATATTGGAAACGGATAAGGCTAATCTCACCATGTAATGTTAAGGGTTGTATGTGCTCGGCTAAGGTCTAATCTATTTAGGTTTGGAAAAACATGTCAAAATTTTAAAAATGGCATAATTTTTCAAAATAAACTAGAAAAATAAGGGCAAAATAAAGTTCAAGAGATAATTCTACTCCCGTCCCCCCACTTGAATTGTACAAAGTCCCTTTTGTACTAGGCATTAAAATAAAGGTGAAGAGAAAGGTAGAATTAGAGCGAGAACTTCCCTGAAATTTGCTCCAAAAAGAAGAAGGCCCACGAAAAAGAACCGTGCATTCGTTTAAGCGTCATGAACAAACTTCAATCCCTGAAATCACAATACCGACAAGTATAATTCTAAAAAGAAAAAATAAAAATGAAAAACAACCTAACTCACTTTCGTAGGAATCACGGTTGCATTTAGCATATGCAACAAGCCTTTTAAACCACTTGGTGTCCCAAGTGGACGAGTGAAGTCTCGTGAGGGTTTACAGGGAACACACCCACAAAGTTCATTTAAAAACTAATACAAGGTTACCGTGTTTTAAAATGAAAGAATTAAAGCAGAGGAAAGTTACGTCGTAACTCCTATGAGGGAGTTACGCCATAACTGGCAAAACCTGGTATGAGCTGTAAAAGAGAGTAGTTACGGCGTAAGCACTGAGATGGAATTACGCCGTAATTGGTAATGCGTTAAGAGTTCTGCTGCTAAAACGTTGGTTACGGCGTAATCACCAAGATGAGTTACGCCGTAACTCTGTTCAGATCAGCAACTGCAGCAGCAATTCGTTCCTCGTTTCTTGCAACAATGGTTAGAAAACATAAAACCCAACAGAAAAGAAATAAAAACAAAAGAAAGGGATAATTCGGGTTGTCTCCCGAAAGAGCACTTTTCTTTTTTTAACGAGTCTTTAAGTTAGACTCAGAGCCGCGAGGCTACTAGACCGGTGCAAAGAATTCATCTCCTGATAGCTTGCTAACATCCTGCCCATAATAGATCTTTGCGCGGTGTCCATTTACCTTGAAATATACTCCTTCCTTGTTATGAACTTCAATAGTCCCATAAGGGAATACCTTACTTACTGTGTATGGGCCAACCCAACGAGATCTCATTTTTCCACGGAATAATTTGAGTCTTGAGTTAAAAATGAGAACTTCCTGTCCCACCTCGAATCTTTTATCCTTGATTCGCTTATCGTGCCATCTTTTGGTCCTGTCTTTGTATGCTCTGGCATGATCATATGCTTTGTCTCGTAACTCAGCTAAACTGTTTATTTGGGAAAATTGGTGCTCCTTGATTATATCAGCCTCCAAGTTGGCATTCTTGAGAGCCCAATATGCCTTATTTTCCAATTCTACGGGAAGATGACATGCTTTTCCATAAACAATCTTAAAAGGGGTGCTTCCAATAGGAGTTTTGAAAGTCGTCCTGAATGCCCATAATGCCTCATCGAGTTTGTCGGACCAATCTTTTTGGTTACTGCTGATGGATTTCTCTAAAATTCATTTGAGTGCCTTGTTGGTGTATTCAGTTTGCCCATTGGTTTGTGGGTGATAAGGTGTAGACATTCGGTCGAGTACCCCATATCTATTCAGAACTTTCTACATAATAGCATTACAAAAGTGTGTCCCTCGATCGCTAATGATGGTCTTAGGGATCCCAAACCTGGAGAATAATTTTTTCAAAAAGCGAATGCACTCCTAGCGTCACAAGTCTGCATGGCTTCGGCTTCAACCCATTTCGAAACGTAATCGACAGCTACAAGGATATAACTTTTATTCTTCGATGGAGTGAAAGGTCCCATAAAATCGATCCCCCAAACATCAAAAACCTCATATACCATAATATTGTTGAGTGGCATCTGATTCCGAGAAGAGATGTTCCCTGCCCTCTGACAAGCGTCACAATCCCTAACAGGCCTTGCAGCGTCTTTGAAAATGCTCCGCCAAAAGAATCCGGCCTCATAAAACTTTCGAGCAGTATTGTCGGATCCATAGTGTCCTCCTGCAGGTCCGTTGTGGCAATGTTCCAGAATCTGTTTTTGCTCTTCCCCAAATATGCATCTCCGAATAATACCATCAGGGCAGGATTTAAAAAGGAATGGATCATCCTAGAAGTAATACTTAAGATCCGAGAAAAAACTTTTTCTTTTGATCGTAGGTTTTGTTGCTTGGTAAAACTTTTGCTGCTAGGTAATTAGCGAAATCTGCGTACCATGGTTCGACACTGGAATCTTTAATTCTAACTGCCATGAGATGTTCGTCGGGGAAGGAGTCCCGGATAGTTTCTTTGTCAAGTTCCTCGAGCTCAGGGTTTTCTAATCGAGAAAGGTGATCAGCTGCTAAGTTTTCTGCTCCTTTCTTATCATTGATTTCAATTTTAAAATCCTGCAGCAGCAGTACCCATCTTATCAATCTTGGTTTGGCATCCTGTTTATTAAATAAGTACTTCAAAGCATAATGGTTAGTGTAGACAACAGTTTTTGACATTACTAAATAAGATCTGAATTTATCAAAGTCATAGACTACAGCAAGGAGTTCTTTTTCAGTGGTTGTGTAATGCTCTTGTGCCTCATTTAAGGTTTTACTAGCATAATAAATGGGTTTAAATTTTTTATCCACCCTCTGTCCTAAAACAGCACCCACAACATAGTCACTAGCATCGCACATGAGTTCAAAATTGCTCCCCCAGTCAGGAGCAATAATAACCGGAGCAGTAGTCAGCTTTTCTTTTAAAATGTCAAAAGCTTTTTTGCAATCATCGTTAAAATCAAATTTAGCATCTTTCATTAGGAGTTGGGTCATAGGTTTTTCAGTTTTTGAAAAATCTTTTATAAATCGTCTATAAAATCCTGCATGCCCAAGAAAACTCCTAATGCCTTTTAGGTTGGTCGGATAAGGTAGTCGAGAAATAACGTCAACCTTAGCTTTATCAACTTCTATCCCAGTTTGAGAAATTTTATGCCCCAAAACAATCCCTTCTTTAACCATAAAATTACATTTTTCCTAGTTAAGGACGAGGTTGGTTTCTTCACACCAGGCAAGCATTTTAGATAGATTATTAAGACAAGATGAGAAAAGAGTTACCAAAAACCGAGAAGTCATCCATGAAGACTTCCATAAAATCTTGACACATATCAGAGAATATAGCAGTCATGCACCGTTGGAATGTGGCGGGAGCATTACATAGTCCAAAAGGCATCCTTCGGTAGGCGAATGTTCCGTAAGGGCAGGTGAACGTTGTCTTCTCTTGATCCTCAGGGGCAATAGGAATTTGAAAGTAACCTGAGAATCCATCGAAGAAGCAGTAATACTTATGTCCAAAGAGTCTTTCTAGCATCTGATCGATAAATGGAAGGGGGAAGTGATCCTTTCGTGTAGCATCATTTAATTTTCTGTAATCAATGCACACCCTCCAGCCAGTGACTGTCCTAGTTGGTATCAGCTCATTATCTTCATTGGTGACCACTTTCATTCCTCCTTTCTTTGGCACAACATGAATGGGACTAACCCAAGGGCTATCAGAAATAGCGTAAATTAGACCCTCATCCAGGAGCTTAATGATTTCATCTTGCATAACGTCTTGTACTTTAGGGTTTAATCTCCTTTGTGGTTGCACTACAGGTTTAAAATCATCTTCCATAAGTATCTTGTGGGAACAATATGAATCCTTTAATGTCAGAGACTTTCCATGTAATTGCCCCTTTGTGCTTGCTTAAAACCTGTAGTAATGACTCCTTTTCTTCGTTAGATAATAGAGAGGAAATCACAACAGGATAACTTCGATCTCCATTGATAAATACATATTCTAAATGAGGAGGTAACTCCTTAAGTTTTGGGGGAGCATCAGCTTCTTCCGGGGTATTTGCTGAACATACCGCTCGATTCTTTGTGGTCAGTTCCTCTGTTTCACTTTCTTCATCGCTAGATGCCCCATCATTATCTTCGAATTTTAATGATCTCAAAGGGTCAGGAAGAAAATATTCCTGGGCATGTTTCTGAGTGTTAGCTTCGATAAGGTCAAGATCATCAAGGTTGTCATCAGTGAAAGAAGCATATCTCATTGACTTTTCAAGATCGAAGGTAATCTTATCATTACCAATCTCCAACGAAATCTTCTTGTTAAAGAGATCAATCATAGTGTGTGCGGTTGCAAGAAAGGGTCTTCCAAGCAAAATAGGGATATCATCTTCTTCCATATCAAGGACCACGAAGTCGACCGGGAAGACAAATTTATCGATCTTGACAAGAACATTTCCAACGATCCCTTTCGGATATTGAGTAGTTTTATTAGCCAGCTCAATACACATTCTAGTTGGTTTTAGCTCTCCCAACTCCAAATGTGAATAAAGAGAGAATGGCATAAGACTAATGATTGCCCCAAGGTCGGCAAGGGCCTTGTTGAATAAAATTCCCCCGATAGTGCAAGGTAAAGTGAAACTCCCTGGATCTTCTTCTTTGAGAGGCATGTCTTTTAAAAGAGCAGCAGAGCATCTTTGATTTAAAGTTATTTGCGTCCGATCAGAATGTCTTCTATGGGTAAGGAGATCCTTCATAAATTTGTCATATTTCGGCATTTGCTCCAAAGCTTCAACGAGAGGAATATTAATGTTGAGTTGTTGTATTTTCTCCATGAATTTCTGAAATAGCACCCGTTCTTGTTCCTTCTTAATTCTTCCCGGAAATGGAATTGTTGGAATGTAGGGACGGACTTTTTCGACAGAAGGTTGAGCCTCCTCGGTTTCTTTATTGTTATCTTGGGGCGTTTCGTTAGTCAGATCATTCGAGTTCGAAGGATAACCTGGTTCCTTATAGTTTAATCCACTTCTGGTTGTAATAGCGTAAGCCAGATCTCGAGGATTTGTTTCTGTTGTGCTAGGTAAGTCCCCTTCATCTCTTACTCTGATAGATTCTGCGAGTTTTTCCACTTGATTTTCAAGTCTTCTAATAGTAGCTGCTTGTGTTCTTAGTGCTTTGTCGTAATCTCGCTTGAGATTCCAAACCAATTTTTCGCTCCCATCATGTTTTCTGCTAGATTCTTTAACAAGCATCTTCACAGCCTTTTCAAGATCCGTCACTCTCCAATCAATGGGTTTATTGAAATTGTGTTTTACCATCTTGACTTCCTCAGTCAGGGATTGCATATCTACTTCAAATTCCTCCAGATTTTTTATCACTGATTGTATCTCGATAGGATCTTCATCTCGATCTTCATTCCATGATGATGAATGGAGCTCAACTTCCTCAACTCTTGTCCATCCTTTATCAGTAGTCATCAATGGGATAGGTTCTTTAGAGTCTAACAATTTCCGAGTCTTTATGTTCAACCCATTGTAGAATATTTGCAGTCGCTCGTGTTTATTGAGTTTATGCTCGGGCCACTTTAGGATGGTTTCGTTAAATCTTTCCCAAGCTGTAAATAGTGGTTCATCATAGATTTGGCTAAACCTCCTAATTTCATCAACTTGTTGAAGGATTTTTGCAGGGGTTGGGTATTCCTTAAGAAAATCCTTCTTAAATGCAATCAACGTTGTAATAGATCCTGATGGAAGTTTCTTAAACCAATCTCTAGCTCTTCCTTTTATGGTAAAAGGGAAAGCCCTCATCATAACATGATCTCTGGAGACCCCATGTGCATGGAATAAATTGGCGATTTCGCATACCTTTGCGATGTGCTCGTGTGCTTCTTCGTCTTTGGTTCCATAGAAGCACCATCTTTTCAGTTCATCAATACAGAGTCCCCAAAATTCGAATTTAACATTTTCTTCAAGAGCTGGAATGGTGATCCCCTGTTTACTTTTAGAGGTGGTGAGATAATCATTCATAGTAAGAGCCATAATATCAAAACAAAATTTTTAAAAGACTTAAATAAAAATTCTAATATAACTCCACGGCAGTGGCGCCAAAAACTTGATGCAGGTTTTACTGACCAGGTCTTAATATTTATAGTGTCTCACTATACCTTATGGTCTACTCTAATGCACTAACGGGCAGTGTACCCGGTCGTGTGTAGTGTAGTAAATGGTAAAGCCGAGGTCATCCCAAGAGCTATGTGTGTTGGATTATTACTAAGTCTAGTGTCACAGAATAAGAATGGTTTCGATAGGGAATTAATTAATTAAACTACTAATGCAGAATAAAAGTTGATAAATGGGTAAATGGAAATCAATAGAGGAATAGTGGTGCTAACCTAGTCAATCCTCCTAGCTAGTTATGTCTACGTCTACCTACTTCCAATTACTTCAGGTGGGGTCAAATTCGAGAGGACAACATTTGGTCAATTCGCCCTAACCTACCAGCAAAGATGCCACCACAGGAGAAATCAGGCGTACCGTCATAATTCCTGTTATTCCTGGTCCCCTAAGCCAAGTCATTAAGTACCGCTACATGCTAGATTCAAAATAGTGAGTGCCTGACCGTTAGGAACTTAGACACTACACCACCCAGTTTTTAAGTTCATCCAAACGATAGGTGATCAGTTGGTCAAATAGCACAAGTAGAAAGGGTCGTCAGTTGGTCATATCTTACCCTTCCCGTCTCAGTCCACTCACCAAGGGTCAGTTGGTCATATCTCCTAGGCAATTGGCCTCTATCGCCATTCAAAACTACCGAACCAAGGGTGACTACCAAAGAACTATGCATGCATACACTAAGAAATAATGGTACGGATGTAAAGGTAAACGCAAACAAAACAATTAAGGAATCATAACTAGGCTAGCGCCAAAGGGTGCTTAGCCGCTCATATTAATCATGCAAATCAATTCAATATTCAAAGGTACGAAATACATGAATTGAAAGTAAAAGAAATATAAAACGCTAAAGCTTATCGTAATGGAGTGACTTCTCCCTTGGAAACAGCTCCGTATGCTCCCCTAGACCTTCCTTGAGCTTTCTCCCACGTTCTCAGAGAGTTGTGTGTGGAATGGGATGATTAGAAATGCTGGAATTCGTGGGGTATTTATAGGCCAGGTCTGGGTTACGGAGTAACCAATATAGGAGTTACGGCATAACCTTCTATTCCGTCGTAAATGCACTAGATCTGCTAGTTACGGCGTAACCTAATAAGTGGTTACGTCATAGTCTTCAATAAACATGGTTACGTCATAAGTGATGCAGTAGTTACGGCGTAAGTATCAGCGGCGTGGATCCTCATTTGACCTAATGTAGTTAGGTCGTAACCTTTTGGGAAGAGTTACGCCGTAACCTCTTGATAAGTTGGTATTCTGGGTCACGCAATAGTTATGGCGTAATGTGAGAGAGGAGTTACGCCGTAACTTCTTCAAAATAGGAATACTGTGATAAACATTTAGTAATGTTTCCATTTTCGCGTCTCTTTAGCTCCAATGCTCGTAATTTACCTGAAAGTGGAAAACAATGGAAAACAAGCGTAAATCCATATAAATGATATAAATAATGAGCATTATTGGGGGAAATTGACACTTAATATTCAGGACTATTTGATGTTATCATCCACACACACCATAGCTTCCTTGGAGTCGCATATGAAAACAAATCTCTTTCTTAGCTTTCACTACATAAAAGGCTTCCAATTCAACTAAAACAATAGAAAATTCTACCTTCATTATATTCTAAAACACCATTCCTAGCCACCCATATTGACAAACATTGGAAAAACACTAACATCTGCAGAAACAAATCATCAATCAATTCTGGACTCACCAAAATGAACGACCCAAATCCTACACAAGCCAAATTCTCCATGTTTCAACACAATGAACGAGAGTTGATCAACTAGTTCCACTTACGCCTCGTGGACAGTTGGCATTATCTAATGTAAATCACGCTTCATGCAGTATGATCAACTTGCCAAGTGCCAACACTACATCGTTACTTTGGGAGGAGCCCGGTGACTATCTGCTAAAGGTAGGTTGTCGTTTCTGCATACAGGTCCTGTGAAACTTCTTGTCGACGTATGCACCATTCATTTCTAAATACCCACCATTCGTTTCTAAATACCATGTAGTTCATGAATGACTACTATTTCGACATGAATTGGCAAAAAAGCTCATATATGCATAATAAACTATGTGACATCCGCCATCCAATAAGATAGTTATCTATTGATCAATCCTTGAGTGTACTATGGTACATTGGTTATGTAATGCCCCTCAAAGCCGAAAGCAATGGACTACTCAGATATTCTCTCCGATTCAACTTTACGAACCATGGTGGAAGGATACTAGTAGCCCACCAATTTAGACTTATAAGAGCGTCAAATGTTTTATCTAATCCTAATGTTGGACGGGTTATTACAGTTTACACCATTCCTGTGTCTTGTACAAGAAAAAGTAAAGAAAACCAATAATTTTTTAGCAACCATACAAGGAATGACCAACAATTCTATATTTAGTATGTCCACGGTAGTCATAGATTTGTAGCTTTAATCTTTCGAAACTTACTGAACTAAGTTATGGAATTCCTTTTGATTCAGGCATTTGTTTTTTAAGGACAATTGGTATACAAAACAGTACAAGGAAGTGTGTCTATTCATGGCTCAAATGGGGCCCTGGTGATATGGATTTTGGAAGAATCATCTTTGAATCGGCTACTCCCTAGTCCCATGGAAAAATATTTTGTCATTAAACAACAATCTTCTCAAAACCAATATTGATTCCGTGTGATTTTCAAGAAAAAAAACTTATCCAGTTTGTGTACCTCAAGTGCATTACATCTGTCCACCCGCACAATGTCCTCAATTTGTGTATGTTTGACTCTTATAGGCTTATAACTCAGAATGCAGGCTACACCATCCGTATTTGCAAACGTAACACCCCTCCTCTAACCTGCACTATGTTCTCAGCAACGTCTGCCTCTACATTTGTCCCCCTTCTCAGCCACTATGGAGAATCAAATGCTATATCCACATACGCCATAGCTTCCTTGGACTCCCATACTATTATTAATCCGCTGAAAACAAAAAGTATTTTTGTTGTTGTTGCTTTCAATCAAATATGGCTTCCAATTCAGTTCATCTTTTTTTAAAACACCATTATTTCCTTGTTATGATCCCACATCGGCCAAGTATGGGAATGGTCGGTGGTTTATAATGTCTAGGTGTTCCCTCCTCATCAAGCTAGCTTTTTGAGTGAGTTCTACGCTTAGACTTATGAACTGATGCGAACCTAGTATGGGATAGGTTCTTATCAATTGATATACATTTTTTCGTGAATTGTTCTTCCTTCCTATCTCTATTCACCTAGCAGTGTATAACAATTGGTATCAGAGCCAGCCCTACCTTTCGAGGTTCCAACACTCGGAGTGGTAGCCTATGGAGTGGTGGCTTGGACCCAAAGAGGGTGCCAACCGAGACCAACGAGGACGTTGGTTCTTCAAGGGTGGGGTGAGATGAACTGAATTGGAAGCCATATTTGTTTGAAAGCAACAACAAAAAAAATACTTTTTGTTTTCAGCGAATTAATAATACTATGCGAGTCCAAGGAAGCTGTGGCGTGTGTGGATAAAGCAATTGATTCTCCATAGTGGCAGAGAAAGAGGACAAATGTGGAGGCAGACGTTGCTGAGAACATAGTCCTTTAAACACATTAGCATTCCTAGCCACCTATATTGATAAACACATGAACAATCACCAACAGCCACCTTTTCTTAGCCTTATCCCAAAAATCTTTAGACATAGCAGAAACCGATTATTAATCGATCCCAGACTGACCAAGATCCTACCATCTCACACCAAATTTTCCATGCTTCAACTCTATGAACGAAATGTTGATCCACTGTTTCTGAACCAGTTTCACTTCCACCTTGTGGTCAGTTGGTATCATCTAACGTAAATCGCCTTTCACTACATAGCAGCATTTTAACTACCTGCCAAGTGCTAATACTGTATCCATATTCTGGGGGAGCCCAGTGACGATAAACCCTTGCTGCTAATGGTGGGTTGTCATACCTGCATACAACTCCTGTGAAACTCCTTGTGAACACATGTACAATTCTTTTATAAATACCGTGTAACTTTATCTTCCAGTCTATGAATGACTACACTATTTCGACATGAATTGGCAAAAAAATGCTCATATCCGCATAATAAAATATGTGACATCTCCCATCTAATAAGACAGTCCTTTATTGATCAATCCTTTACATAAGTATGTCACATTGTTTATGTAACGCCCCTCAAAGCCAAATGCAATGGACTAATTGGATATCTTTCCAGGGTTCAACTAAAAACCATTGTGGAAGGATACTAATAGCCCACCAATTTGGACTTATAAGAGCGTCAAATGTCTTATCTGATACCGATGTTGGACGGGTTTAAAGTTTACACCAGTCGCATGTCTTTGAGTACAAGAAAAACCAAGTTTATTTGGCAATCATACAAGAAATGAGCAACAATTCTATGTATGTCCTCATTAGTCATAGACTCATAGCTTTAATCCTTAAAAAAGATTACTAAACTAAGTTAGGAGAATCCTTCTGATTCAGGCATCTGTTTCTTACGAATATTTCTATTCAGAACAATACGACTGTACAAGGGAGTGTCAACTAAACCCAACAGACCGCATGATTATGCACTTCGGTTTCAGGTGATTGTGTCTAGTTATTGCACAAATGGTGGTATGGATTTGGAAGAATCCTCTTTGAATTAGCTGCCCATTAGTCCCTTGAAAAATATCTTGTTAGTGAACCGCAATCTTCTCAAAACCAATATCGATTTGCACGTGATTTTAATAAAAAGTCAGTAATGGTGGTATCTTTAGATTCTGCGACGACATTTGGTTTGGTGATACTCGCTTAAAGACTACTTTTGCTAGACTTTACTTGCTGGAAGCCAATAAAAACTGTCTCATTAATGAGAGTTGTAGTCTGCTTAACGGTTCTATTGACTTGGGCTTGGACGCGCAATCTGAGATCGGGTCATGAATTGGGTAAACTGGAAACTCTAATTGGTCTTCTACAACACCACTGCCCTTCTCCTATTGATGATCACTGGGACTTCACACTTCACCATTCCAACATGTACTTTGTATTTGTGAGGAGAAAATATATCGACACTATATCTCTACTAACGGGTGGTAATCAGACTAGATGGAAGAAGTTAGCTAGTCCTGATCAAGATCAACATCCTTGCATGGTGTTTGATCAAAGAGAGACTTCCTACGCGTTCTAACCCAGATTCACGTGGTATCAATCTTCACTCCTTGTTGTCCCCGGTTTGTGATGACAACATACAATTTGCTCAACACTTATTTTTTGCACTTCAATTTGGTTTCTGAATCACGGGGTTCGGTTTTTCAATGGTGGAAACTATATAATCCGCCGAATACCTGTATGGACCTGATCACTTGGGCTGTTCAACAAACCTACCCACATTGATTAAAAGCTGTCTGAATCGGGTTATTCTAACTACTTTTCTGGTAAGTTGGTGCTATCGTAACAAATTTTGTTTCGACGAAAAGCCACCACGGAAAGATAACCTCATGGATGTCAACAAAATTAAGAAACACACATTAGATTTTCCATTCAAATGCCCACTATACTCCATAGTTTCCTTCACAGTATGCTTCAAGTAGGCTGGCCTTAAGATGTTATCCTAGTTGTTCCTAAACGGCACAAACTTTTGACAAAACGAGTCATATGATCTTTAACACTAGTTCACTAATGAACTAAGCGCGCTGTCACTTCGGAGACCACTAGTGCTCTAGTGGAAATATAATACAGTGCTTCAGTCAATCCACAATCTCCAATTGCCAATATCGCCAGCATCTTCCATTTTCGTGAGATAACTAATGTCGATTACTTTAATTTTCATCATTTATTTTTAGTATAAAAGGTCATATTATGTGTTTGTTTTTAGTATCTCACTCCATATTGTATAATTGCTTTTGCAAACCTTAGAACTTTTTGTTGAAAACTCTCGTATTCGACTTCACACATAGTAAGTTTGGGATGTTATGTCCTTCACCTGAAGGAGGAGCAAAGGCCGTAAAATTTCTTTAGGATTGTCAGCAAGCACACATAGAATCCGAACGCTTTGATGAGCTAGCAATCATTTTATTTGCGGATTTGCTATATAAGAAAACATTACTGAAAACTAGCTAAACGAGTTACACCAATATTTGAGTATAATGTGAATATTATAATCAACCAATCAGAGTGGCGCAGTGGAAGCGTGGTGGGCCCATAACCCACAGGTCCCAGGATCGAAAACTGGCTCTAAAATATATTTTTTTGTCATCACAATTTACCCCCATATACAAAAGTGTAGTTTGTTTCTTAACCCACTACTCAAATCAAACAAGTATTTGCACTGCAACATTTGAAGTTTTGAACCTTAGAGGTATATAACTGAAATAATTTCGATAGAAAGTCCCATAATAAACCTATAGAACTTGGAATAACGTGTTGCGGGTTCTAGTTATCATTGTTCCATTTGAACCAAGCGTACCCTTAGATAGCCTTCAACAGTCATGTGTAATATGTACGAGTATATGACTAACTATATAGTCTCTAATTTTTCATTTAGTCCAATGGTTGGAGCACTTGTGTTTGAGTCAATTGACCTAGGTTCAAGTCTCATCCTTGGCATTTGCGTCGTATAGGTACCCACCTCCGCAAAACCTATGAGCACACTGGAGAGACTTTGTGGAATAAGAGCTCAAGGGTCTGAGTTTTGGCTCATGCTCACTCCAGGTGGTGCCCCACTAGGCCAGGAGAGTTTCTGGAGCTAGTCCTTGTGGGTTAGACAATGGCTAGTGCCAAAAGGCACCCGGGGTCAAGATGTTCACGCCAATCTACACCTTTTGTGGAATTATTAATGCCAACTAATTTATTTATTTAAATTGCATTTCTACTAAAAGCTATAACTACATATGCTTATCACTTTCAATTACGCAAGGATTTTCCGAGAATCATACATCATTCTTGCCTGTCACAAAGCACCATCCATACCTTTACCTTAAACTTCAAAATGAATTCTTTTATTTCACTAAACCATCTTCAAACAGCTCACCAAAACAGCAACACTATACATTATAGAAGATGATCTCAGAAACTCTAAACATCTAAAAAAATACCATAAAAATACCAACGATAATCTTAAGCTTAATTAAGCACGGCAATTTAATATCGAAAGATCCTCAAAACATAAATAAATCGTAGACCACACTCCTATGGAACTGTTGCAAAAGGGTGACGGCGACAGTAGTGAGGAAGGTCCGGCAGCGGCTGTAGTGGGGTAGGATGGGAATCCGGTCAAGTGGTTGTGGTGGGACAAGGCTGGTGGTGCAGTAGCAGCAGATGATGGTATGATACGGTACTCCAATTGTGAAGAGTGAAGGGGGGCGGGGGTAGACAAATGTTGAACTGTCTCTGTATATATATAATTTTGTTGTGAACAAGAATTGAAAGAATGAAAATATTCTTCTATTAATCATAATGTAGGAGATACAAAGGGTATATATAGATAAATACTAGGGTAAAAATCTTAATAGCTAATTGGGTCATGGGCCTCTTGTGGGTTATATGGGCATCCATATAATATTATTCATAACACTCCCTCTTGGAGGTCCATATTATTATTACGCTTTAAGAATGCTGCCTTATTAAAAACCTTGTCAGGAACACCCAGTGGGACAAAACCATGACGAAGGACAAAAGAGTACAGGCGTATTGTCTCCGTCTGATGACTATATCACTTGAGCTCTTTGAGTCGTCGCATTTCAATGGTTGTAACTTAGTTTCCTAAATGTTGATGTAGGAAGTGCCTTGATAAATAGATCCGCCAAATTGTCGCTTGAACGAACTTGTTTATATCACCATTCTTTTGTAAGTCATGATTGAAGAAGAATTTTGGTAAAATATCTTTCTTCCTATCGCCCTTGATATAACCTTCTTTAATTTGAGCAATACATGTTGTGTTATCTTCATGCAAAACTGTTGATATACTTCTTAGCTAAACACATTTTCAACTTGCTTCATGTATCGCTAGAATTTCTGCACGGTTGGATGAAATCCCTGAGATCGTCTGCTTAACTAAACGCCATGAATTTGCGGTTCCTCCACTTGTAAATGCATATCCAGTTTAAGATCGACCATTGTGAGAGTCATACATTATGGAAGATATGTAATCTTCTAATATAACTCAAATACCTCTAATCAGTATCCTACAAGATATGGACATCCATATTATAATTATCCATAACATTCCCCCTTGGATGTCCATTTGAGGATTATTTCTTGTTAAACCCTTACTAGAAAAAATCTAGTAGGACAAAAATCTAGTGAAGGGAAAAGAGTACATACTTCCTTTATACGCTCGGGGATGTTGCCTCATTAAAAACCTTGACAAAAAACCCTATGGGGACAAAGCCGTGGTCCAGGGAAAAAGAGTGCAATGCGTACTCTCCCCCTGATGATCACATCACTTAAGCTCATTGAGTCAGTGAAATGCACATTAAAGTGTCTTGATAGAATCACATGAATAAATATTCTCTACATGTTGTTCGCATATTCATATTACCATATGTCATACATCTCATGCAAGTATATCATCATGCTTCATAAGTTATTCATTGCCAAAAAATTCAAAATGAATGATATATTATATCATGTATGACCACTAGCGAGAACTTCAATCGTTCCATACGAATTTTAGTATCACACTTTTAAATCCATATTGTGATCATCATCTTTATAAATAAAGGGGGTATTTTCAGCATCACGTGACCTCATAAACATGAGCGTCATTTATCCATATAAAGATATATAGCATCTTTATTTAGCTTTCATGATGCAAAATGATTTCATCTTTAAGATGTTCAAATCATAAGCTGAGACAAATTGCTTCTTTTGTTGCAAATTCAACTTTTATGCATTCAGTTGCCTTTGTAATAAAATCAAACTGTCTGAAACTTAAACAATATTCAATTCTAGATCCCTTTATAAAGTTTCATAGGGAAACATAATTCCTTATTTGGCACAATACTATATACTAAGGCAATTATTAAACATATGCCAAAAACATGATTAATTTAATACAATCAAGTAGTGTTCTTGAGAACTTCTCTTACATGCTTTAAACATTAAAAATCACTAGCATGCTTCATGCATTTTATATTCTACAATAAAATCTCATATGAGCTCTATTCATTTATCATTTAGACGCATATCAATTACTTATTATATTTCCAGACTTACTAAATACATTATTGGATCCACCACATGTGAACATGTATTAATGTATATGCATGATCATTTACAAGTCTTTGATAGAATATGTGTGTGCCATCACTTATAACTTATGCATAATTTAATTTCACTTTCTCATAAAGACTGATTCATATCAAATAATTTTGCACAGTCATATGTACGAACTTCAAGTCCCAGTAACCATGTCTCGTCACAAGAGACTTCAAACTTTCATTAGTTCTTTGCGTCTTTAAATCGTTTGGCCATTCATTTATACATTTGCACTTCCTGCATGTATGTTTCCATAATCCTCACTATGATTATAGCGCTATCTTATTTATTTACAAAATTATATATAATAGTACCATCGACGTCGATTTATTTCTTTCGATTCCATACTCTACTAGACATCATAATCATTTATTGAGATGTCATAATTTTTCACGTACCCGGGGTTTTCAATAACCTTCATGTCTAGTTTTTCTTTAAGAGACTATTATGGGGTCTTTATTACCTCAATTCGACCATCTTCATTTTACTGCTTCATTTTATCTCTTCACTCGAGGACTTTTATTTGGAATCGATTAGTCTATCACGTTGCAGACGTGCCATAGACTCACTATCAATCATTGGTTTTAATGTTGGGACACACTAGATCTGGAATGTAAATTGTCCCTTGAACTTTAAGTTCATTTTCATTAGTGTGAGGATCAATATTTTTGTATCATAACTCATTCCATATTTCTCGTTGCTCATTCTCTCCCTGAATGAATTATCAACTTCAACATCCTATTGTTGTGCGTTGTGGTGGATTTCCAATAAACGTTTCACACATTTACATAAACTTTAATAGGAAACATATGGTTCGTGACTATAAACCATTTTATTGGGGAGTATTCATTAATCTTGTTGGCATGATGCGAATTCATACTCATATTTTATAACATGCCCAATAATCTAAGATTTTTTGTTCTCATAATTATTGGTTTTGCAATCAACTGAAGACGTTTTATGAACGTTTCAACAAAATCAATTCGCATACGAACATGGGCAACTTTTAAGTTCGACACTTATTCCAATAATTACCCAACATATGGAAGTATTCACCACCATTTCCAAATATACAATTTGGAAAACTATGCTCGCATTTTATAACACGAGCCATTCATAACGCTAACCTTAAGTTGCGTCTTTAATTATCATTTTGATGATGCATCGAATATAAAACTCAAAATGATCAACATGGCGGATGTATAGGCCTAGATACATCCCCTTCATATTCATTCCAAAACTTTATAAGAAAAAGTCCTTACATATATGGTGGTGATATATGAAAAATTAACTTTCATTGAGAACAATCAGATCTATTTTGAAAGAAACTTATTGTTCTTCTATATATTTCGCATCTTCATTGATCCGGGATGGTCTAACCGGTCATGCCAATTAATAATGGCGGCTCATAAACTCTAGTTTATGACCAACATGTACTTCGATTGCACTTTCTATGTAAACATCAAATAGTATGGAGATCTTAATACAACATTACATTTCTCCAATCGAATTGATACAATCACTTTTATAATTTTTAATATATTATTCATATAATAGCTCATAACATTATCAACTAATAAAACATACGAAGTATTATAACTAGCGAAGTTGCACAATTTTCAAGATACATGCATGTCATTAATCAATTAATCAATTAATCAAATATCTCACAAGCAAATAAAACTAGTATAATACCCGTGCGTTGCCTGGGTATAACGATTCAATAGTTATACTTATGTTATAGCTACTATGTTTGAGCGAGGAAGCAGTATGTCAACATTTTCGACGTCATGATTTATATGTTGTCTAACATTGACAAAAACGGACGGAGAATCCTCTCGAGATGAAGGCCTGCCCCGACCTCGTGGTTGTGTAACTGTAGTGTTAGAGTTAAAGTTTGTAGGTTGTGTGACTAACCGTGGACGACCTCGACCTCGACCTATCCTAATTTTGAGGTGTTTGATAAGAATTCAAGTTTGATGAAAGGACATGAGGAAGAGGTTTGGTCCTAGATAGGACCAATATTAGTAATATCATTTAATGGTTGCACATTTGGTGTTGACGAAGTATAACAATTCGATAAATGGTTACTATATCCATTCACATGTGCATTTGGATCATAGTTCTCATTTAGTTGACTCCTCATTTCTATAAGATACAATAATAAGATATGAAGCGTTTGGAGTTCAATTATTGGCCAACTTCGATAAATGAACCACAAGTTGATTCTATAATGACATAACGTTATGGCTGGTGGTTTAGAGAGGTAAGGTAGTTTGCTGAGACTTTCTTGAAATAAGGTAAGAACATGATCCTATTTTATTGTCGAACACTTTGACTTGATTTTAAATGTACTTTATTTAAGTTATTTTTATTCGCACTTTGTCCACCAGTTTTTTTAATAAAATGTCTATTTATTTTCACTTTGGCTAGAAGATTTTTATCAAAATTCGTTTAAAAATGAGTATTATTACAAGTCGTATATGCAATGCCCCACTGGAACTTGCTTAATAGAAGGTAAAATGGAACTTAAGTTATAGTAACACGTTCACGTTTCATTCATTTATTTGGTCCTCTGGACTATCTTCCATACCCGCACAACAGCTTACCCACTCGAAACCCACAGACAAACCTTGAATAGAGTCCTGATCCATTGTCCATTCGGATCATTGTATTATCTACATACTTAAACAGCCAATGGCGAGCTTCTCAGGCAGGCATGTAAGCAATTCTAAACAAAACATGTGTCAGCTACAAATCAGCTCCGCCGCAACGCGTGGGGTACATTCCCACTCGTTTAATAACTGACTATGATAACCTTACCTTAAAAAAGGTTAGTTTAAATTTTGAGTTAGACATTTCACTGATAATGTTGACCACTGCAAATTGCATTATCTTTTATACATGTATATCAATTAATATTAATACTCCGTATATAAATTCATACGTAGATGAGATGTCTTTTTGTAGTAGAGTTTCTTGGTAGTAGAATAGTAATCAGAAGTTTAGTTGATTAGTATGAGATATCAGATGATTATCTTTAGCAATGATGATGGCAATAAAAAATACAAGTTCATCGGTTCAAGCTTCCTTAGATATTGTCGAATCTAAGCTTCTCTACCAAATACATGAGATGGTTTTTTGTTATATCCAATATGTCTATATATGACCAGTTGTCCATATATGTGTCCCCAATTCAGCCTCATCTTGTTGATGCGTATTTTATAGTGTAAATGCATATGTTTTCCAATTCAACCACGATATCGGGCAGAAGATATGTCGTCCAACCACAGCCTTTCCTGTTTGACAGGAAGTTATAACCATAAATTAGTAGTACTACAAACTATTAGTTGAGCATTCTATACGTAATACACTTGGGTGAATACATATACTTCATTCATCACGTACTCTGAAACACCTTTACGTTGTCTAACAATTTAGCCTAATCTAAGAGTATATGATGATGCGAAACATATGTTGTCTTCATGCTGCTGTTAAAACACGAAAAAGAATAGTACATGTTGATACAAATAACTATATATTTCAAACAAATCAAAAAATATAGAAAGGAGTGTTACCTCATGACTATGAAGATCAACATTCTCATGATCGGCTTTATGTTCATATAAAGTTGAAGACGTCACGTATTGATAAATAAAAATTGACATGAAATGTTGTAACATAACTTTACCTTGATTTCTTCGTTGATAGTCATCTGCAGAATGCCAGATTCATTTTTTTTTGCTATGATAGTCAAGACATTGTTTGACTTGCTCATATATACGAATGCAAAAATCAAAGGATAAAGTTACATTGAAATACTACTTTGATCTACAATGCACGAAGAAGAGAGCATTTTATTCATACCTCGATTTTGGTTGAGGTAAATGGCTTGCTTTTTGTTAAGATAGAACTGTGAATGAATGAATTAAAGGTGACTATCATGTCTTTTTATAAGGCTCGTGGTTAGCAACTTTTAGGCGCCAAAATACATAGTTTCAAAAGTTAAATGTAATGAGATAAATATAACTTCTCTTTTGAATACTAATAAAAAAAACTTACTTGACTACATATACGCATGCAAGGGAGCTACACTCTGTTCGTATGAATAATTGCCACTTTTTACTCAATTTTGTTATTATATAAATAATTGTTGAATTTCAATGGTCAAGATTTAATGTGTAGCTGATCCACGGATATAAATGAATTTTAGAAAGTGAAGCACCATGGGAAATAAATAGATAATCACATGATATGATAAATCAAAATATATATCAAAAATCAATGGCACAATTTATGTTAACTAAGTCATTTTATTTTCATATTTATTATCTTCGTTACTCTTAAGCGACGATAGTTAACATATCTCAACGTTACACCAAAATGATTATCATACTTGTACCTATAATGCATATTTTTAATGACACATCTTCCTTTTCAAATTTTAATTGCTCCCATTTATTTTGTCATGCAAGGAATGAGACTCGTTAAATTATGCGGTCGTAAACAATTACAGTCTTATAGATGCAAAACACTTCAAAGTTAAAACACATGTTTCACTGTTAAGTGGTACAATATTATTTTAACATAATATTAACTGATAGACAATTTGCATGCTTGACTTAAATTCATTCTTTTGAATATGCAATTCACTGTTTAGGATAATCTATAACTAGCTTTATAAAGAACTATAAATTTTTACTTGTATTAAATAACGATTAAGGATTACTCTGTTTCTTTTGAAAGCCTTATTTTCTTTCACTTCTATAGCTATCCGTATTAGTTTATGGCCTGTATACAATTCATAGTGGTGTATATACCTATCTTGTTATGCAATATATTCCGATGAGCAATTAACTACCTATGCTTAATAATACCAACAAGATTTTATGATATTCAATAAAAAATTACTATGTGTATGGTCAAAGGCTCGGACTAAAATTGTATAAGTTTAGTGTAACACATTACATCTTTGAATCACATTTTATATACCGTAGAGATCAAACTAAAAGTACGCTTTATGATTGTTTTAAACAATGTTTTAATAATTGACATAACATCTTAAGTGATCAAGTTAGTCAATATAATTTGTACCATAAAAACATTTAATCTTCGGACATGCGTATAATAGTAGCCAAATTAAAATTTTGTCTATAACTAGAAGTATGATATCATTAATTGTGGTATAGCCATGCAACAAAAACAAGTAAACAATCATGCCCGGCCATTGGCCATTAGCCTTTGAATTTACCCCCATCATAAGAAAGAACCATAATGTTTTAATAAATGGTGACAGTTTTATACATTTATATAGAACCTTCTATTTAATATAACTATTCATTAATACCCTAGAGCATATATGGGTTATCTTGTGGTTACTTGAACAAATTTTTTAAACTAAGTTCTACACAGGCGATGACATATCTATTATTAATGCTTATAAGATCCATCCATTAATCTGATTATCGTATTTAACAAGTAACAAGAACAATTATAATCACAGTCATCAAAACAATATAGTACAAAAGAAAGTATGCCAACTGGAAAACACATATTATGATAATCATAAGATGATATATTACTATAAGACATTCATATACAGTTTTTAAATCAGCGCGCTCAAGACGTAAACATCCTTAGGACACAACATGAATAAGATTCGACAATGAATACACTGTACACAATCAAGATCTCAATTAACACGATTGAAGATCTTGTAGATGAAACAAACACAATTAATTGATCAGAACACAATCAATTTAACAAGAACTCACACACCACAGCACACAATCAATATAGGTGAAGGTGATGGTGGTGTAACGACGGTTTTAACGGTGTAACAACGGTTTTAATGGTGAAAATAGGTTATCAGAGTCACCATAAGCTCTGATACCATGTGAAGTAAAATATGGTGAACATAAAGATTTGAGAGAAAACAAAATTAAGTTGTCATTGATTGAAAATGAAATGAGAGGGACAACTTCTAACAAACTCTTACACTATTTATATTCTAGTACCCTGAACTATCTACACATTAGCACTACAGTCCTTTAACTTGGCTTTACAAGTAAATATTATACAAATTCGGTTAACATGTGAACTATTTACAATTACAGGCAATAGTATCTTATATTTTACCGAATGAGTACCACATAAAACAAACACCATCATATTGTACATGACATATGTACAGTTCATATGCAATAATACCATACCAATTATAACTACTCTAGTATATATGATATAAGTATAATTTAATTATATGAGATAATAAATTACAGTTAAAAAACGATCTATATAAAACAACACATTACATAAGATTGTTGTATACAAATAATAAGCAGATGAGAACCACAATTATAATTAACACTTTCACTATGACTTTAAACAAAACATATAAAAAAAATATGTGCATGTCATACTGTAACTCGTTAAAAGACTACATATGAATATTATATTAAATTAGTTAGAGAGTGAGTTATGGTGTGTGGTGTTTGATAAAATAATACAACTAATTGCAGTAGGTTATTAATATATGCCAGGGATTAGTAACAAATTACGAACAATATATTAAAAAGGAACGAACACATACCACGGGTAATGAGAGAAAAAAAAAAGAAAATTAGAGCGTGTTAATCATAATGTAGGAGATACAAAGGGTATATATAGATAAGTATTAGGGTAAAAACTCTAATAGCTAATTGGGTCATGGGCCTCTTGTGGGTAGTGACTCAATTGAACATTTTTCAAAAGTATGATGACCCTTTAGTACAAAAACCCCATATGAAATTATTAACAATATCATTTTACTGAAAAAAAAAACTACTACCATATAAAAATTCTAGGTTGGGTTTAAAAGAGTGTGTACTCTTAATGATAAGAACATCATTGAGAAAAAACTAACATCTTTTTCTAGATTAAAACGCTTAAAGTTTCAAGTTGTTGATACGTAATAAACATTGTGTAACTTTTGCAATTTTTAGAATAAGCTACTGAGGGTCGTCTTAACTTACTGTGCTATCTTCTTGCTAGTTTAATGATATCTCAGCCGTTCAAGAAAAAGTAAGCTGAAACAATAGTCCGGGTTGGAGACATTTAATATGCAAGCTTTAATGAGGCATTCACACTCAAAAAGCACAAAAAATGAAAGTTTCACTGAAAAGATAGTAGAATTATCTTTTATAGTATTGTATTGTATTTATATAAACCTCAAATAAAAAGAAAATCATTTTACTCCTTGACACCTTGAGATGGCCCTAAAGTTATCATTTCGTAACATGTTTGTCTTCATTACTTCAAGAATAATACGGTATCACTTTACTGATAACCATATGCAACTTATATAGTGACTAAAACAATGATCTTTATACAAAAAAAATAAGCTCAATACATATAGAAAACTCTTTGTTGGAATAACTCCTAAACAATAATCAAGTGTTAGTAATTAATATGTAATATGTAGCTTAATTATGGCCTTTATGTTTGTTATTAGCCTTAAGCTTATGTAGAAGGCCCATGAGCTTAGGCCCATGTCCAATAAGGAAAGGATGGGAACTAGGAGTGTTGCCCTAGCTTCCCTCCTATAAATACTCTTGTAAACCTTCATTTGAAGGTTGGTTGTTCAAGTTATTCTCTCTTTCACATACCTACGCCTAACTGTGCTACTCCTACGTGTGTGTGTTTTTGGTTTACTTGTTCAATCGCCTCTCTATCTTTCTATTAAGCTTGTATTGTAAATCTAGTGACCTTACAGTGGTATCAATCGCCAAATAGTTGGGTGAATCGTTATTGTTTTTGAAGTAAGTTTTTGGTCTTACGCGTAAAGGTAACGAGAGCTTTGCTTCGCTTAAAAACTCGTTTTTTACACTTTTTAATCCAAGATTCTTGTACTTTCAATGTTTTAAGGTGTTAAAATAACTGTTTTTGGCAAAAAGTTTCAAACTTTACGCGTAGATTTACGTTTTTAAGCTTATTTTTGTTCGTGGGTGACGTTCTACGCGTAACCTGTTTAGCCATTTTAATTCATCAAGTTTCACACTTTTGTGTTATTTTGGTGATATTGACGCTATTCCATAACAAAAATCTGGTTTAGAACCAACTTTGGGCAAAATCATTTTTACGAGTAAGCTACGCGTAAGTGAAACCCTAATCTTACGCGTAACTTTATCCGTGGTTTGATCTTCAGTTTCGTGGTTTACTCCGTGGTTTCTTGCTTGGATAAGCCTGAAAACACGTCGACTTTGGATATCTTTTGCACTGTGATAGTGTAAAAGATCATTTGGGCAAAACCCTAAACTTACGCATAAGCATAAAGCTTACGCGTAGAAATCTTACGCATAAGATTCATCTTACGCATAAGCCTAGTCTTACGCATAAGGTAATCCTACCCCTAACTTTCTACGCCTAACTTTGTGTCGACGCATAACTTTAGCGTCTTTTCCCTACTTACGCGTAAGCTAAATCTACGCGTAACTCTTGATTGTTACGCGTAACTTTGGTGTTTTTACGCATAAGTCCTACTTGGTTTCTTGTGATTTCTACGCCTAAGGACTCTTCATCAACAAAGGTTCATTCGACTACAAAGATCCATTTTTACCAACACAAGTTTTCAACATGTCACAACCACCATACTCTAATTATTTCCCGTACACTTATTCTCAACGTCAACAACAACTTACTCCACAACATCAACAATGGAATCAACAACAAGCAATTTATTAACAACAATTTAATCAACAACATACTCCACAACTTGCTGCAATTTCACAACCTCAAATGGTTCAACCACCACCAAGTCTTCAAGTTCAACCCTACACAACCGAATTCAATCAACATCCATCAAGGAACACTATGAAGGAACCCACTTGGTTTGCAAAGATGTGTGAAGCTTTAAGTAGCCAACAATCAATTCATGAGGCTGGATCACTTGATAGACCTCCAATGCTCACTCCAGGAAACTACGATCAATGGGTGATAAGGTTCTTTAGGTTTTGTGATCTGAAGAAGCCACATGGAAAGTTCTTAAAGAAGGTTATCTTGGAAGGTCCATTTCAGATGCCTACTGTTATCGTACCCGCCGATCCAAATGCTAATCCACCAAGAGATGAACAATCCAACATTGCTACTATTGCCGACCTGAATGCAGAGGAACTTCTACACTATGAAGCTGATGAACTTGCAATGCAATACATCCTCTTAGGATTACCTAACCCAATTCTTCAAAGTGTTGATGCTCAAAAGACTGCAAAGGAAATGTGGGATCATATTCATCTTCTTATGGAAGGATCTGTACTCAATCAGGAGGATTTGGAATCCAAAATTTACTTGGCTTATGAACACTTCATGATTGAACCTGGAGAGACACTAGAGTCTTATCATCATCGTTTTTCAGACATCATCAATGATTTGGATAAACACAACATCATCATGCCAAGAATTGCAGTGAATACTAAGTTCCTGAGTAGTCTTGGTCCTGAATGAGAGAAGTATGTCATTTTTCTCCGTCAAGCGAAGAATATGCATCATTCTACATATGGATTGTTGTACGATTACTTGAAGCCTCATGAAAAGGAAGTTGATAGGGAAAGGATTCTCCGTTGTCAAATTGCTCCACTGACACATCCGGAAAATCAACAACTTGCCTTATATGCTCAAAACAGTTATTCTCCTCAACCAGCAACTCAACCAACTGCTACAATCACACCATATGATCCTTCACAGCCTCAATCTCAACAAACTCAATTGGTTCCATACAACAACAACAATGCTCAAGCACTTGTCAGTGAAGCTAATGAGGAATCTGATCCGTTTGAAGCACTGCAACAAGGATTTGCTATGATTGCTAATGCCTTTAGCCGTTATACTAACAAGTCCAACAAACATATTTGTTCCTCATCTAACACAAGGAATCAAGCTGTTGTGAACAATGGACGAGTTGAAGTTCAGAATTGTGGTTATCGTCGTCAGATGGGCTGTGGTCAAGGGTTTAATGTTGTGGGTAGGAATAACAATAGAGCTCAAGTGGTGGAACAGGGAAATGCTCAAAATGGGTTGAATGGTCTTTGATGCTACAACTGAAATGAGAAGGGACATCTGGCTAATGCATGCCCAAAGCCTAGGACTAGGGGCAGTGCTTATCACAAAGAGGCTCTTCTTTTGGCTCTTAAGGATGAAGCTGGTGGAACTCTCACAGATAAAGAACAGAGCTTTATGGCAAATGCAGACTCAGATGATGATATGGAGGACTTGCAGGCCAATGCAGCTGTTATGTTGATGGCTAATATGCATGAGTTACACATAAGTGACACAGGCCCAGTGTATGACACTGATGGCTTGTCTCAGGTACCTGACCAAACCATATTTATCTCTGATCTCATATCTCCGCCAACATCTGAATCCGGCAAGGCTCAGAATGTTCAAAATGAGTCGTCCACATCTCATTCCGATGATTTTCAACTAGACCCCGTAGTTATATTTGACGATCAAGATGACCTTATGGTTTCCATTGATACTCAAATTGACTCCGTGGTTATACTTGAGGATCTAAGTAATGATCATGTTGTGACTCACGTTGAACACACCGAACTTTTGCCTCATCCAGATTTTGCTCGTTTAATACAATACCAACAGACCATAGTGGAAAAATGTCATGCCATTAATCAGGACTTGAAAAGCCAAAATGCACTGTTAACCAAGGATTTTGAATGTTTACAAAGGCAACTCAACTTTTTCAAAACTCAAGAAAAACGTGAAAACGGTTTTGAAGCAGCCTTTGCCAAATCTCATCAAAACGAAAAATATTTAGAAAGACAGATGCGTGATCTAGCCGCTTCGAAGAATGCTTTGTTGTCTGAAATAGAACAACTAAAACATGAACATAAAAAGAAAATTAACGCTCTCACCTTGGAAAATCAAAAATCTAAGGCTGAGTTGTTAACTTTTCAGAAACAGTTCTCTGCATACAAAAAGCATTCAACGAAACGAATAGATGATCATCTTGAAGAAATCATCGGCTTGCAAAACAAACTTAAAGAGTTTAAAACTATTGTTTACAAACATGGCGAGTCGGTCACAGCCATTGAAAAGTTTACTTTAAAACCCAATCCAAATGGATATGGACCGAATCTTGCTGATTACAAACCTAAGCTTTCAACCAAAGCATTCAAACCAAATCCTGAAGTTTCCAGTGCAGAATATAAAATTGATAATTCTGTTATGAGAGTTGTTGAATATCATCGTCAAGAGGAATTAGATGCAGAAGACGAGAGTCAATCAAAATTAGAAAATGTTGTTTACAACAAATCTTTTAATTATAAAAAAGCGGTCACTTTCGTCACACCAACGGATTCTTCTAACACACCAAGGATTATCATAAAAAACGTCTGAGTCTTCTAATGATAATCCCAAACCAGATTATGCACAAACTTATGGTCTTTACCTTCCATCAGTGAAGTAAACACAAAACCTGAAAATCGCAAAATTCTTCGATATTTTGACCTTTTCATGGCTGACCTCAAAACTTTACAACATGAGATAGAATATCATTCTGAAATCAAAGTTCAACACTTTCAATCGCCTCTAGCGCGAGAACAAAGAGACATTTTTCAGAAAAATCTTTTACCAAATGTTAAAAATTTGAAAAGTTGTGCATTGTCTTGGGAAAGGGACTTTCATAAGGAACTTGGATTGATGAAGGTCGTTTTCGAGAAAACAGAAACGTCTTTTTCTAACACTAAACGTAAAAAGAAATTGTTGAGAAAAGATGTTGATCGACTCTTGGAAGATGTCATCTATGCTGATGTCCATAATGTTATGCTATTGAATTTTTTGTCATATGCATATGATTATATCTCTGTTGATACTGTTGATTCTGTGGTAAATGTTGAGAACACTGATAATGTGCTTCAGATCGAGTCCTTAAAAGTTGAAAACAAACGATTGTCAAACGAACTTTCAAATGCAATACGTCGTCTTAATTGGTGTCAAAAAGATATTCACGATCAACAACTTGCTTTTCAACACAAAATCGCCCAGTTGCGTGCAAAATCTTCTGATCCTACAATTGAGCAACTGGATGATCAAAACGTGTCTTTTAAGAGTCAAATCTCAAAATATGAACAAGAACTTGTAAAAGTTAAAAAGGAATATGGTGTCATATTTGATTTACTCAAAAAGACTCGTGATGAAGCATCAAATGAACTTGATCATTATCTTGCACACACTAAAGAAGTTATGCATTTTCTTTGGAAATATTCGATCGAAAATCAAGATCGATTCACACTATCTTCAAGTTAAGAAAATGTTAGGAAAGTATGAACAACTTCCGCCTACCATGATTAAGAGAATAGCCCCAGTAACACTTAGTAATCGTGAACCTAGAATCACTACTGCCAAATCACAAGTTGCTAACGTGCTTCATTCTACTGAAACAGGAATAGTTGCGTCTTTTCCAAACGTCCGCACTTCACGCCTAAGAGCACTACATCGAAGAATAGGAAGTTGCGACCTAAGAAAAGATCAATAAAGAATGCTAAAGTAGAAGAACACCCTAGGACTATGAATAAGACTCACGTTGCTTCCACTATATATATTGCGTCTGGCAAATGTAATAGAAATAGTGATGTAACGAATGCTAAACCTTTAAGCACTTTTGATATTCAGTCTGATGCACCTTGTGTTATTTGTCATAAAAGTATGAATTCTGATTGTCATGATAGATGTGTTGCTAAAGCTATCATCTCTCGTTTAAGGAATCCTAAGAACCGGAATACCTATAGGCCCACTAATCGTTCTAAGTCTGTGCTTGGTAGACCGCCCTCTTTAGATTCTAAGAAATGATTTGCTGTCCCTGTAGCTCCAGTTTCACCTCCTAGGAATGTAGTATCACCTAGTGCATTCACTAAGACTAAAGCAAACACTAGTTGGAGATGGCAGAAATGGATATATAACACACTAGGATTTAAGTGGATACCTAAAGCTATTGATGTGTGTATATCTACTATAACTGCTACGGAACCCTCTAACATTTCAGGTTCCACATCTACTTCTATTCCATCTGTGTCGTCTGTGTGTAATGCAGGTGACAGGCAACCTTAAACTGTTATCAAACTTTATTGCAAAGTTCATTGGCACTGTCAGGTTCGGGAATGATCACTTCGTAGCTATCATGGGCTACGGAGACTATATCAATGGGAACATCGAAATTAGCAGGGTTTATTATGTGGAAGGCCTCGGTCACAATCTGTTTTCAGTAGGTCAGTTCTGTGATGGAGATTTGGAGGTGGATTTCAGGGAGAAAACTTGTTTCATTCGTGATCTACAAGGAAACGACCTTATGTCTGGCTCACGTAATTCCAGTCTTTACACTATCTCTATGCAAGACATGGTTGCTTCTTCTCCCATCTGCTTACTTTCAAAGGCAACATCAACAAAATCATGGCTATGGCACCGTCGTCTCTCACATCTAAACTTTCAAACCATCACCAACCTTGCTCGACACAAATTAGTTGAAGGACTCCCACGATTTTGGTATTCTAAAGATCACCTTTGCTCAGCTTGTGAACAAGGCAAAAGCACTCGTGCTCATTTTCCTTCAAACATGGAACACAGCTCTCAGCATGTGCTTCATCTTCTTCACATGGATTTGTGTAGCCCGATGCGCGTGCAAACGATCAATGGCAAACGCTACATCTTAGTAATTGTTGATGACTATTCACGCTGGACTTGGGTCTACTTTCTTCGAAGCAAAGATCAAGCTCCACAGATGATCATCACCTTTCTCACGAAAATACAAGTTCAGCTATGAAACACCATTCGACAAATCAGAACAGACAGAGGCACTGAATTTGTTAATCATACTCTTCGTGAATTTTATGAGAAAGTGGGAATTCAGCATCAGACATCTATTGCACGTACACGAGAACAAAACGGAGTTGTTGAAAGACGAAACCGAACGTTAGTGGAAGCCGCAAGAACAATGTTAATCAATGCTAAACTTCCAGATTACTTATGCGCAGAGATCTACTGCATGCTATTCTCAAAACCGTTCTATGATTACAAAACGCCACAACAAAACACCTTTTGAGCTTGTCCACAACAGAAAACCGAATCTCAAACACTTTCATGTATTTGGATCTCTTTGCTATCCAAATAATGATCGTGATGACTTTGGAAAGCTCAAAGCCAAAGCTAACATTGGAGTCTTTATAGGATATTGTGATAATTCTAAAGGTTTCCGAATCTGGAATCGTCGAACAAAGGAGGTTATGGAAATGATTCATGCTCATTTTGATGAACTTACGGAAATGGCTTCTGAGTATAACAGCTTAGAACCCGGTCACAACCGCTTAAACTTCCCCCAAACCCCATCATCAGCTGAAACAAGCCCTTAGCTCACTCGTCAACAAATGGAAAGGCTATTTGCTCCGCTGTTTAGTGACGATATTGATGCACGTGCTCTAGGTGTATCTGCTGTTTTCGCTGCTCAACCTGATAATACTCTTATACTTGCTACACCTGCTACAACAACTACGGTTGAAGAAGCACCACCAGTTGACTCCAACACAACAGTTGAACAAACCGCTTCCAACAATGATGAACCGGGTGATGATGTTCTGAATGAAGTACCCTCACCTGCAGATTTTGATCCAAATGCGTTCTTTAACCCGTTTTCTAATGAGACTGCTGCACCTGATGTCGCAGAATCTTCAACAAGCCATTTGAATCCACAAAATCTGCACAATGTATACCAACATCAACCCTCCACACATAGATGGACAAAAGACCATCCTCGGGAAAACATTATTGGCAACCCGAATCAACCGGTCGTTACAAGACAACGTCTTCACTCAGATGGTGAACATTACATTTATGCACTCACCTGCCAATCTGAACCTAATAACATCAAAGACGCAATGACAAAAGACAACTGGATCGAATCCATGCAAGAAGAACTCAACCAAGTCAAACGTCTCGAAGTATGGGAACTGGTTGAAAGACCAACAGGGGTCTACGTCTTTGGTCTCAAATGGATTTGGAAAAACAAATTGGATGCTGAAGGAAACGTTATCGGAAACAAGTCACGTCTGGTGGCTAAGGGTTATCGTCGGGAAGAGGGTATTGACTTTGAAGAATCTTTTGCTCTGGTTGCTCGTCTTGAGGTCGTTCGATATTTCTCGCGTTAGCAGCTCATATGAATATAACGGTCTTTCAGATGGACGTCAAAACTGCTTTTCTGAATGGGAAACTTAAAGAAACAGTTTATGTCAGCCAACCAAAAGGATTCGTTGATCCCGCGTTCCCGAACCATGTCTACAAACTGAACAAAGCTCTGTATGGTCTCAAACAAGCTCCTCGGGCATGGTACGATAAGCTATCATCTTTCCTAATTGCCAATAATTTTACCAAAGGTTCAGTCGACCCAACTCTTTTCATACAATATCACGGGGAACATATTTTAATTGTTCAAATTTACGTGGATGACATCATTTTTGGGTCAACACATAAAAAGTACTCAATCGCTTTTGCAAAACTAATGAAGAAACATTTTGACATGTCAATGATGGGTGAACTTACGTTCTTTCTAGGACTACAAGTTCATCAATCACCCCGTGGTATTTTCTTGAGTAAGTCCAAATATGCCCTTGAATTGTTAAACAAATTTGGAATGAATACCTGTGACACTTATGCCACTCCAATGGCACATACCAAGAAACTGGACGCTGATTTACATGGGAAATTGGTTGACCCTACCAAATACCGTAGTATCATGGGGTCTCTCATGTATCTAATGTACGGCAGTATGACTGATATTGTCTTTTCCGTATATCTTTGCTCTCGTTATCAGCCGCGACCAACTGAAACCCACCTCTCTGAGGCTAAAAGAATCCTCCGATACATCAAGGGAACCATTAATTTGGGAATCGGGTATCCGAAGGATTCTGGTTTTGAATTAATCGCTTTTCGACGCTGACCACGCAGGATGCTTAGATTCACAGAAAAGAACTTCCGGAGCTTTACAATTTCTTGGTGACAAACTGGTGTCATGGCAAACGAAGAAGCAGGACTGTACATCGCTGTCCTCAACCGAAGCAAAATATGTAGCCATGTCGGCGTGTTGTGGTCAAGTCATTTGGATGAGAACACAACTCAAAGACTATGGTTACGTATTTGACAGAATCCCGATGTACTGCGACAATCGGAGTGCCATTGCGATCTCGTGCAACTCAGTTCAGCACTCGAAATCAAAGCACATCGATCTTCGATATCATTTCATCATGGATCACGTGGAACAGGGTACTGTTGAATTATATTTTGTGGGTACAGAATACCAATTGGCAGATCTTCTCACCAAAGCCTTGCCTCCCGCTAGGTTTAATGAGTTGGTCCACCGGATTGGTATGAGGTGTTTGACTCAAGAGGAATTGGATGAACTCCTAAAACAGTCTTAAAAACCTGTCAAACACCAACATCTCTTTTGTAAATATTTTTCAAAAACAAAATACAAAAATATAAAATCTGATAAAACAACAAAAATATTCTTCTATCTATTTTCTTTCCACATTGCAAGTATATTTCTTCCGTCAACACTATAATCTTTTAAAATTCAGTATTTTTCCGATCAAGTGTTGAGGGGGAGAAAATAAATTCTTAACTGTTTCAAAAACATCAGTGTACTTGCATGTTACTCTATTCTGGTTGTTTCTTGTATCAATGGTGGTAAACTTTTCTGGTTAAACTGACACTCCTCGGTCTAAAATTATAACCTTTCATTATTTTCTTAAGTCAAGGGGGAGTGTCGTCAAAGTTATTTCTTAAAATCTTTGTTTGGTAACCATAATGGAAGTTAAATGGCTTTGGATGAAAAAGGAAAAGGGTGGAGGGACCAAAACTGCCAAAAGCTTAAAGTTATATTTAATAAAAACACCCACCTAACCTTTTCATCACATTTATTACTCCTAACCAACGTATCCTACGCATATAATTCGTTCAAGAAATCTGTGTTTTGGATCATCATTTTGTAAGTTGTTTCATAATCTTAACGTGTTTTTAAACATTGGTTTTGATTTTTACATGAATCCAACGGTCGAAACGTTGTATAATCTTGTTTTGTGTTCTACGCGTATGCGTATGAACACATGATCAAGATTGTGTGTTTATGGTTAAAAGGACAGTGTCAAAACGTTTCTAATACATAAATGATACCATTTTAATCATCAAAACTCACCCAGAATCACGAATTGAATGATTTGTGAAATTAGGGTTTATGCGTGGTTTTGGGTATTTTCAAATGCGAAGGTTTTTGGTCAAAAAGATTGCTTTGTGAGGTTAATATCATGTTGAATTGATGATATCCAGGCCCTATAACTACCCAGAAACACTAATTATGTCAGAATTAGGAATTAGGGTTTAAAGTTCTTGAGTTTGGGTGTTTTTGATTCACCATGAATTATATGTTAAAACTTGGTTAATAGACTCTCACAACATCTTAGACTTACCAGAAACACTTTGGTGCATAACCTATGGCTAGATGTCATATGCGTAAATTTTGACCTTTAGGGTTTTTTAGCTACGCGTAAGGTTTCTACGCCTAACTGTTTGAATGAGTTTCATGCTATGATCTGTTTTTTAAATGACTATACATGTTAAGATTGATGATATGATGATTTTATTTCAGGCTTGCTACGCATAAAACTCAGAACCAAGGTCTTTGTTACTCTACGCATAAGGATCACCTTACGCGTAGAAAGTTATGGGTAAGAGAAATTTTACGCGTAACTATTACGCGTAAGGTTCTACAATGGGACTACGCGTATCCTGTGAAGGATATGCGTAAACAGTGACTCTACGCATAAGGTTTACTCTTACGAGTAATCCTTACGCCTAAGGTTTATATACGCCTACGCTTAAGTTTTACGCGTAAGGTTCTCCTGTTCCTACGCGTAATATTTCTTACGCGTAAGTCAGGATCCTACGCGTAAGCTTACGTTTACGCGTATACTTATCTTGTTTACGCATAAGCTACTATTTCTACGCATAAGCCTTGATCAAACCTTCGTTTTGAATTATTACGCGTGCAAACTTGTAAATAAATGAATCATAACGTCACGAATCCAATAATGTCACTAATATACTTAAACGTTTCATATGTTGTGAACTATAAGTGATAACATAAACTTTAAAACTTAAAGTTAACTAACTCACGAAACATTTCACGACGTCATTGGACTATTGGACAAACAAGTGACTTAGGACTCGTAACAATCTTTAACACTGTATATTCAATAATTAGACAATAAAAACCTTCTGTTGACTAACATTATGTCTTTCGATATGTTGGTTCTTTTGGCTAATGTTATTTCAGATCGCGACATGGTTGCTCAAATGAATGTGGATGCACCTGAGGTTCTCACAATTGCTGATATCTTCCCTAATGGCTATCCAAGAAAGATTGTAAAGAACAATCTCATAGTTGACTTTGAAACCCTCACATGCTCGGAATCTTCTTGCTTGATTGCTGTGGATATTCTTAGGAATCATCCGTACCAGAACATGCTCTCACACTCTGCTACCGAAATCTACATACAACAATTCGAATTCAATGCAAAGGATCAAAGGTCAAAGTCGCGTGATCTGACGCCAATCACAAACAAATCACCACCACACAAGCAGATCTACGGGCTATTCTTCTAATTCCTGAAATCGAGCAAACAGACTTCTATGCCACACCTACTGAAGAGACAGTTCTGCAATTCCTGATGGATATTGGCTATGATGAAGCTTCGGGAATTATCACTAAGCATTCTCATGTGGAGCTTAAGAACATTCCTCAACCGTGGACAACCCTCTACATCATCATTACCAAATCGGTCTCTGGTCATGATAGTGGTTATGAGCATCCCAAGCTCATGGAACTACAAATCTTCTGGTAATTAATCAACAAAAAGGACATCGAAATTGAAGCACTGCTATGGGAAGACATGATGTCATTTCACAAGAAACTTGGCTCAAAGATTCCCTATGTCGGATACACGAAATTGTTGATCCAGAGAGCACTTGGACTTCATCCCGACATTCCACGAGGCTCAATGACCCGATAATCACGATATGTTGACTGAGCCTACCCTATCGTAGATCAAGGAATCGTCAACAAAGAAACAGGGTGCCATGTTGCCTGATCACCTTCTAACAAATGAAATCAAAAAGCTTGAAACATACAAAAGGTATCAAGTAGCAGTACGAGAAGGCAAAGTTGGTCATCTCGATGATAAGCCTTCTAGAATACCTACTAGGAGAACCGAAGAGGAAGTGCCGGAAGTGCCGCAAGCACGAGATTGAGGATGTTTCCCAGGAGGAATCCTCCACGAAAGGGGACAGTTCCCGCCAAGGAATCTGTTCCTATTCCCGTATCTAAGCCTGAACCGCAGAGAAAGCTAATGGACGAGGACTCGGAGGCTACTAAATCAGATGAAGAGACTTTCTACTCTGAATCTGCAACCGAAACACCTCCTTCAAGCCTAAACCTCCAAGTCCATCAGCTGACAAAGGAAAAGGGAAAACTCCTGTACTTGTGCCTTATGAAGAAAGCTCAGATGAAGAAGAAGAGCAACTGGATACTTCATATAGGAAGAAGTTAAAATTCCTTAGACTCCAACACGTGGCAAAAGAATTTGCAAAAGAACAAATGGGTGGCCTCGGAGGGTCAAGTGGTGCAACTCAACCTTCACCAGGTCCTGATGCGGTTAATCAACCCGATAAGGGATTTGGTGCCACCACTTTGGTACAACAACAGACACGTGTCGAAGATACTCTTGAGTATGATTTTGAAGAACCAGAATCTGAGAAGTTAGAGAAGGTAAAAGTTGATGAAGAAGCTGCAGCCAAAGCCAAAGCTGATGAACAAGCTAAGTCTGGAAATGAAGAAGATGTTGAGTATGATACGTTTCTTCTAGATAGTCCTGCACGATCAAAGGAAGAAACTTCGGAACCACCAAAGGACCCAGAGTCTCCTCACGTCTCATCATCATCAGATTCTTATTCTCACTCTTCACCACCACCATCAAAGAAATCAACCAAATCATCATCCAGATCAAGAAGAAGCCAACTCCATCTTGGATCTCTCAATCTAAGAATCAAATCGTTAAAGCTGTCCAAACGAGTCGAGAAAGAAAGATATTCTCTACAGAAAGTTGACTTTCCTCGCGATCGAGATAACGTATCTTCACGATGAGAATGACAAGATGCAAGTTGAAAGGGAGTATGTACAGAAGCTTATGAAGGATGATCTTCAAGGGAGCATGGACGAGATGATAAAAGGATACACTCACAAGTTCTTAATGGAGGTCATTCCGAAACTGACAAAGGAGATGTATACCAGACAACTTTATCCGAATCTCTTACATTTAGCCAAGCAAGCCATGAAATCAACTCCGATGAATTTGAGCATCAATCCAGTTGAAACTACAATCTTCTCAGATGATGAATTAGTAAACTGGCTGGTAGCACAAATGTCAATACGCTCTGCAATGTTTGCCTCCCATGAAGCTAAACTGTTTGAAGCATTGCTGGAATACCAACTCAATTCATCATTCAGAGAAGAGGCTATAAGGGCTAAGCGTTCAAGAGATGATGAAGACAAAGATCAAGATAAGGATAAGGAGCCTAAATGCACAAAGAAGTCTGGTGAATCATCTTCGATTCAGTACTCAATGCCGCCTCCACCACAAAGGACTCCAGCTCAACAAAGATCTCCTCCCGCTCTTCTGCGATAAACCTCGGATTCTGAGTTACCAACCCAGACTCAAAAAACCGGTGACCACTTTGAGTATACGGGTGGTGACGATGAAGAATTCCATGAGCCCCAACAACAACCCGCCTCACCCGACAAAGTACAAAAACCAGAATCCTCATCTAGGCCTAAGAAAAAAAAGAAGAAGGCGCCCAAGGCTGACGTCCTATCCTGGCTAGATGAAGATAACACGGAGGAATTTGAATGGTTTTCTACACTTGTCAATTCCACTCCCTACCCTGAAGAAGGTCAAGATCTGGTAAACGGTACTACTTTGGAGCATGCTAAAATCCTGCAAGAAAAGTTCAAAGTAAAGAAGATGACGAAATCCGAGTTGAATCGAATCAAGAATGAAGCATTTCAACTGTTAAAAGATAGCTCAGAAAGTGCCATCGAGGTCGAATATCACCTTGATAACATTGCTCGAGCTATGTCTAATAACATGGATTGGCTCAACCCAGAAGCAAACATCGACTTTATGAAGCGGGACAACCCTCCTTATTACACCGACTGGTCTAGACCACTACCAACAATTGGCCAACCAAATGAGCCTAGAATTCCATTCTGACTCTTCTTCAACAAAGACCTGGAATTTCTTCTACACGGTGGTGATGGCTCAAGGAAATACGCTACATCCTTGACACTTCCATTCCCAGCATACTCAAACTGCATAGCTATCGAGGAAAGAGATAATCACTTGTTCTCCAACAAAGTGGAAGCATACGACCGAGATGCAATGTATGGGATTCATCATTTGCCGGAACGCCGAAGAATCTACTACAGAAGCTGCCAGGTCCAGAAGTCTCAACATGCAGTGTTCAGTACTAAAAACATTGTTGCCATCAAACACGTTGATCTTTCGTCCAAATGGGACTACACGTATCTCAAGAATATTGTGGTCAAAAGACAAGACGAAACGGATTATGCATTCTCTGAAGCTGACTTTGAGAATTTGTCTATCAACGACATCGAAGATATGTACCTTGCCAAAGTACAGGGTCGTATGAGACAATTCTCCACTGAAGTACAACGTGAATTCATCAAGTCAGTGCTCATCTTCATCAGACGCATAGTTATCAAAGAACGTGTAGAAGATCTCCAGCTTGCAGTAGAATCTTATCAGACCCATGTCAACTTCACTCCACCGCAGCTTGATCTTTCCTACATCAACCAGCTTTCACAATTTACACTCATCAGCAAACCATTCGGCGTCATTTACCGCAGTGAACTTCAAAGAAATTGCTTGATGGCGTGCAGTGATCTTGACAAATTTGGAGATAACACTTTGAAGATAATTAGGGACGGATTGGCTCACCGGTTGAAGGATATACACCAAAAGATCGGGTCTCCTAAGCGATGGAATTCTCAGGATCGAAGGGATGTGAAGAGGATCATCACAATGATTGATGAACGGTTGTATAAAAGGGATCAGTTCAGAAGATTGGAAAGCTATGTTGGTGGTCGACCTAGGAGAAACATCATCGGCTTTCAACGCCCGATTCACACTCCTGGCGACATCTCTGGACTACCTCGTACCCCTTGAACTGCTTCTTTCATTATAAATTTGGATGTATGATTTATTATGTCTATGGCTTGTGCACACATTACAGTGTACAACCCGTACTTGTAAATAAAGGACCCCGTGGTACGCTTCAGTGCCACAATCCTTATAAAAGGAGCGAAAGCTTCTTACTTTTGAGTAAAACCTATCAAACCTTTCACTTTCAAGGTTTTGCTCAAAAGAACAAGTACTTTCCCTTATGATTTTCAAAACCTCAACCGTTTATATCACTTGTTGAGGGGGAGTACTTGACTTAAAACTTTGTTCACAAATTATTCACAGTGGTCATTCTTCCCGCAACACTCGAAATGGTCATATTTATTCTCAACTTTTCAAAAATAACATTTTATATGCCATTTTTTAGGGGGAGAAAAATACGTGATAAGAAATATGTTGTGTTTTGCTATATGAACTCTCGTGTAAAAAGACTTTAACCCATGAATTGACGAGCTCTTAACCGCTAGTAACTCGAAAAGACTTGTCCGGGACGGGTAATAATTTCAAGCTAGTTCGCTAGTGATGTAAACGTGTCTCGCAAAGGACTTGTCTGAGTAGAATGTACCATTCGAGAAACTCTTGGTAGATATGAACTCTGACGGGTTTGACAACCTTTCAAGTATTGTCTACACCTTCAAGGTAGTTATTAGAGCTAGTTGTCACCTAAAAGCTGACAATGCAACTCTTTAACTATGCCACGTAACGTGTCTCGCGGGGAATGTCTATCTTGAGTTGATCAAGTCAAAATGTGGCGCTTTTCCTCACTGTGCATTACCATTAAAACTCTTAAGCACATGTGGAGGGGGAGTATTTATGCAAAATCTCATCTCAACAATGGTTCAAAAATGTTTTTATTCATAAACACTGAGCGAGATTTTTCAAGTAAATGGTTTTATGGCAACATAGGTTAGTCATGGAGTTATAAGGTGACTAAGGTTAGGAATAACCGTCCTATGATCCGCCAGAGTCGGAGGGATCTACCCAAGGACACCACAAATAGTTAGTATTTAGAAGTCCTTAGGTATGAGTGTAAAAAGGAGAAAATGAGAATCGGAGAAAGAAGGAGTTGAAGAATTAAAAAGAAATGCAAAGAAAAGGGTGAAAAGAAATGGCCCTCCAGATTATTCAACTTAGGGCAGACACCGGGTTCAATTCATATGCTACTGGTTGTCACTAGATGACACCGGTATTGAAGATTAAAAGTCGTCATGGACCCAGTGACGCATGCACTAAACCTTCTCAACCACTCAAGTTTCTCTCAACAGAAGCTTGTTTCATTCTCACAGGGAACCCTACGTAAACTATCGGCTTTCTCTTAGAGATTGCTGGTATTGAAGAAGGAGACCCTCTCCCTAGTCTCCGCCCAAGAAAACCAAAACGCACTATTGAGTCTAGAGCCACGAGATTCATCAAAAGATCTCTTAGGTATACTTGACATTTCATCACTTGACATTCAAAAATAAGAATTTCAGTGGTACATTATCGAGTCCTTCACAGATCTTAGCAATCTGTCGAGAACATTTATGAGAGGTTGACATTTGTGATCCTCAGTGATTGAATGGAAACTCCCGCAGGGTCAACATCGAGCCTCGACGAGTCGCTTAGGCAACTCCCCGTGGATTGCGCTTAGTGGTCTCAAGCGGTCTACGTGAGGGTGATGCTTCTGTACCTCGACTCATCCGAATCGTAGGTGTACTTCGGTACATCGTTTTATCTCACTTGTGGGACTCCGATTCAGAAACGGCCTTTGTAAGAATTAGAGTTGTGTTTTCACACTATGCTGACAACACTCTCGAAGTTCAAACTTGTAAGTGCCGGAATCCGCTTATTACTAACCGTTTTAATGTTTACTTCTTATGGAAGCTCGGGAGCGGAATGATCGTGCAGATTCTCAACTTGTTCACACCAACAACATCATCAAAGAAGTTCTATCTTAAAGCAACACAAAAGTCGGAATGATTCTTCGTCAAATCAAAGAATCTACAAAGTTAAAGACTTAAAGAACTTCATCAGCACCGTAATCCAACGTTAAAGAGTGTGTGAGCATGTTGGAGAAAGACGTGGAGACACTGGCAGCAAGCAGGACTGAGGCGGACTTGAGGCAGATAACAACATACTATCACTTTCATCACAAAGAACAATGATCAAAGAGCAAAGTTAAAGATGACGTCAAAGCATAACTGTTCAAAGAAAACTATCTCGCTACAATGGGGAGATGGTCTGAATCCAGGCAATTCTTCTCACAAGAAAGAAGAATTTCAGAAGACGTCAAAGCTACTATTACATCAACGCTTTCACCGTTTTTCATCACCAACACTTGAGGGAGAGATTGTTGGAATCACTCCTAAACCATAATCAAGTGTTAGTAATTAATATGTAATAGGTAGCTTAATTATGGCCTTTATGTTTGTTATTAGCCTTAAGCTTGTGTAGAAGGCCCATGAGCTTAGGCCCATGTCCAATAAGGAAAGGATGGGAACTAGGAGTGTTGCCCTAGCTTCCCTCCTATAAATACTCTTGTAAACCTTCATTTGAAGGTTGGTTGTTCAAGTTATTCTCTCTTTCACATACCTATGCCTAACCGTGCTACTCATACGTGTGTGTGTGTTTGGTTTACTTGTTCAATCGCCTCTCTATCTTTCTATTAAGCTTGTGTTGTAAATCTAGTGACCTTACACTCTTATATGTATGAATAGCTTCATTATGACCATAAATAGGGGTTGTTTTCAGGTGCCTTAAGACTCATCCAATATGCACTGGCATTGATGTTGACATCCATCCCAACCCATGTGAATTTTGATTTAGATAAGTTCAGCAAGATGTGGTAGGGGTGTGCATAATTGCTTAACGGTTTTATGTGTGTTTCGTGACTCTAGTTGCAAGTTGAATTAGGTAGTAGTTAATATACAAGTTTTATTCGGTTAATCGAAAAGGTTAAATAAGTGTAGTTGAAGCCGCACCTTCCCTATTATAGTAAACATGTTAGTGCATATTGTGTTTTTGGATCAGCAGGTGAGCAAAATCTTTGGAGGTTCAATATCAAATCTAGTCTTATCTTGCAATCGTTATGCATTCCTGTGATTTGTTTAGTGTCGTTTTTTTTAGTGACAATTTTTCACTTTTATAATACGGAATACTTTTAGTTCCTCTAAAGCGGTTTGTTGTCAAGACAATAGTTTCAATTGATCACACAAGATCACAAACACTTTTAATATTGCCTTTGCAATTACACTTCGAATTGGACATGATTGAGAAAAACAAGATTTATGATACAATCACTGTGTAGGAATTTTTGAATTACCCTTTATTTGTTGCACTCATAAGTATCACTTTGGTTAAGATTGCCCTTCAAACCACCCTTTTTTTATGAATTAATGAAACTCGTATATTTTGACTTATCCATAGAGAATGGGTGTGATGAAAACGAAAGAGCAAGCAATAACCGACTTGTGTCGCAGCAATGGTAACTTTCTCAAAATCCTTGTTATGGCTGATCTTGGATGTTCATCTAGACCAAAAACACTTCTAGTGGGATCTATGGTAATCGATGCAGTGGCCAAGACTAGCCTCGAGCTGGGCCTTAAATCTTCTAAAGTTCAAATCAACTTAAACGATCTTCCAAACAATGATTTCAACACCATTTTCAGCGCATTACAAGAACTCCAAGAAAATAAAACCATTGATCGAGGAAATCATATATGAACACCATCCACCAATATGCTACTTCACTGGGGTCCCTGGATCATTTTACAGAAGGCTTTTTCCTGCAAATACTCTACATTTCGTCCACTCTTTGTATAGCCTTCAATGGTTGTCACAGGTGCGTTTGTGTCTCTCTATGTAGATCATTCGGAGCAAAATACTTATGATGTAATTTTTAAATTTTAGTAGCTTCCTGAGCTAGAAGAGATCAATAAAGGGCACATATTCTTATCAAGTACGACCCCAGAAAGATATGTTAAAAATTCCGCCCTCCGCCCATAATCTCCTCTGCACGATACGTCAAAAGAGAAGTCCTTTTGAAATTGCTCATAGTACGCCTTACTTACACTTTCTGGGGTCGTACTTGATAAGAATATGTGCCCTTTATTGATCTCTTCTAGCTCAGGAAGCTACTCAATAAAACCATTCGTCCAGAGGAGATTATGGGAGTCAATACTATTTTACTTTTAGTAGAAATTGTTGTAGCAAGTTATGTTTATGTTTGAATCCATAATAAAGGAGGAACTAAATTATATCAAATATAAAAAAAGTACTATTAATTACTTATTTCGTTATAATATCTTTCTATATCTAAACTACATATAATGGAGGAGAAATATTCTTCTATTAAATAAATAAGATATTTTAAAACTAAATATTAAGCAATACAACTATACATCCATATCATAATTAACTTATGCACCATAATATATATTTAACGCCTTCAATTAATGTAATCACTAAAACACTCCTTAATCCAAAATACAATCAGTAAACCACATGATACAAATCAAATAAAGTATTAGAATAAATTTTTAAATACTCTTTTAAAAAAACACATTAAAACATTCATGAAATACAACTTAATACGTAGTATAATCTATAAAAAAAATTGGCATGTCTATCTGTCTATGTTCCTTACTATTTACTTTTAATATCATTGTAAACTTACTTTAGGAAAACATAGGAGTATACATTTCTCAAGAGAGAGAATGAATATGAGACTATTACTAGCGGTGCTCAATTACGGCTAAACACGACCATTTTTACGGGCGATTCCCCATACCCAACTTCTATCAAGGAAACAATTCAACCGTTAGGTCAAATTGAGTTTCTAGTGCAATAAGTTCTCCAGTATTCATTCTCAAGTTAGGAAAATTTATATTCCTACAATGGCCTATCGAAGAGTAACAATGATGATACTTTGCTTTGTTTTTATTAATATTATGCTTGAAAAAAACCTAAGGTGACGAAGGTGTCATGTTTTAAAAAAAATTAAAAGTTGTCCATATGGTGAACAAAAATGGTAGGATGAGCTAGTTCAACATATGTTGTTGGAAAGCTCGAGTTAGGATTTTCGGATATGAACAATTATATTTGCGTTGCAAAATAATATACTTGAGTATATTGGATGAAATAATCAAGTTGTCAATCCTACTATGAAGCTTGGAAAGCGATCATGAAAAGGAAAACGGGAGAGTACATCATCAACACAAGTGTAGGTTATGATCCGATGTACATTCTTGTTGTTTTTAGAAAACGACACAAGAAAATATGAAATCAAGAAATCATATAAGCACATAAAACATTTATGTTGCACACATGACAAATTCAATCAAGAATCCATTTAGTGTATTACATGTTTTAAACATTTTTTAACTTAAATGACTTATCTAAGTATTTAAACTAACATTTTCGACACAACTAGATGTTATCCCAAACATTCCTTCAAATAGCACATTGATTAGTAGAATATTACTAAATCGACAAACAAGAGAATAAATAGCAAGGTAAAGAAACCACATATGTTATTCAATCAAACAAACACAAAAGCTATTTGAGATAAGCAAATAATCAAGTAATGCAAGGAAGACAATTAATCATTTAGCATAGCATATGAAAGTTCTTTTCATCGCTTTGTGTTAAATATAAACATGTATACCAAGCTTAATTAGTTTCCTTTATAATTATAACTATGATAAAAACCTTAATTTCAGGAGAGGACACATTGTTATTCAAAGACGAAAACATCCATCTCCAATTAGATCAAAATTTTGTGCAAAAGTTATGACCGAAAAATGACTTTCTAATATAAATCAATGATTCTGTAAATTTTTTTTTGAATCATTTTATGAAATCATTTTTAAATGAAAGTAAACTCAAATACCTTTAAAACGATAGGTGGCACGACTTCTACGAACTTACGGTTAATTAGTTATGAATTTTTGAAATGTAACCAAAAATTGTCTTCTGTTGCACGGATCCGCCGGATCCCTTCCAAAAGGGATCCGCCCTTTGATAGCAAAGGGATCCGCAGATCTAACACAGATTTACAAAAATGCATATTTTGACCCGACGAAAAGGTTTAACCTTTGTAGACTTTTTAGTGAAGTTATATTACCCATTTTAATCTTTATTCAAGCTTGATTAACAAGATATCTAACAACAAAACTTCAAAGACAAAAAAATCAACAAAACACTTTTCATATTATGCTTGACTTCACCAAAAATTTGATACAAGGATCTTACTCGTTTTGAAAGCCATTTGTTTTTAAAAACTAGAGCCAACCTCGCTCTAATACCAATTGTGGAAAACGTAGAGGGGGGGGGGTGAATACGTTTCCGTTTCAAACTTAAAACTTTTGTATCAAATATAGTATAAACCATTGCATTTTCTAATCTTGACGCGAGGATGCATTTAACGCAATACGACATGTAAGGCCAACCCCTTAATATCACATAAGATTCCGCAAGATTAATGGTTCATTATAAATTAAGTTTCACCATTATTAGTCCGGTTGCTTTTTCTTGATCAAGCGTGTCATAATATGTAAAGTGTTGCATATATTTTATGACTATATGAAAGACCAAGTATGCATCACAAACATAGACATCAAACACATAGAAAATAAAACAATGTAATGTAAGAATAAAAGTAAAGCGAGAAGTAAAAGGATAGACAAACCAACACGAGGATTTATAATGGTTCGATCACGAAGCTCTTCTTCGCCCTACACCACTCCCCGAGTCACCTACTCGAGAGTTACTTCACTAGATCAACAAACTCCATTCTCGGCGGAGAAAACCTTACACAACGTCGCTTACACTTTTTCCGGTACTAAGCTAAACACCGAGTTCTTCCACGAGGTAGAACCAAACCTATCACAACGTCGCCTACACTTTATCCGGTACAAGGCTAGATACCGGGTTCTTCCACAAGGTAGAACCAAACCTATCACAACGTTGCCTACACTTTATCCGGTACAAGGCTAGATATCGGGTTCCATTACAAAGGAGGAACCATTTCCCGACCAACACGACACATCTATGACACCCGTTATGTTTTGTGGCCCCACATAACAAACCTTGTGTTTTATGGCACAAACACATAAACCATCTAATCTAGTTAAGAATATGATACTAGACAATATCCAAGACAATGTGTCTAATGGATATGAAATCCTAAACTAAACATCAAGAACACAAAGCATGATGTAGTTAGTCTTCTATGAATGAAGATGAAAAGTTTCCCAAGCTTGTTATAGAAGATCTACATGTGCTTGTATGCTTGTGATGGGTGATCACTTCAGTAGGTAAGGATGCAAGATCTCTAGGCTTGCTTTGGAGGATCACTTTAGGAGTATGCTTACAACAAATGAAAGTTAGAAGCATTATGATCATATGAGATGAGGGTGGTTTACATGTTTCTTCATGATCTAAATATGCTAGAAATGGTGGAGAGAAACTATGTGTAAAGGTGTGTTGAAATGGTAAGAAGTGGCTTACTATTTATAGGCAAAAAGTCCAAGACTAGTTTCTGCCCCAAGGATCCCTCTTTGAGAGCGATCCGGCCCTTGTAATCCCAGGGAACCATGGGAAATTAGAGGGATCCGTGGGACTCTCCTCTTTACCCATGGGTTATGGGTCATGGATCATGGGTCATGGGTCATGGACTTGAGTGCCCACCAAGGTACAATGTATCTAGACATGGGTTATGGGTCTTGGGTCATGGGTCCTGGGTTTTACCCAACACATTTACTTATGTTTATGTATTTTATAAAATGTAAGTAACCAAAATTACTTAAGTGTTTTATAAACTATTTAACTAAACATGTTTAATGGTTTGTTAGGGGTTTGATCATAACGCAACATAACAAACATGTACGAACCTGTGTTGTAGCATACAAGGACTTGAGTCATCGAGAGGTGTTGAAAGTATGTTGAGACAAAATATAATTACAAGAAACTTATACATTTTACGTTATGTATTACAAGTTACATGTTTGTCATCAACAAAACAAACGAGACTGTACAGATTAAATATCGTCATATTTGCACTAACATACTAAAGAATAATCACTATAAATTCCTATGTTTAGCTACAACTAGCAACTAACATCAATATGTGTTTTTCTAAATTAGGCTCTAAGCATGCAATCAATAAGACAAAATAAATTATCATCCAAGAACATGTAATGCACATTCATGTAAGGTGGTGAAAGCATGCAAAGTAGAATAATTAACCAAGGATAAATGTTTCATCATAATTAAAAATATATTACTAATAGTCTTAAAGTTAAGAGTATTAAGTTTTCTTCCTAATTGAACTATTATAATTTGAAACACTTCATTTCTACATTCTCCATTCTTGACTTGAGTTTCCCGTCATTGCATCACCATTAATCATAGTTCACACATCATCATAATTTTTTGGATCATCCAAGGGTTCATGGTTAGTGGATGTTTCCGAAATAGGGAAGGATGAAATGTATAATTCGTTCAAAGGTTCCATCACACGATTGATAAGTGAATATTGAGGACCTTGGAGATATGGGTGAAAGAGCTTGATATGATGGTATAGACGAGTTAAGAACATCTCGTAGGGTATCTATTTATTTTTATCACCATTGAGATGAACAATTCGCTTAGCAAAGAAGTATGCAAGGTTGTATGGTTGTTAGGTGCGGAGACAATAAAGCATATGAGCACAACTTTTCGGAAGACGCTCACGATTTCCCTTGAGACTCAAGTCATTTTCACATAATATGACTGCCATTGGTTGTAACACATAATGAAGTTCAACCATATGAATTTTTTTTGGATTAAGTTAGTTGAAACGTTGAGGGGTACGAAGGAGACAAGTTATTTCTTGTGAAGAAGGTATGTAGGAACAATAAGGGCTATTTTCCTCACGATAATTAAAGAGTGACTCAAGAGACCAATCTTCCGTGTAGGCACGTTGCCCATGACTAGGAATTTGGAGGATTTGAGCAAATTTCTCAAGAGTTAGAACAAACTTTTCGTTTTTAATCAAACCCAAAGTGACAAAGATTGATCCTTGTTACATACGAGTTCAACTTGATGAAAGAATTATAATATGAAACGAGGACACATTTTCTCATTTATGGTGATTAGACATTCAAATCATATGGTACTAAATGATGTGTTGATCTATTCTTGGAATACCAAGGATGAATCAACGACACGATCCTCATGAACATGATTACCGGGAGTGTTTGGTTCAAGTGAAATGTTTGGAATGTAGATATTGGATAGTTGATGAACAAAATCATACTCATGGGACATATCAAGACCTATGGAAATCAATAAAAATAAGAACCACATGTATTATTACGAGATCGTCATATAACAAACACTTGCATATTGTGTGCCTATATGCATACAATGTGGAGGTGCGGTAATCTTGACTCTAAAGCAAAAAGAATGAGATTACCCATTTAATTTTGCTCAATCAAATATGTTGAAAAAAATACATATTAGTTAAGTTATGTCTTTCGGCCAACATTCGAGAGTTCATGTATGCATGAGAAAACGTTTTTAGGTTGTATTAACAATGCACGAAAAAACATTTCAGGATGATCCTAGTTGCATGAAATTTTTTGAAAATGGAATTGGGGTGTTTGGATGAATCCAAATTTTCAATGCGAAATTTCATGAGAGTAAATGATAACTCTAACAATGCCTTATCTAATTTTAATTAACCTAATCATGATTCCAGCAAGAACATTACTACAATTCAAATTTTCTACAAAATTCGAGTATAATTCCCTAAAACTTTAGAATGTGTGTTTATGCAAATCCTATTTTTCGAGGAATCAAAATAGTATTACATTATCTAATCCTAATCCTAATTGAATAAACCCTATACTCAAAACTTAAAAAAATTAAGATAAATTGATTTACAATTGACGTTAAGAGTGATATAGTAGTTGATAATCTTGTATTATAATGCCTCGATTTTGATTTTGGTGGGTGGAATTGGATTTTGGTTTAGGTTTCGGTTTGATAGCAATATGCAGAAGGAGTGTTTTTTTGAATTTGAAAATGTGGGAAAAATTAAAACGAAAACTGGTTTGCCAGGTCGATGGAACCACGGTACCACTACATTTAGTGGATTTTTTCCTAGTTTAGTGGTGCCATGACCTGCAGGGACAGAAACTTGTCCATTTTTTGTGAGATTTTTGGACACGACATTGTAAAGAACTTATACCAAAATAATTCTTTGGAGAATAAATCCAACGGGATTTGACAAACACTAATCGAGAATGATAAATGACATTTAATTGCATTTCTCAACTTAAATATACTTTGAATACTTCGTATGCAATATTCAAGTTTTGTAAGGTTTGGCTCTATTCTAAAGATGCTTTGAACACGAGTAAATCAATGATTCACGGTATGTGTTCCATCATTCTAATCATAAGCATAAATAGTTGAAGGATTCATGGTTGAGAGGTTTGGTTAATATGTCAGCGATGTTATCTTTCGTCAGAAACTTTTTGACGGAGATATTTCCTTTTTGAACGTTGTCACGAAGGAAGTGATGACGAATTTCGATGTGTTTCATACACAAGTGTTGCAAATGGTGTTTGCTCAAGTCAGTTGCACCTTTATTGTCGCACATTATCAAAATGTCATCGAGGTGGATGTCGTAGTCGATAAAAGATTGTTTAATCCAAAGTTCTTGTTGACATGAGTCCCGTTATAGTTCTTGTCGATAAGAGCTTGTTTAATCTTCATTGTAAGTGATACATGCTTGATGGGTAGGATTTTGTTTTTTTATTATAGATGTTGAGGATCATAATTTTATATCTGAATACAAAATCAAAGTAAGATACTTGCAGAAAGTATTGCCCGCGCCCAGAAAGTCTCTAAATAAGGTAACAATATCTCTTTCGATTCCAAATATCAAAATGCATTCAATTTTTTGGTATCTCGTACTCATATGAAACACTAGCTACCAACATTTCTTAACAAGAAAAAATTTTGAACATGGTTAGTTGTATTTATTAGATTTTCACCTTGGTAATTAATTGGGCCTTTTTAATATTTAATACAGGTAGAGTAAAAGTGACATTCAATGTCTTTGATCATGAGGTAATTATTGCAGGCCCAAGCACTTGATCTACAGTATTTGGAGATGTAACATCGGAACCAAAGGAGGCATGGTCGAGCTATGCCCGACTGAAACCTGGGCCATTTCCATCCAATTTCCAGAGCCTATAGATTTTAATAAATGTAGGCTCTCAAATGTTACAATAACTGTGTTAGAAATTGCAGTTGAGAAATTAAGTAGCTCTTTAGCTAGATAAGCAGCTCTTGTGGAAACCTGCAATTTCCATAAGAGTTTTTTTTTCCACAAGAGCTACTTTTCTAGCTAAAGAGCTACTTAATTTCTCAACTATAATTTGCAACACATTTTCTGAAACATATGAGATCCTACATGTATTCCAATCTACGGGTTGTAGAAATTGGAAGGAAATGGCTGAGGGTTCAGCCGGATATAGCTCGACCATGTATCTTTTAGTTCTGATGGTACAACAATCTCCAAATACTGCAGACCAAATGATTATGCCTGCCATAATTACCTCATGATCGAAGACATTGAATATCACTTTTACTCTACCTGTACTAAATATAGAAAGTGACCCTAATCATTACCAAGGTGAAAATATAATAAATAATACTAACCTAGTTCAAACATTTTTATAGTTAAAAAAATGTTGGTAACAAGTGTTTCGTATCAATACTACTTGCCAAAACACTGAATGTATATTGATATGTGGAATCAAAAGAGCTTTTGTAACCATCTTTAGAGATTTTCTAGGCTTGGGAGGTACTTTCAGCAAGTATCTTACTTTGGAATCTGTATTCATATCTAAAGTAATGATCCTCAACATCTATAATAAAAAACAACATCCTACCTATCTAGCATGCATCACTTACAATGAGGTTAAAATGGAGATACTTTTCTTAGAATCGAGATTAAGGAGACCAAGTCGAAAGAGAATGATGATGAAGTCTAAAAGTGATTCAATAATGATGGCTACAAAACATAAAAATATCTATGGATCTATGGTCTTTGCGAATGACTCAAAATATATATAATGTTTTAAATTTTGACCGTTTGCTAATGGTCATAATATAAGCTTGAAAAATTACTTTAGAGTATTGATATTTAGCTTAAAAGGATTTGAAATGACAAAATGATGTGGCTGTTAGACAAATAAAATTATCTTTTAGCGATAGTGAACTATTAAGTATAATTTATCAATTTTTAAATGCGTTCTTAATGTTTTAAGTAAAACAATATCTATGATGCATCATTTGTTGACCGTTAGCCAACGGTTATATTTTAAACATGGAAATATTTTTGACTAATATCATAATTAGACAACGAACTTGGTGATATATGTCTTTTGCATACATAAAATATAACAATTGTGTAAATTATTTTACGGATATTGGAGTTATACGTATATAATCTACCATGGCTATCTATGACCACATGCTAAAAACTATAAAATGAAGCCGTTTTGTTAGTTTAAAATGACAAAGCAAATTGTTATATGATACACAAGTTTATATTTGTAATTTTAAACTAATAAGTTAGCTTCATTTTATAGCTTATGGCGTGTGGTCATTGACAACCATTGTATAGTACATCATTCTCTAGTATATTATACGTATAACTCCAATATCCTAAAACACATTACACAATTGGTAGATTATATGCAATATATAGAAAATATCTCTGTCTAATCATGATATAAGTCAAAAGTATTTCCATGTTTAAATGGTGATTTTTGGCTAACAATTAAAAAATGAATCATTGTAGGTATTTTTCTACTTAAAACATTTACTATGCATTTAAAAATTGGTAAATTATACTTAAGGCCTAATTGTCTAAAAAAAGCATTTAACTTGCCACATTTGTAGACACTCAACTTTTAATTTTCTTATTAAATTCAAAAACTTTTTTAATCCTCCTATTGTAGGCATATTATGGAGAGTCTTTGACATGGCAAGAGATAATCACCTTTGTCCCGTTATTGTTTAATCCAGATGTAAATAAAAACATAATTGGAGTTGTAGAGTTGGTAAGGATTGTATAGTCCTTGTAGAAAAAGATCAAAAACGGATTGGTGATTGGAAGAACAATTATTTTTCGTTTGCATGAAGGGCACAACTTGGTAAATCCTTTCTTGTTTCTATAAATATTCATTGAGCTTCAGTTTTTATCCTTCCTAAGGGCATCATTCATGATATTCATTAGCTTATTCATGGTTTTCTTTGGTGTAATGGAAATCTTAATAAAGGTAGAGATAAAGTTGCTTGAGAAGACATTTGTCTTCTCAAATGTGAATCTAGTCTTGGCATTCGTAACATGTAAATGTTTAACATTGCTTTGATGACAAATCATATTGTCTCTAATAAAGAATCGCTTTGGGTTAAATAGGTTCACACGTACAAACTAAAAGGACACACTTTTTGGGACATCCCTCGGAAGGGGGATGGAGTAAACTTCTTTCAATTCTAGAGCTTGTTAAACCACACTTTTGGCAACAATTGGGTAATGGTTGCTTAAATTTGATTTGGAATGATTCATGGAGCACTTAATGCCTTCTAATTGGATTTTTAACTCCTAGAGACATTACGAGTGAGGGGTTTCAACTACAAAGTTATGTGGCAGACTTGACGTCTAATGGAGCTTGGATATGGCCTAAATCGTGGTTACAAAAAGCTCCTGGTTTACTTCATATTCTTCCCCGATACTTGTCTATAGTCAGCTTGATCTTGTTTTTAGTTGCGTCTACTTGTGATTATATGTTTATTTTATTTGGTCATAATATGATGAAAATCCAAAAAATAGATCATTGCACTTATAAACGGATCAATAAAACATGATAAGATTAATATGGTTAACACATTCTTCTTTATTTGATCATAACCATTATTAATTAGTTTAATTTACTTTATTGTTTTTAATAGTTTGATTAATAAAATTGTGTCAATCTCTCAGATTGAACCCCCCACCCTTTTTGAATTGTATAAAGTCCATTAAGTTAGCTATAAAGTTTAACAACTCCTTGCGAATGACCCGTACTTACCAAACTAGGTAGGAGTGACCGGACACGCTGCCATAAGTGTTAGTCTATTAGGTTAAGTCGGCTATCATAAATTTAGGACTAGATTTAAAACTTCATGCAATATATTCAAAAGTAATATATCATCAAGGTTGTTCTCTAATCATGATATCAGTCAAAAATATTTTCATTTTTAAAATATGACTGTTGGTTAATGGTCAACAAATGAACATTATAAATATTGTTTGACATAAAACATTAAGTATGTATTTAAAAATTGGTAAATTAAACCTACTACCTCAATATCTGCAAAAGATACTTTTATTTGTCTAACAACTATATCATTTTGTCATTTCAAATCCTTTTAAGATTAATATTAATATTCAAAAGTATTTTCTTCAAGCTTATATATGATTGGTGACTAACTTTCCAAATTTAGAATAGTATATATTTTTTGAGTCATTTTCCTAAGGCGATACAAACATAGATAATTTTAAGTTTTGAAGCCATCGTTATTGTATCACTCTTTAGCCTTCGCTATCATTCTCTTTCGACTTGGTCTCCTTAATCTCGATTATGAGGAAACTATTTCAAGTTTAATCTCATTGTAAGTGATACATGATTGATGGGTAGGATTTTGTTTTTTTATTATAGATGTTGAGGATCATAATTTTATATCTGAATACAAAATCAATGTAAGATACTTGCAGAAAGTATTGCCCACGCCCATAAAGTCTCTAAAGAAATATCTCTTCTGATTCCAAATATCAATATGCGTTCAATTTTTTTGGTATGTCGTACTCATGTGAAACACTAGCTACCAACATTTCTTAACTAGAAAATTTTTTGAACAGGTTAGTTGTATTTATTACATTTTCACCTTGGAAATTAATTGGGTCATTTTAATATTTAATAAAGATAGAGTAAAAGTGACACTCAATGTGTTCAATCATGATGTAATTATTTCAGGCCCAAGCACTTGATCTTTAGTATTTGGAGATGTAACATCGGAACCAAAAGAGGCATGGTCGAGCTATGCCCGACTGAAACCTGGGCTATTTCCTTCCAATTTCCAAAGCCTATAGATTGGAATACATGGAGGCTCTCAAATGTTACAGGAACTGTGTTAGAAATTGCAGTTGAGAAATTAAGTAGCTATTTAGCTAGACAAGCAGCTCTTGTGGAAACCTGCAATTTCCATAAGAGTTTTTTTTTCCACAAGAGCTACTTTTCTAGCTAAAGAGCTACTTAATTTCTCAACTATAATTTCCAACACAGTTTCTGAAACATATGAGATCCTACGTGTATTCCAATCTATGGGTTGTGGAAATTGGAAGGAAATGGCTGAGGGTTCAGTTGGATATAGCTCGACCATGTATCTTATAGTTCTGATGGTACGACCATCTCCAAATACTGCAGACCAAATGATTATGCCTACAATAATTACCTCATGATCGAAGACATTGAATATCACTTTTACTCTACCTTTACTAAATATAAAAAGTGACCCTGATCATTACCAAGGTGAACATCTAATAAATAATACTAACCTAGTTCAAACATTTTTATAGTTAGAAAATGTTGGTAGCAAGTGTTTCGTATCAATACTACTTGCCAAAACACTGAATGTATATTGATATGTAGTTTATTCAATAATGATGGCTGCAAAACTTACAAATATATATGGATCTATGGTCTTTGCAAATGACTCAAAATATACATAATGTTTTAAATTTTGACTGTTAGCCAGCGGTCATATTTTAAGCATGAAGAATTACTTTTGAATATTGATATTTAGCTTAAAAGGATTTGAAATGGCAAAATGATATAGCCGTTAAACAAATAAAATTATCTTTTAGCGATAGTGAAGTATTAAGTATAATTTATCATTTTTTAAATGCATTCTTAATGTTTTAAGTAGAACAATATCTATTATGCATCATTTGTTGACCGTTAGCCAACGGTTATATTCTAAACATGGAAATATTTTGACTGATATCATAATTAGACAACGAATTTGGTGATATATGTCTTTTGCATACATATAATATACCAATTGTGTAACTTATTTTACGGATATTGGAGTTATACGTATATAATCTACCATAGTTGTCTATGACCACATGCCAAAAACTATAAAATGAAGCTATTTTATTAGTTTAAAATGAGAAAGCTAATTGTTATAAGATACACAAGTTTATATTTATCATTTTAAACTAATCAGTTAGCTTCATTTTGTAGCTTATGGCGTGTGGTCATTGACAACCATTGTATAGTACATCATTCTCTAGTATATTATACGTATAGCTCCAACATCCTAAAACACATTATACAATTGGTAGATTATATGCAGTATATGGAAAAGATCTCTGTCTAATCATGGTATAAGTCAAAAGAATTTCCATGTTTAAATGGTGATTGTTGGCTAATGGTTAAAAAATGAAACATTGTAGGTATTGTTCTACTTAAAACATTAAGTATGCTTTTAAAAATTTGTAAATTATACTTAAGGGCTAATGGTCTAAAAAAACATTTAATTTGCCACATTTGTAGGCACTGAACTTTTAATTCTCTTATTAAATTCAAAAACTTTTTTAATCCTCCTATTGTAGGCATATTATGGAGAGTCTTTGACGTGGCAAGCGTTAATCACCTTTGTCACCTTATTGTTTAATCCAGATGTAAATAAAAAAGTAATTGGGCTTGTAGTGTTGGTAAGAATTGTATTGTCCTTGTAGAAAAAAGATAAAAAACGGATTGGCGATTGGAAGAATAGTTATTTTTTGTTTGCAGGAAGGGCACAACTTGGTAAATCCATCCTTGTTTCTCTGAATATTAATTGGGCTTCAGTTTTTATCCATCCTAAAGGCATCATTCATGATATTCATAGCTTATTCACGGTTTTCTTTGGTGTAATGGAAATCTTAAGAAGGTAGAGCTAATGTTGCTTGGGAAGATATTTATCTTCTCAAATGTGAATGTAGTCTTGGCATTCGTAACCTGTAAATGTTTAACATTGCTTTGATGACAACACATATTTGGAATATTGTCTCTAATAAAGAATCGCTTTTGGTTAAATATGTTCACACGTACAAACTAAAGGGTCACACTTTATGGGATATCCCTCTGAAGGGGGATACGAGTAGGGGATGGAGTAAACTTCTTTCAATTCATGAGCTTGTTAAACCACACTTTTGGCAACAATTGGGTAATGGTTGCTTAAATTCGATTTGGCACGATTCATGGTGCACTTAATGCCTTCTAATCGGATATTTAACTCCGAGAAACATTACGAGGGAGGGGTTTCACCTACAAAATTGTGTGGGTGATGTGACATCTAATGGAGCTTGTATATGGCCTAACTCGTGGTTACAAAAAGCTCCTGGTTTACTTCATAGTCTCCCCGGTGCTTGTCTATAGTCGGCTTGATCTTGTTTTCAGTTGCGTTTACTTGTGATTATATGCTTATTTCATTTGGTAAGATTAATATGATTAACACTTTGTTCTTTATTTGATCACAACCAATATTAATTTGTTTAATTTACTTCATTCTTTTTTATAGCGTAATTAATAAAATTGTGTCAATCTCTCAGATTGAACTCCCCCCACCATTTTTAAATTGTATAAAGTCCATTAAGTTAGCTATAAAGTTTAACTACTCCTTACGAATGACCCGTACTTACCAAGCTAGGTTGGAGTGACTAGACACACTGCCCGTAAGTGTTAGTCTATTAGGTTAAGTCGGCTATCATAAATTTAGGACTAGATTTAAAACTTCATGCAATATATTCAAAAGGAATATATCATCAAGGTTGTTCTCAAATCATGATATCAGTCAAAAATATTTTCATGTTTAAAATATGACCGTTGGCTAATGATCAGCAAATAAACATTATACATATTTTTTGACTTAAAACATTAAGTATGTATTTAAAAATTGGTAAATTAAACCTACTACCTAAATATCTGCAAAAGATACTTTTATTTGTCTAACGACTATATCATTTTGTGATTTCAAATCCTTTTAAGATTAATACTAATATTCAAAAGTATTTTCTTCAAGCTTATATATGATTGGTGACTAACGTTCCAAATTTAGAACAATATATATGTTTTGAGTCATTTTCCTAAGGCGATACATACATAGATAATTTTAAGTTTTGAAACCATCGTTATTGTATCACTCTTTAGCCTTCAATACAATTCTATTCGACTTGGTCTCCTTAATCTCGATTATGAGGAAACCATTTCAAGTTTAACCTCATTGTAAGTGATACATGATTGATGGGTAGGATTTTGTTTTTTTATTATAGATGTTGAGGATCATAACTTTATATCTGAATACAAAATCAAAGTAAGATACTTGCAGAAAGTATTGCCCACGCCCATAAAGTCTCTAAAGAAATATCTCTCCCGATTCCAAATATCAATATGCGTTCAATTTTTTTGGTATGTCGTACTCATATGAAACACTAGCTACCAACATTTCTTAACTAGAAATTTTTTTGAACATGGTTAGTTGTATTTATTAGATTTTCACCTTGGTAATTAATTGGGTCATTTTAATATTTAATACAGGTAGAGTAAAAGTGACATTCAGTGTCTTCGATCATGAGGTAATTATTGCAGGCCCAAGCACTTGATCTACAGTATTTGGAGATGTAACATCGGAACCAAAAGAGGCATGGTCGAGCTATGCCAGACTGAAACCTGGGCCATTTCCATCCAATTTACAGAGCCTATAGATTTTAATAAATGTAGGCTCTCAAATGTTACAGGAATTGTGTTAGAAATTTCAGTTGAGAAATTAAGTAGCTCTTTAGCTAGACAAGCAGCTCTTCTGGAAACCTACAATTTCCATAAGACTTTTTTCCAAAAGAGCTGCTTGTCTAGCTAAAGAGCTACTTAATTTCTCAACTATAATTTCCAACACAGTTTCTGAAACATATGAGATCCTACGTGTATACCAATCTACAGGTTGTGGAAATTGGAAGTAAATGGCCGAGGGTTCAGCTTGATTTAGCTCGACCATGTGTCTTATAGTTCTGATGGTACGACCATCTCCAAATACTGGAGACCAAATGGTTATGCCTATAATAATTACCTCATGATCGAAGACATTGAATATCACTTTTACTCTACCTTTACTAAATATAAAAAGTGACCCTGATCATTACCAAAGTGAACATCTAATAAATAATACTAACCTAGTTCAAACATTTTTATACTTAAAAAATGTTGGTAACAAGTGTTTCATATCAATACTTGTAACACCCCAACCCGACAAGGGTCCGAATGTCACATTATGGAGTCATCTCAGAACATACTAATAAAATTTTGCGAACGGAAGTCTCATAAAATAAAATACCAAGTCATATAAACGAATAACTTACAAGGAAAAATACAAAATCCAATATGTAAAAAATGTAATATCAGAACAATGATCTTCAAAAAGAGTCCAATAAGATAGGGAAACTAGGGTCGGTTCACTCAAATGCTCCTACTCTCAGCCCATCAAAGCCCAGCATCCTACTTGGTACCTGCCGCATGTAAATGAAAATGCGGCTGAGCTTATAAAGTCCAGTGAACAGATATAACAACACAAAAGCTAAACATAGTCAAAAATACAAAACGAAACAAGGAGACTGAAAACAAGGTCGCAACGAATGATCATAATGAGTCAATGAGGAACCTGCAGAACCCAATATTAATAGATAACCAGAAGAACATAAATCAAAGGAGACCAAAGCAAAGCAGCGCGTCAGCTAACATACATAAGTACAAATAAAATAACCAAACATATAAATACTGGACATAAAATAATAGGAATTGATAAACAACATCATAAGAAAAACAAGTATCCAAACAGTGTACAAGCATAGCAGTCAGCGTATCAACTAAACATAAATATGGCAACACAATTAAATCAGATAATCAGAATACATATAAGCCAAGCTGAATTCTATAAGCAGGCAGAAACAACTAAATTGAATGCAAGCATGGCAATCAGATAACCCGCAGTATAAGCATGATAGTCACACGTATCAGGTAGGAATACCAAACGAACATCATAATTGAATGAATTAACTAAACAAGAACATAGCATGGCAAACTAAACAAGTCAACTAGACAGATAAGATAAGTTGAACCATATTCCTTCATCAACTAGTAGCATGAACAAAAGTGTAAACATGGCAGATCAACAAGTCAAGTAACCGTCAATTACTAAGCCAAACCAATATCGTAAGCAACGAAAAAATACCAACCAAGATTACCATAATGGTAGTCACAAATAGAAAATAGGAATACTAATTGATCATCATAGCCCACAAAATAACTGAACGAGGTATAACATGGTAAACAGATGAGTCAAATAATTACATACTAGCATGGCAAACGGGTGAATCAATTAGTCACATAATAGCATGGAAAACAGATAGTCACATATTAATCATATAATAGTAGGGTAAACGGATGAAGTATAAGCTTGGTAGTCAACCAAAATGGAATGAGAGTATGAAAAATCAATGAAATTGAGTATAGTATGGTAGTCGGTTGAATCACATAAGGATAATGAATGAATGGGTAATCGACGGAAAACTAAAAACAAGAAATATAGAATATGGTGCATTGTGGAATAGCATGAGGCATAAAAAAGATAAAATGTCATGGAAAGAAATATCAGTAATCTACCACGAGCCCGAAGCAAACATATCATAACATAACTAACCAATGGAGTAGCTAACTCCCTAAATGTGAAAGACGTGTATTGCACACAACATCAATCACCAAAATAAATCAATCATGTCATATCATATCATATACATAACAAATCTAGGATGCATCCATACATCCCTGAAAAAATATTAGTAGCCAAACATATATAATAATCTTGAGGTCATAATATATATAACAGAAAAGGACGAGATGGTTCATCACTCGACCACCCTGGAGTCATACCATTGGTGCATCAATGACATGTCCATGTTACCTTCATGGCTAGGGAAAATGGCTCGGGTATTAAACTGAAGGGTCAAAGGCCAACTCAAGAGTTTGGTAAATGTCTAAGTCATCAGAATAGCATAATCAAGGGTTCATAAAAATTTCATAGCAAAGGTTCATAGTAAAGGCTCAATTCAAGGGTTCACATAAAATAGTTCAAGGTTCGTAATCAAGATAGCTAAAGATCAAAAGATGTGAAAAAGATCATGAGAAACCTTAAGAGAAAGGTCAGAATATTTGATAAGGATTTAAAACGTACACTTTTAAGGGGTCATTTAAGCCCTTAATCACCCACTTTTATATCCGTTACTACTTAATTTCGTTTCTTTTCACTTTTTAGGTCTCTTGGAAGCAAAATGTTGGAATGATGCATATTCGGACGAAAAGGAGTGAATATATGAAGAAAATGACTAAGTCAAGATCGAAGACTCTCAAGCTGCTGAATTTGAAGCTGACGACGTCATAATCTAAGGGCGACGCCGTCCCTCTCTACGTAATTAAATTTGTGACGGCTCAGTAGACTTTTTGCTAAATTACACATGACGGCGTTAGGTTTTGAAGAGGAAGGGCGTCACGAAGACTTTTCATCCCAGACGGCCTAGATCCAGATTCAGACGACGTCACTACTGAAGCCCGATGGAGTCACAAGGAGTCACAACTCCAACGTGACGCCGTCCCAACTATTACTTGGTCAAGACGAAACCCTAATGACGGCGATCTGACGGTGTCCCACCTATAAGGCGACGCCGTCACAAATGTAAACTATATATAGAAATCGAATTTTCAGAATTTTAAGAGGTAGACGTGTGGAATAAAAACCAAAAATGATTGTAGTCCGGTTTGGATAGTATCTTAGGGTTCTCATACCCTATTTTACATCAAGATAAGTGTTTTACTTCATTGATTTCATTATGTCTTCGATTGAATGTGTGTATGCTTGCGTGTTTAACATGTCTGGCTAAATTTATTGTGTGTTTGCTTAGATCTATGAAACCTAGTTATTAATTATTGATTGGTTGTCTCTTATCTTAATTGTAATTGGCTTAGGAGTGCACTAGGCTATCGTTGTGTTTAATTGCTTGAGTAATCTTTGTTAACCTTAGCTTATGAATCACTTAGCGGAATTGTAGGCTAAACATCCAAAGATAACCTTAGAGTTAGTTTATGAACACTAGAGATTTCGTAGGCAATAACCTTAAGATAGTCTCAAAGAGTTAGGGAGAAAAGCATACCCTGCGACCTTAGAAAGCACAACGCGTTAAGAATAAGGACGTGACAATTCAACCACCAATAAAAGATAACTAGGGAGTAATAGTATCTAGGTAGACACATTTTTAATCATCATACGAGCACACATCATTAGAAATAAGTGTAACACCCCAACCCGACAAGGGTAAAGATATCACAAATACAGTTTCATATCAGAACCTTAAGTACTATACAATAGCGGAAGCCTTTACAAAATTTACAAAAGAAAATATAAATAACTTAATAATCAAAATAAATCTAAGATCCCTATTTTTAAATCACTTTCTCAGCTCTACTCTCAACCCAGATCAGCTATCCCATAAGCTCATCTTGAATGCTTAACACCTGCCGCAGGAAGAGAAAATGCAGCTGAGCTTACAAAGCCCAGTGAACAGATATAACAAAACGAAAACTAAACAAAAACATAAATACGAAATGAAATAAAGAAACGAACAACGAAGTCACAGCGGAATGAATCACTGGGGATTCTACGGAAACACAGACACACAGAAATCCGGAATAAGAAACAACAAATAAGAACAAACACATAGCATATTGATGACACAAACTGAAGCACATCATAATCAACAGGCATTTAATGAATCAGGCAATTTAAGTACATATAAGTCAACCGAAATACGAAAGCTAGCGAAGCAATTACCGAAGTAAACATGTCCTTTACATAAGTCAATTAATCTACACTTAACACACTTATCCAATATCGTAGCAAATGGAACGATAGCAATCAAACGTGGCAGTCACACATACAAATAGAAAAAACAGTAGGAAAACTATAACTAAATAAGCAAAAGACATAGCATAGCAATTAGCAAGTTATCAAGTCAGATATCATAAGTTAAACCATTTCCCAGATCAAACTTTAGTATAGACAGAATTTAAACATGGCAGATCAAACATAAGCAGATACGAACACCAACGGAAAATCAAAGTTCATGAATTATCTGAACAATTATACATAATGAACTTACAGAACAATCAATTATACACTAGCATCATCATCATACAGATCAACAAGGTCACATAATGGTAAACTAACATATAAACAGATGACAACATGCGAATCACATTTAAGCATATTAATCATATCCTAGCATGGCAAACGGTAGTCACATAAACATGTCAAAGCATAAACACATTCAATAAACATATAATAATTCAGTATGTAAATGGGAACATTGACAAATACGGAATCATAAACAGAATATCTAACACAGAAATAGCAAATACTGATTTAGTTATCTACCACGAGCCCAGAACATATCATATCAGAAGTAACTTTCTTATTCGGAGGGATGACCTCGGAATACCTTATATAATATGAGGGGAGACCTCAATAACAAATGGAGTAGCTAGCTCCCAGAATTTGTGAAGACGCGTATTGCACACGACATCATTCACCATACGCCCCAACAGACAGATAGTGGCCAAACTATCAATAAACAGATAACAGAAAGGGATGTGGCAGAACATCACTCTACTGCCCTAGAGTCATGTCAGAGGTGCATCACTGACACGGACATGGAACCCCCATGACTAGTGAAATAATGGCTCGGGTGTCAAACTAACTTAGGTCAAACAGATTGTCATAAATGACACAGATCGTAATTCATCATAAAGGTCAAACAGATTTACAAATCAGAGTTTTCATATCATAAGTTCAAATCAGATGTTTCATGGTTCGATAAACAGAGATTTCGGATAAGCAACGGATCAAACTAATCAGAAATGGTTCATATCAAATGTTCAGAAATCAAAGGTTCATATCACAGTCACATATCATACGTTCATAATCAGATGTTCATAATTGGAAGTTCATAATCAGAAATTCATACTCAAACATAGCAAGGTTCAACAAACGAAGTTCGACAAACAGAGATTCAAATAAACGGAAGGGAATCATAGCAATGGCATAGGGAAATCCTAATAAGCATAAGATAAAGGCCAAAGAAAGAAAAATCATGAGAAACCTTTACTTGAAAAGGTCGAATATCTCGTACCTTAACGCAAATGAGGGAAAAACAAATGAATGAACGAACACGAAGATACGACGCCACGTCTTCTTCAATGAATCTACACGGATTACGATTTGTATAATACTTATTAGCTTCTTTTATAAGTTTCTTATGCCTTTGTAAGTGTGTTACTTATTGATATCATGTTTTATCTTTCATTTTCTTAAACTCATATTTGGACCAGACTTTAACGATTTTTATAAAATACTTACTTAGCTCAAATGAAATCAAGTAAAATCCCAGGGGTTCCCATAAGAGTTAAAAGACTCTCCAAAAATTGAGGGGTTCTATTTCCAAGTAAAATGGCCTATGGAAAATCATAAGTCCAGACCTGCCCAGAAAGTGATCAGAAAATACACCTTAAAAGTTTACGCTTATTAGTCCTGTTTAGACACCTTAGAAAAATTCCCAAAACACCCAGAAATTCATTTATATCCTAAATGTCAATCCTGTAAAAGGAGAGCTCCCAGTTCCTTATGGTTTGAAAATGAAAAATCAAACAATCCAACTAAATTTCAGACCCGTTTTCTCAGCTTTAACACTTGATCTTGTAAAATTTAAAAATACGACTTAGACAACTCCAAATTCGACCAAACCACTTGAAAAACTTAACGAAGACATAAAATAAACTTTTCCAACAAAAACCCAGATTATTGCACTTATGAAATTCGATCTATAACACACACAAATTCGACATATGATGCTGTCCAGTTTTTAGGGTTCATATTAGGCCATCATAACACATGATTAGACCATTAATTACACTTAGGGTTCCATTCCAATTAGGGTTTCGAATTTATTAGGCATGATAACATTTATATTCGCTTGTATAAACATATGTGTGTCGTGTATATGAATTCAAAAGAGAGGAAAGCATGCGTCCCAACAAGAAAGTGAAACGAAGAGACGTGATACCTTGTAACATGAAAGGGGAAGAACAACAAGGATCAAAACAATGCAATAAGCACCCTTTCTGGCCCTAGAAGATCACGACCAGCAGCAACACCATCAGACTCACGACAAACAATCATCCTCGTGCTAATTACCTTCGACAACAGCCCCTAAACATCTCGTATAAACCCTCTCTTGAACTCCCTTGTGTGTCGACAAAGAAAAATGGGATGAAGGGAGTTCCTTTTTGCCGTAACTTTTGGGGAAAAGAGTTAGGGTTTTCGTTGGTTTTAATCTTTGTGGAGGCATACAAGAAAAGGGGGGGATATACGGGTTTACTTATGACTAGCCAAGGATGATGCATGGGCCAAGTCCAAATTAGTTGGGCTTTTTACATTTAATTTAATATGTTTTGTAACTTAATAACTTCGGTCCATGTAATGTACAAACGTATAATGAAATTTTAAATGTAACCGTAAATCGATCTCATATATTTGGTTTGGCGAACAAATTGTAAGTTAAATTCTACATCTACTGAGTTGGACGGATTTATGTATCTTATAAATATTAACTAGAGGGGCACAATAGTCTTTTCACGCGTTTATGATTTTTAGGGTTTTACAATAAGACTATCCATTAGTTTAGATAATTAGAATAGTAGAGTAATCGGTAGAAGTACCACCCCCCGAATCCAAACCCCGAGATTTTACCCTTAGCTTTCTAAAAAATATAAAAAGATAAAAAAATAATCTTCCTCAACCTCAACCTTAGCATAGTACACTTCTCACTAGCATTCCTATTCCCCTAGAAAACGATATCAATACCCGAGGCATACCCAATACTACACTACAACAATTAGGTTCACTGCCTAGGGTTTTGAAAAACTTGCTCGACGAAAAAGAAGTTCCTTTGACCCTGAACGCGTTATACGCGCATCAATATCTGTACCTTAACGCCAATGAAAGGAAAGCAATTGAATGAATGAACACGCAGACACAACGTCATGTCTTCTTCAACGAATCTACACGGATCACGTTTCGTATATCATTTATATATTCATATTGAAAGTTATTCTTAGATTTATTGGCCATACACTTATTGTTAGGCTTGTATTACATATTAGGTTTTAAACCTCAATTCTGGACCCGTATTGGACGAATTTTCATGACTATTAACCGAACTCAAATAAATTTAGGAAAATTCCCAGGTGTTTGGAATAATTTCTCTAATAAAGAGTCGCTTTGGGTTAAATAGGTTCACACATACAAACTAAAGGGACACACTTTTTGGGATATCCCACCGAAGGGGAATATGAATTGGGGATGGAGTAAACTTCTTTCAATTCATGAGCTTGTTAAACCACACTTTTGGCAACAATTGGGTAATGGTTGCTTAAATTCAATTTGGCAGGATTCATGGTGCACTTAATGCCTTCTAATTAGATTTTTAACTCCTAGAGACATTACGAGGGAGGGGTTTCACCTACAAATTTTTTTGGCTGACTTGACATCAAATGGAGCTTGGATATGGCCTAACTCGTGGTTACAAAAAGATCTTGGTTTACTTCATACTCTTCCCCGGTGCTTGTCTATAGTCGGCTTGATCTTGTTTTCAGTTGCTTTTACTTGTGATTATATGTTTATTATATATGGTCATAATATGCTAAAAATCCAAAAATTAGATCATTGCACTTATAAACGGATCAATAAAATATGATCAGACTAATATGATTAACACTTTCTTCTTTATTTGATCACAACCATTATTAATTAGTTTAATTTACTTTATTGATTTTAATAGCTTAATTAATGAAATCGTGTCAATCTATCAGATTGAACCCCCCGCCCACCCTTTTAAAATTGTATAAAGTCCATTAAGTTAGCTATAAAGTTTAACTACTTCTTGTAAATGACCCGTACTTACCAAACTAGGTAGGAGTGACCGGACACACTCCCGTAAGTGTTAGTCTATTAGGTTAAGTCAGCTATCATAAATTTAGGACTAGATTTAAAACTTCATGCAATATATTCAAAAGGAATATATCATCAAGGTTGTTCTCTAATCATGGTATCAGTCAAAAATATTTTCATGTTTAAAATATGACCGTTGGCTAATGGTCAACAAATGAACATTATACATATTGTTTGACTTAAAACATTAAGTATGTATTTAAAAATTGGTAAATTGAACCTACTACCTCAATAACTGCAAAAGATGCTTTTATTTGTTTAACGGCTATATCATTTTGTCATTTCAAATCCTTTTAAGCTTATTATTAATATTCAAAAGTATTTTCTTCAAGCTAATATATGATTGGTGTCTAACGTTCCAAATTTACTTTTCTTCAAGCTTATGTATGATTGTTGACTAACGTTCTAAATTCAGTACATTATATATGTTTTGAGTCATTTTCCTAAGGCGATACATACATAGATAATTTAAAGTTTTCAAGCCATCGTTATTGTATCGCTCTTTAGACTTCACTATCATTCTCTTTCGACTTAGTCTCCTTAATCTCGATTAGGAGGAAACTATTTCAAGTTTAACCTCATTTTAAGTGATACATGATTGATGGGTAGGATTTTTTTTTTTTAATTATAGATGTTGAGGATCATAATTATATATCAGAATACAAAATCAAAGTAAGATACTTGTAGAAAGTATTGCCCACACCCAAAAAATCTCTAAAGAAGGTAACAATATCTCTTCCGATTCGAAATATCAATATGCATTCAATTTTTTTATTATGTCGTACTCATATGAAATACTAGCTACCAACATTTCTTAACTAGAAAAAAATTTAAAGATGGTTAGTTGTATTTATTAGATTTTCACCTTGGTAATTAATTAGGTCTTTTTAATAATTAATCTAGTTAGAGTAAAAGTGACATTCAATGTCTTCGATCATGAGGTAATTATTGTAGGCCCAAGCACTTAATCTACAGTATTTGGAGATGTAACATTAGAACGAAAAGAGGCATGGTCGAGCTATGCCCGACTGAAACCTGGGCCATTTCCTTCCAATTTCCAGAGCCTATAGATTGGAATACATGTAGGCTCTCAAATGTTACAACAACTAAGTTAAAAATTGTTGTTGAGAAATTAAGTAGCTCTTTAGCTAGACAACCAGCTCTTTTTCTACAAGAGCTGCTTGTCTAGCTAAAGAGCTACTTAATTTCTCAACTATAATTTCCAACACAGTTTCTGAAACATATGAGATCCTACGTGTATTCCAATCTATGGGTTGTGGAAATTGGAAGGAAATGGCCTAGGGTTCAACCGAATATAGCTCGACCATGTATCTTTTAGTTCTAATGGTACGACCATCTCCAAATACTGCACACCAAATGATTATTCCTGCAATAATTACCTCATGATCGAAGACATTGAATATCACTTTTACTCTACCTGTACTAAATATAAAAAGGGACCCTAATCATTAACAAGGTGAACATCTAATAAATATTACTAACCTAGTTCAAACATTTTTATAGTTAAAAAATGTTGGTAACAAGTGTTCGGTATCAATACTACTTGCCAAAACACTGTATGTATATTGATATATGGAATCAAAAGAGCTTTCGTAACCATCTTTAGAGATTTTCTGGGCTTGGGAGGTACTTTCTGCAAGTATCTTACTTTGGAATCTTAATTCATATATAAAGTTATGATCCTCAACATCTATAATAAAAAAACAACATCCTACCTATCAAGCATGTATCACTTACAATGAGGTTAAAATAGAAATAGTTTTCTCAGAATTGAGATTAAGGAGACCAAGTCGAAAGAGAATGATGATGAAGGCCAAAAGTGATTCAATAATGATGGCTACAAAACTTAAAAATATCTATGGATCTATGGTCTTTGCAAATGACTCAAAATATATATACAATGTTTTAAATTTTGACCGTTTGCCAACGGTCGTATTATAAACTTGAAAAATTACTTTTGAATATTGATATTTAGCTTAAAAGGATTTGAAATGACAAAATGATATAGTCGTTAGACAAATAAAATTATAATTTAGCGATAGTAAAGTATTAAGTATAATTTATCAATTTTTGAATGCATTCTTAATGTTTTAAGTAGAACAATATATATGATGCATCATTTGTTGACCGTTAGCCAACGGTTATATTTTAAACATGGAAATATTTTGACTAATATCATAATTAGACAACGACCTTGGTGATATATGTTTTTTGCATACATATAATATACAAATTGTGTAACTTATTTTACGAATATTTGATTTATACGTATATAATCTACCATGGTTGTCTATGACCACATGCCAAATGTTTAACATTACTTTGATGACAACTCATATTTGGAATATTGTCTCTAATAAAGAATCGCTTTGGGTTAAACAGGTTCACACGTACAAACTAAAGGGACACACATTTTTGCATATCCCTCCGAAGGGGGACATGAGTTGGGGATGGAGTAAACTTCTTTCAATTCACGAGCTTGTTAAACCACACTTTTGGTAGCAATTTGGTAATGGTTGCTTAAATTCGATTTGGCACGATTCATGGTGCACTTAATGCCTTCTAATCGGATTTTTAACTCCTAGAGACATTACGAGATAAGGGTTTCTCCTACAAATCTGTGTGGCCGACTTGATGTCTAATGGAGTTTGGATATGGCTTAACTCGTGGTTACAAAAAGCTCCCGGTTTATTTCATATTCTTCCCTGGTGCTTGTCTATAGTCAGTTTGATCTTCTTTCAGTTGTGTTTACCTGTGATTATATGTTTATTTTATTTGGTCATAATATGCCTAAAATCCAACAATTAGATCATTGCACTTATAACGGAACAATAAAATATGATAAGATTAATATGATTAACACTTTCTTCTTTATTTGATCACAACCATTATTAATTAGTTTAATTTACTTTATTTTTTTTAATAGCTTAATTAATAAAATTGTGTCAATCTCTCATATTGAAACCCCCCGCCTTTTTTAAATTGTATAGAGTCCATTAAGTTAGCTATAATGTTTAACTACTCCTTGCGAATGACCCGTACTTACCAAACTAGGTAGGAGTGACCGGACACACTCCCGTAAGTGTTAGTCTAATAGGTTAAGTCAGCTATCAAAAATTTAGGACTAGATTTAAAACTTCATGCAATATATTCAAAAAAAATATATCATCAACGTTGTTCTTTAGTCATGATATCAGTCAAAAATATTTTCATGTTTAAATTATGATCGTTGGCTAATGGTCAGCAATTGAACATTATACATATTTTTAAACTTAAAACATTAAGTATGCATTTAAAAATTGGTAAATTACACCTACTACCTCAATATCTACAAAAGATGCTTTTATTTGTCTAACGGCTATATCATTTTGTCATTTCAAATCCTTTTAAGCTTATTATTAATATTCAAAAGTATTTTCTTCAAGCTTATATATGATTGGTGACTAACGTTCCAAATTTAGAACATTATATATGTTTTGAGTCATTTTCCTAAGGCGATACATACATAGATAATTTTAAGTTTTGAAGCCATCGTTATTGTATCACTTTTTAGCCTTTGCTATCATTCTCTTTCGACTTGGTCTCCTTAATCTCGATTATGAGGAAACTATTTCAAGTTTAACCTCATTGTAAGTGATACATGATTGATGGGTAGGATTTTGTTTTTTTAATATAGATGTTGAGGATTATAATTTTATATCTAAATACAAAATCAAAGGAAGATACTTGCAGAAAGTATTGCCCATGCCCAGAAAGTACCTAAAGAAGGTAACCATATCTCTTCTGATTCCAAATATCAATATGCATTCAATTTTTTGGTATGTCGTACTCATATGAAACACTAGCTACCAACATTTCTTAACTAGAAAATTTTATGAACATGGTTAGTTGTCTTTATTAGATTTTCACCTTGGTAATTAATTGGGTCATTTTAATATTTAATACAGGTAGAGTAAAAGTGACATTCAATGTCTTCGATCATGAGGTATTTATTGCAGGCCCAAGCACTTGATCTACATTATTTTGATATGTAACATCGAAACCAAAAGAGGCATAGTTGAGCTAAGCCCGATTGAAAACTGGGCCATTTCTTTCCAATTTCCAAAGCCTATAGATTGGAATACATGTAGGCTCTCAAATGTTACAGGAACTGTGTTAGAAATTACAGTTGACAAATTAAGTAGCTCTTTAGCTAGACAAGTAGCTCTTGTGGAAACCTGCAATTTCCATAAGAGTTTTTCCACAAGAGCTGCTTGTCTAGCTAAAGAGCTATTTAATTTCTCTACTATAATTTCCAACATAGTTTCTGAAACATATGAGATCCTACATGTATTCCAATCTACGGGTTGCGGAAATCGAAAGGAAATAGCCCAGGGTTCAGCCGGAGATAGCTCGACCATGTATCTTTTAGTTCTGATGGTACGGCCATCTCCAAATACTGTAGACCAAATGATTATGCCTGCAATAATTACCTCATGATCAAAGACATTGAATATCACTTTTACTCTACCTGTACTAAATATTAAAAGGGAATCATTACCAAGATGAACATCTAATAAATAACACTAACCTAGTTCAAATATTTTTATAGTTAAAAAATGTGGTAACAAGTGTTCGGTATCTATACTACTTGCCAAAACACTGAATGTATATTGATATATGTCATCAAAAGAGCTTTTGTAACCATCTTTAGAGATTTTCTGGGCTTGGGAGGTACTTTCTGCAAGTATCTTACTTTGGAATCATAATTCATATCTAAAGTTATGATCCTCAACATCTATAATAAAAAAACAACTTTCTACCTATCAAGCATGTATCACTTACAATGAGGTTAAAAAGGAAATAGTTTTCTTAGAATCGAGATTAAGGAGACCAAGTCGAAAGAAAATGATGATGAAGGCTAAAAATGATTCAGTAATGATGGCTACAAAACTTAAAAATATCTATGGATCTATGGTCTTTGCAAATGACTCAAAATATATACAATGCTTTAAATTTGACCGTTTGCCAACGGTCATATTATAAGCTTAAAAAATTACTTTTGAATATTGATATTTCGCTTAAAAAGATTTGAAATGACAAAATGATACTGCCTTTAGAAAAATAAAATTATATTTTAGCGATAGTGAAGTATTAAGTATAATTTATCAATTTTTAAATGCGTTCTTATTGTTTTAAGTAGAACAATATCTATGATGCATCATTGGTTGACCGTTAGCCAACGGTTATATTTTAAACATGGAAATATTTTGACTGATATCATACCTTGGTGATATATGTCTTTTGCATACATATAATATACCAATTGTGTAACTTATTTTACGGATATTGGAGTTATACGTATATAATCTACCATGGTTGTCTATGACCACATGCCAAAAACTATAAAATGAAGCTATTTTATTAGTGTAAAATGACAAAGCTAATCGTTATATGATACACAAGTTTATCTTTGTCATTTTAAACTAATCAGTTAGCTTCGTTTTATAGCTTATGGAATGTGGTCATTGACAACCATTGTATAGTACATCATTCTCTAGTATATTATACGTATAACTCCAATATCCTAAAACACATTACACAATTGGTAGATTATGTGCAGTATATGGAAAATATCTTTGTATATCATGGTATAAGTCAAAAGAATTTCCATGTTTAAATAGTGATTGTTGGCTAACGGTTAAAAAGTGAAACATTGTAGGTATTGTTCTACTTAAAACAATAAACATTGTAGGTATTGTTCTACTTAAAACAATAAGTATGCATTTGAAAATTGGTAAATTATACTTAAGGGCTACTTGTCTATAAAAGCATTTAACTTGCTACATTTGTAGGCACTCAACTTTTAATTTTCTTATTAAATTCTAAAACTTTTTTAATTCTCCTATTGTAGGCATATTATGGAGAGTCTTTGACGTGGCAAGAGTTAATCATCTTTGTCCCATTATTGTTTAATCCAGCTATAAATAAAAAAGTAATTGGGCTTGTTGTGTTGATAAGGATTATATAATCTTTGTAGAAAAAGATAAAAAAATGGATTGGTGATTGGAAGAACAATTACTTTTCGTTTGCAGGAAGGGCACAACTTGGTAAATCCATTCTTGTTTCTGTGAATATTAATTGGGCTTCAGTTTTAATCCTTCCTAAGGGCATCGTTCATGATATTCATTAGCTTATTCACGGTTTTCTTTGGTGTAATGGAAATCTTAAGAAAGGTAGAGCTAAATTTGCTTGGGAAGATATTTTTCTTCTCAAATGTCAATGTAGTCTTGGCATTCGTAACCTGTAAATGTTTAACATTAATTTGATGACAACTCATATTTAGAATATTATCTCTAATAAAGAATCGCTTTGGGTTAAATAGGTTCACACGTACAAACAAAAGGAACCACTTTTAGGGATATCCCTCCGAAGGGGGACATGAGTTGGGATGGAGTAAACTTCTTTAAATTCATGAGCTTGTTAAACCACACTTTTGGCAACTATTTGGTAATGGTTGCTTCAATTCGATTTGGCACGAGTCATGGTGGACTTAATGCCTTCTAATCGGATTTTTAACTCCTAGAGACATTTCGAGGGAGGGGTTTCACCTACAAAATTATGTGGCTGACTTTACGTCTAATGGAATTTTGATATGGCCTAACTTGTGGTTACAAAAAGCTCCTGGTTTACTTCATATTCATCCCCTGTGCTTGTCTATAGTCGGCTTGATCTTGTTTCAGTTGTGTTTACTTGTGATTATATGTTTATTTTATTTGGTCATAATATGCTTAAAATCCAACAATTAGATTATTTCACTTATAAACGGATCAATAAAATATGATGAGTTTATATGATTAACACTTTCTTCTTTATTTTATCACAACCATTATTAATCAGTTTAATTTACTTTGTTGTTTTTAATAGCTTAATTAATAAAATTGTGTCAATCTCTTAGATTGAACCCCCCCCCCCCGCCCACCCTTTTTAAATTGTATAAAGTCCATTAAGTTAGCTATAATGTTTAACTACTCCTTGCAAATGACCCGTACTTATCAAAATAGGTAGGAGTGACCAGACACACTGCCCGTAAATGTTAGTCTATTAGGTTAAGACGGCTATCATAAATTTAGGACTAGATTTGAAACTTCATGCAATGTATTCAAAAGAAATATATCATCAAGGTTGTTCTCTAATCATGATATCAGTCAAAAATATTTTCATGTTTAAAATATGATCATTGACTAATGGTCAGTAATTGAACATTATACATATTGTTCTACTTAAAACATTAAGTATGCATTAAAAATCGGTAAATTAAACCTACTACCTCAATATCTGCAAAAGATACTTTTATTTGTCTAACGGCTATATCATTTTGTCATTTCAAATCCTTTTAAGCTTAATATTAATATTCAAAAGTATTTTCTTCAAGCTTATATATGATTGGTGACTAACGTTCCAAATTTAGAAAATTATATATGTTTTGAGTCATTTTCCTAAGGATATATACATAGATAATTTTATGTTTTCAAGCCTTCATTATTGTATCACTCTTTAGCCTTTGCTATCATTCTCTTTCGACTTGGTCTCCTTAATCTCGATAATGAGAAAACTGTTTCAAGTTTAACCTCATTGTAAGTGATACATGATTGATGGGTAGGATTTTGTTTTTTAATTATAGATGTTGAGGATCATTAATTTATATCTGAATACAAAATCAAAGTAAAATACTTGCAGAAAGTATTACCCACGCCGAGAAAGTCTCTAAAGAAGGTAACAATATCTCTTCCAATTCAAAATATCAATACGCATTTAATTTTTTGTGTATGTCGTACTCATATGAAACACTAGCTACCAACATTTCTTAACTAGAAAATTTTTTGAAAATAGTTAGTTGTCTTTATTAGATTTTCACCTTGGTAAATAATTGGGTCATTTTAATATTTAATATAGGTAGAGTAAAAGTGACATTGAATGTCTTCGATCATGAGGTAATTATTGCAGGCCCAACCACTTGATCTACAGTATTTGGAGATGTAACATCGAAACCAAAAGAGGCATGGTTGAGCTATGCCCGATTGAAACCTGGGCCATTTCCTTCCAATTTCCAGAGCCTGTAGATTGGAATACATGTAGGCTCTCAAATGTTACAGGAACTGTGTTAGAAATTGTAGTTGATAAATTAAGTAGCTCTTTAGCTAGACAAGCAGCTCTTGTGGAAACCAGCAATTTCCATAAGAGTTTTTTCCACAAGAGCTGCTTGTCTAGCTAAAGAGCTACTTAATTTCTCAACTATAATTTCCAACACAATTTCTGAAACATATGAGATCCTACGTGTATTCCAATCTAAGGGTTGTGGAAATTGGAAGTAAATGGCCCTAGGTTCAGCCGGAGATAGCTCGACCATGTATCTTTTAGTCTTGATGATACGACCATCTCCAAATAATGCGAACCAAATGGTTATGCCTGCAATAATTACCTCATGATCGAAGGCATTGAATATCACTTTTACTCTAGCTGTACTAAATATAAAAAGTTACCCTAATCATTACCAAGGTAAACATCTAATAAATAATACTAACCTAGTTCAAACATTTTTATAGTTAAAAAATGTTCGTAGCAAGTGTTTCGTATCAATACTACTTGCCAAAACACTGAATGTATATTGATATATGGAATCAAAAGAGCTTTTGTAACCATCTTTAGAGATTTTCTGGGCTTGGGAGGTACTTTTCACAAGTATCTTCCTTTGAAATCTTAATTCATATCGAAAGTTATGATCCTCGACATCTATAATAATAAAACAACATCCTACCTTTTTGTTGGTGGTAAGAGCCCAGAACAGGGTTAAAACAATCAGTAGCAACTGCAATAGCACTAGGTGGTTATCGGATATCACTTTGAATCGTGTGATCACTTTCCAAAGTAAACTATTCGACCCTAATTCCTAGGTATCACGAATATCTACTTGGGATAAGACCAAATGTTGGTTATTGAATTAGGCACAATCAATAACCCTTGCGCATATAAGTCTTTAGCTTTATGTTTGTTTCTCCTTATTTCAGTATGTTTCTCTGTATCTTCATGTTGATGAAAACCATCTCTATTGATAGTAGAGAATACTCACTCCTAGTTAATGGACATTATGGATGATTAACGGCTAATTAATCACTCATAGTAAGCCTCCATTATCATAGGAATAGTGGTTACATGACCAATTAAACGTGGTCATAAAGCAGTCATAACAGCCAATTGAATGAGTCAAAGCTGTTATAAATTAATCACTGCAACACTACCAGTAGGAACCATTACACTAGTAGCATGAACCATACACTACCAGCAGGAACCATCAGCAGGAACCATTACACTAGCAGCAAGAACCATAACACTACCAGTAGGAACCATCAGTTACTACACTAGCAGTAGTAACCAATACACTAGCAGTACAAACCACTATTGAGTCGAGTCAGGGTGTTCATGGACCTCATGAGTGTACACTCCATACCTCCTAACCCAAAACCAGGTGTGAACTAATCCCACAAGTGCACTAAATTTACCAACACTATTAAGCATAAACGAAAATATCCTGAGGATTGAATTTCCATCTTAGTACATTACACGTTCAAATATTCGAGAATCAGGGTGTTCTAAGAATTGAACCCTTCAACCCATTTGAATACCTGAAGATAAAATACACACAAGTTTTCAAACACTTAAAAACTCCTGACACTATACAAATTCATAAATGTTGCAAGAGCCAAAAGTCCAAAAGCTCCCTGAAGCGGCAAAACTTCAACATTAACATAGGTGGTTCCTCTTTATTCATGCTCCTGCCAAGCACTTTTTCAAATAAAATTAACCATTAAGAAGTAAAGACTCCATCCTCTTTTTCAGCAGGTTCTGAGCACAACCTTGGGATGTAAAATAAACATGTGCTCCAGTCCACTGAATGTTCAACTTTCCACATTGAACTCAGCTCCCAAGTTTCCTCAGGAGGGAGTTGGGTGTCCTAGCATTCAGTGACTAAGTTGGACTTAAACCCATCCCTTTAGCAGACTTTATAACCAAGTCTCTAGCCAAACCCTTTGTCAAGTGATCAGCTAAATTTTGTTGAGATCTAACAAAATCTATAGATACCACCCTATTCATGATAAGCTCAAGAATCATGCTATGTCTGACACCTAAGTGTCTAGACTTCCCATTGTACATCTGGCTATAAGCCTTAGCCAATGTAGCTGCACTATCACAATGGATAGAAATAGGTGCTATAGGTTTAGGCCACAATGGAATCTCAAGAAGCAAGTTTTTCAACCATTCAGCTTCTTTACTAGCAGCTGCTAAGGCTATAAATTCAGATTTCATTGTTGAACTAGTGATGCAAGTTTGCTTCTTGGATGCCCAAGAAATTGCACCTCTACCAAGTAAGAATACCCAGCCATTGGTAGACGAATTGTCTTCATTATTCTGATCCAACTTGCATCGTGTATCCTTCCAACATGAAGGATAACCGTATATGAGAGACTATAATCCATAGTTCTCTTCAGATACTTCAGTACCCTCTAAACTGCTTGCGATGATGAGCACTAGGATTACTAGTATACTTGCTCAACTTACCCACTGCAAAAGCAATATCAGGTCTTGTACAAGTCATGGCATACATCAGTGACCAATTACCCTAGAATACTCAAGTTGAGATACAGCCTTGCCATTATTAGGCATCGCTTTTCACAAGTATCCATAGGTTTACTCATCGAGTACAATCAAAGTAATTGAATTTCCTCAACACCTTCTCAATATAATGAGACCGAGAGATAGAAATTCTTTTACTTTCATGTTTAATCCTTATACCAAGGATAACATCAACCTCCCCCATGTCCTTCATGGAGAACCTTGATGACAAAAATTCCTTTGTCAAGTCAACTTGATTTTGGTCAGTGCCAAAGATCAACATGTCATCAACATATAGACAAATGATGACTCCTTTACCGGATTCATCAAATTTGCTATATACACATTTTTCAGCTTGGTTAAGAACATAACCACTAGACAAAACCACTTCATCAATTTTTTGATGCCATTGCTTAGGTGCCTGCTTTAGTCCATAAAGAGACTTAATCAGTTTACACACCTTCTTTTCATTTCCAAGCAAGATGAAGCCCTGAGGTTGGTTCATATAAACCTCCTCATCCAATTGACCATTCAAGAAAGTTGTATTCACATCCATCTGATGAATAATCAGATTGTGAATTGATGCCAAAGCAATCGCTAGTCTTATGGTACGATCACGAGCCATGGGGCATAAGTATCAAAATAGTCAATTCCTGACTTTTGTTTAAAGCCCTGAATTACTAGTCTAGCCTTGAACTTTTCAATAGTTCCATCTACCTTCATTTTCCTTTTTGAAAATCCATTTGCAACCCAGAGGTTTGCAACCAGGTGGTAGATCAACCAACACCCAAGTGTTGTTGCCCATGATGGAATCCATCTCATCATTGATTGCTTCTTTCCAGAAAGCAATATCCTGGGACTTCATTGCTTCTTCAAATGTCTTGAAGTCACCCTTAACAATGAAGCAATAGGAGTATTGGTCATAGACCTCATCCCTTGTTCCTTCAATTAGATATAATTGAAACTCAGGTCCAAATGGCTTTGGATTCCTGACCCTTTTGGTTTTTCTGAGCACAGGTTCAGGTTGTTGAACCACAACCTCATTAGGGACCTCTGATGGTTCTTCATCAGGGATCTTTGATACACCAGTGTCATGATTCCCATTAGGAATCCTATGACTTGGTCCTGGGACTGATGAGAATCTATTCTCATCAAATTTTGCATCCCTTGATTCAATTATGGAGTTAATTGAAACATATTCATTAGGTTCAATAAAATAGAACCTAAAAGCCTTGGAATGCTCAGCATATCCAAAAAAGATGCAGTCAATGCCTCTTTCACCTAAATTTTTCAGCTTTGGATCAGGGAGTCTTACAACAGCCCTACAACCCCAAACCCTGAGATAGTTCAGGTTGGGTTTCCTTTTAGTCGAGAGTTCATAAGGGGTAACCTTGTTCCTTTTGTTGAAAACCCTATTTAATAAATAGCAAGCTGTTAACATAGCTTCACCCCAGAACCCTTGACTTAGTCTTGAAAAGGACAACATGGAATTAACCATCTCCTTTAGCACCTGTTTTTCCTTTCAAAAATACCATTTTTTGAGGAGTATAGGGAGCATTCGTTTCATGGATTATACCAACAGACTGAAAATACAGAGTATCCATGTACTCACCTCCCCTATCAGTCCTTAATCTTTTGATCAAAGACCCAAGTTGTAATTCAACTTCAGTTTTAACTACTTTGAATTTATCTAATGCTTCATTCTTAGTATGTAATAGATAGACATAACAAAACCTAGAAGCATCATCAATAAATGTTACAAAGTACTTTTTATTCCCCAAAGAGGGAGTGGCATGCAAATCACACAGGTCACTGTGTATTAGCTCCAAGAGCTTAGATTTACGTTTAACACCCTGAAAAGGTTTCTTGGTTATTTTGGTCAACATGAAAGTTTTACACTTTTCAGTGTCCATGTCAAATGCTGGGATTAACCCATCCTTAGACATATCTTGCATTCTTTTATAGTGTACATGGCCAAGTCTAGCATGCCAAAGGGTAGAGTCAGACAGGTCATTGGTGGTCACAAAGGCTGAATTAACACTATCAGTGACAATATTAAGCCTGAACATTAGATTACACAAATAGCCAAAACCAATAAAAACACCACTTTTAGACAAGACAAATTTATCAGATTCAATAACTTGTTTATACCCATGATTATTCAAAACACTACTTGAAACCAAGTTTTTCCTTATATCAGGAACATGAATAACATTAAACAAAGTTACAATCTTTCCAGAACTAAATCTAAGATCCACACAACCACGACCATGCACCAAGGCTGTTGACTCATTTCCCCATGTGAAGAATAGAACCATCATTCGGTGACTCATAAGTCTTGAACCAGCTTCTATCTTTACACACATGAACTGTTGCACCAGAGTCAACCCACCACGCAACATCATCATCCTACACATAATAAGATTTAGATACATATGTAACATAATAAATCTGAAAATACTTATTAAACATATTCTGACCTTTCAGTGAGTTGGTAGAACCACCACTCCCTGAAGCATTAGTTCTTGATCCATTGGCTTTACCACCAACCTTAACACCTTTGCAATCCCTTTTAATGTGACCAAATTTGCCACATTTCCAACAAGTAGGTGTTGCTTTCTTGTTAGGATCTGTCCTTGTGTTGTCATGATATTTGCGTTTGCCTTTATTGTCATTGTACTTGGTGGAGTTGTTATGCTCCACCATATTGACAACAGATGCACCAGTAGCATTGCTACTCTTTGGCTTGTCATTATCCTGCACCCTGAGAGATTCCTCAATGTACAGATGACTGCCCAACTCAACCAGAGTTAATTCCTCCATCTTACATTTCAAGGTATGCTTGAAATCTTTCCAAGAAGGGGGAAGTTTATCAATGAAACAAGAGACTGAAATAGCCTCATCCATGTTCATATTGTGTTGTGTAAACCTTCCAAGTATTCCAAGAAGTTCATTGTATTGTTCCATGACTGGTCTTGAATTAGTCATTTTGTAATTTGTGAAATTACTTACAAGAAACTTCTTACTTGAAGCATCCTCAACCATATATTTGGCATCTAAGGAATCTAATAGTTCTTTGGAAGATTCAAAGTTCTGATAAATGTCAAATAGAGAATCAGACATACCATTGAGAATTAAACCTCTGCAAATGTAGTCATCATTCTCCCATTTTCTCCTCCTCCTGATCTGCTCCATAGTAGCTTCATCCCCATCATCAGTAATAGGAGTGGTTAGCACATACACCACACTTATGCTGGAAAGCAAGAAGTGCATCTTCTTCTGCCATCTTCTAAAGTCCACCCCTTCAAATTTGTCAATCTTGGCAAAGTTTGAAGCCATGTGTTTCATTGCAGCAACAACCATTGATTATCACAAATAGTTTACTTTGATTTTTGGTGGTAAGAGCCCAGAACAGGGTTAAGACAATCAGTAGCAACTGCAATACCACTAGGTGGTTACCGGATATCACTGGGAATCGTGTGATCACTTTCCAAAGTAAACTATTCGACCCTAATGCCTGGGTATCACGAATATCTACTTGGGATAAGACAAAATGTTGGTTATTGAATTAGGCACAATCAATAACCCTTGCACATATAAGTGTTTAGCTTTATGTTTGTTTCTCCTGATTTCAGTATGTTTCTCAGTATCTTCATGCTGAGGAAAACCTTATCTACTTATAGTATAGAATACTCACTCCTAGTTAATGGACATATCTACTTACAGTATCTTTGTCACACCCCCAAATTACCTATTTTGCAGCGGAATGGAATTCCTGGGGATTGACTGTCATAGCATGACAATCACGGTTATATTGAATGACCTAAAGTGTCGTTTGGAAAATACATCGCTTGATTTAATAAAATAATCAGAGTTTACAAAGTATAGGTCCCAAATGAAAATCAACTTGTACGGAAATAAGTTTGTTACAATTCAAACGATGTTTTAAAGTGCAAAAATCCTATGAGAGACGCGTCGTCACCACGACTCTATGATAAGTCCTTATGTATGCCATGATGTGTATGCCTTAGATACCTAAAAATACATTGCTAAAAGTGTCAACACAATGGTTGAGTGAGTTCATAGAGTTTATGTAAATGTTTAATACGACTACCACAAGTATAGGCCATGTATGACAATATGTCACAAAAATGATACCATTGCTTAAGCACATGACACCGAAGCTTGACTGATCATGATGTTCGCCCAACAGAGTGTTTTGCCAAACAACTCAAATTCTGACATGAAGTGAAATGCATCCGTTTGACCGGTTGGAATCCACCAACCCGGATGGAGGAGTCACCCTCAATAGATCTATCCACTCACCCTCGCTTACCCCGTAATTAACGGTTCATGATTTCTGATATGGGGACATTCAATTGGCAATGAAGTAACTTAAGCAATGTAATGAATTTGATATACTTGGTATCGTAATAAAAATGATGTGCAATGTATTCTCCCCCGTAGGTTTGAAATAAAGTAAAAACTTGAATAAATCGGGGCTATGAAAACTCACCTGTTGCAATGATAATGATGATATAATGGCAATACTGAAATGAGGCGCAACCTCTAACCGTGACCTATGATGAATGATATGATATGTAATAAGTTATGATGTAATGTTATGCATGCAATTCGTATGATATCTATACCACTTGTGAATTTTTGAAAATAATACTTATCGTCGAAAAATAATCTTATAACGTCTTGACCATTTTTAAATTACTTTACATGTATTTACATTGAAATTATATCCTACGATAATCATTTAGTGATTTATTATGAAATCATAACTTTTTGTCGTAAAATAATGTCGTTGAAAATTTCATGAAAGTGACTAAACGGCCTCGAAAATCTAGTCGTAAAATGATGCACGTCGAGTGTTAGGAAACGAACTCAACGGTTTTGGGAAGCTTGTATCATTATCTCAAAGTTTTAGCATTTAAGTTTTCATCCTAGAGATCTCGATCATGGAGAAAAATATAGGTTAAGTATGGTACTTTTGTCCAAAATATTGTTTAAGGGTGGTTTTCGGCAAAGTTTAAGTGACCATATTTTATTCATTACAACTCCGCTCGACGAACGGTTGGACATTTTGGAAAATATGCTAGGCGAACTTACTTCTACTAGAAGACATCATTTTATAAGAAAAAGTACTCCAAATTAGTTCTCCAAATTTTTGTTCTCCAAATGTTTGTTCTCCAAATTTTTGTTCTCCAAATGTTTGTTCTCCAAATTTTGTATCAAAGTAGCTTATATATTTTTGATAAATCAACACATTTTATAACGCTTAAGCCTCATTTTTGACTCGTAAAAAGTGGAAGTAACATGCTGAAATTTCTGAATTTTATAGTTTTCTTCGTCTAACTTGTAGATAGCATAACTTTTTCGTTATAGCTCCGTTTTAACCCGTTCAAGCGACCACGTTTTCGTTTTAAAGTATATTTTCCAAATATCTATCCCAAAAAATTTTATCTACTGTTGAGAATTCCAGAATTCAAAAATAAGATCAGACCTCTAAATAAAGTTGTCGAAATGAGTTTTTCTCGCGCAAAACCTATTCTAACCAATTCAAAACAACTCCGAAGCTATTCTAATCCTACCATACACCTTCTTAGGGTGTCATGGGTTCTTAGACATCAACAAAAGTGTTATGTTTCATGGAGTAATTATAGGATGATAAATATATACTTATAACTCTTAAAAACAACAAAAAGTGGTATAAACATCAATATGACTTGCATGTTTTTCTTAAATATGATGAAATGAACATAATATAAATATGAAAGATGAACATGAACATGAGATGCTTACTAGTAACTTGATGAGGTGAAGTGAAAAAAGGTTAATCCTAAACACCCTAGGTTTTTATTTCAAAACCTTAACTAAGAGTGTAACTAGATTGTAAATTAACTTGTCTTGAAAAATTTTGGTGATCCTCCTTGGTCTCTATGGTGTGGCCGGTTCTATGGGATGAAGAGGAAGAGAGACACTTTTGATTTTACACTTTTAAATAATGTATGTATGTGTTGTAGGAATTAATAAATGAATATAAGTATAAATGTGTACAAGATATTTAGTATCAAATGAAGTGAGTCATTCCCCTTGTCAACAAGGGTGCATAAGTTAGCTAGTGTGTTCATTTTTTTAAAAAAAATTGTAAGTATAAAATAGATGTAAAGTTAATTAAAGATAGTTAGTAACTTGTATGTATATTTAAGCATTTAGGGTAGCGTTAGCTAAAAATAAATTTTAACGGGTCAAATTAAAATATATTGAAGTCATAAAAATTATAAAAATACATTTCTTGCAAAATTTGAGTGAAATAGTAATTATCGTGTAGTTTTTACGAAAACCGTCGTAATTATATAAATATAACAATTTATATACAAAATAAATTTAAAACACCGGGTAAACTCATAATATTATTTTTATAATATTAATATGAGTATAAAAATATTTCGGGATAATTTTTGGAAGTATCGGATCAAATGTTCAAAATAATTAATTACGCGATAGCGTTTATTTAATATGAAATTACACGTTTAATGTAATATGCAAAACCATGCATGAACTAATATGATGATAATGATGCTAATGATATGTTGACTAAACCTAGTCTATATGAAATGTTCTTGATGATTGTTCATGAATTCGCAGCTAAACCATTAAGGTTACGCGAATTTGATACTCGTAAACCTAGTTTACGATAAACGATGAATAGTGAAGCATGAATAGTGTTTTGAAAAATGACCTGAAAGTACGAGTTGTCACAATCTTCATGCTGATTTCAGTATGTTTCTCAGTATCTTCATGCTGATTAACGGCCAATTGATCACTCATAATAAGCCTCCATTATCATAGGAATAGTGGTTACATGACCAATTAAACGTGGTCATAAAGCAGTCATAACAACCAATTGAATGACTCAAAGCTGTTACAAATTAATCACTACAACACTACCAGTAGGAACCATTACACTAGCAGCAAGAACCATACACTACTAGCAGGAACCATTACACTAGCAGCAGGAACCATAACAATACTAGTAGGAACCATCAGTTACTAGACTAACAGTAGTAACTAATATACTAGCAGTACAAACCACTATTGAGTCGAGTCAGGGTGTTCATGGACCTCATGGGTGTACACTCCGTACCTCCTAACCCAAAAACCAGGTGTGAACTAATCCCACAAGTGCACTAAATTTACCAACACTATTAAGCATGTATCACTTACAATGAGGTTAAAATGGAAATAGTTTTCTCAGAATCGATATTAAGGAGACCTAGTCGAAAGAGAATGATGATGAAGGCTAAAAGTGATTCAATAATGATGGCTACAAAACTAAAAAATATCTATAGATCTATGGTCTTTGCAAATGACTCAAAATATATATAATGTTTTAAATTTTGACCGTTTGTCAACGATCATATTATAAGCTTGAATATTACTTTTGAATAATTATATTTAGCTTAAAAGGATTTGAAATGACAAAAGGATATAGCCATTAGACAAATAAAATTATATTTTAGCGATAGTGAAGTATTAAGTATAATTTATCAACTTTTAAATGCATTCTTAATGTTTTAAGTAGAACAATATCTATGATGCATCATTTGTTGACCGTTAGCCAACAGTTATATTTTAAACATGGAAATATTTTAATTGATATCATAATTAGACAACGACCTTGGTGACATATGTCTTTTTCATACATATAATATTCCAATTGTGTAACTTATTTTACGGATATAGGAGTCATACGTATATAATCTACCATGGTTGTCTATGACCACATGCCAAAAACTATAAAATGTAGCTATTTTGTTAGTTTAAAATGACAAAGCTAGTTATTATATGATAGACAAGTTTATCTTTGTCATTTTAAACTAACCAATTAGCTTCATTTTATAGCATATGGCGTGTGGTCATTGACAACCATTGTATAGTACATCATTCTCTAGTATATTATACGTATAACTCCAATATTCTAAAACACATTACACAATTGGTAGATTATATGCAATATATGGAAAAGATCTCTGTCTAATCATGGTATAAGTCAAAATAATTTCCATGTTTAAATGGTGATTGTTGGCTGACGGTTAAAAAAATGAAACATTGTAGGTACTGTTCTACTTAAAACAATAAGTATGCATTTAAAAATTGGTAAATTATATTTAAGGGTTAATTGTCTATAAAAACCATTTAACTTACCACATTTGTAAGCACTCAACTTTTATATTTCTTATTAAATTAAAAAACTTTTTTAATCCTCCTATTGTAGGCATATTATGGAGAGTCTTTGTCCCGTTATTGTTTAGTCCAGCTGTAAAAAAAAGTAATTGGGCTTGTAGAGTTGATAAGGATTGCATAGTCCTTGTAGAAAAAGATAAAAAAAAAGGATTGGTGATTGGAAGAACAATTATTTTTCGTTTGTAGGAAGGGCACAACTTGGTAAATCCATTCTTGTTTCTATGAATATTAATTGGGCTTCAGTTTTTATCCTTCCTAAAGGCATCATTCATGATATTTATTAGCTTATTCACAGTTTTGTTTGGTGTAATGGAAATCTTAAGAAAGGTAGAGCTAAAGTTGTTTGGGAAGATATTTGTCTTCTCAAATGTGAAGGTAGTCTTGGCTTTCGTAACCTTTAAATGTTTAACATTGCTTTGATGACAACTCATATTTGGAATATTGTCTCTAACAAAGAATCGCTTTGGGTTAAATAGGTTCACACGTACAAACTAAAGGGACACACTTTTTGGGATATCACTCCGAAGGGGGATATGAGTTGGGGATGGAGAAAACTTCTTTCAATTAATGAGCTTGTTAAACCAAACTTTTGGCAACAGTTGGGTAATGGTTGCTTAAATTCGATTTGCGACAATGCATGGTGCATTTAATGCCTTATAATCGGATTTTTAACACCTAGAGACATTACAAGGGAGGGGTTTCACCTACAAAAATGTGTGGCTGAATTGACGTCTAATGGAGCTTGGATATGGCCTAACTCGTGGTCACAAAAAGCACCTCGTTTACTTCATATTCTTCCCCGATGCTTGTCTATAGTCGGCTTGATCTTGTTTCAGTTGCATTTACTTGTGATTATATGTTTATTTTATTTGGTCATAATATGCTTAAAATCCAAGAATTAGATCATTGCACTTATAAACGGATCAATAAAATATGATAAGATTAATATGATTAACGCTTTCTTCTTTATTTGATCACAACCATTATTAATTAGTTTAATTTACTTTATTGTTTTTAATAGCTTAATTAATAAAATTATGTCAATCTATAAAATTGAAACCCCCACCCTTTTAAATTGTATAAAGTCCATTATGTTAGCTATAATTTTTAACTACTCCTTTCGAATGACCCGTACATACCAAACTAGGTAGGAGTGACCGGACACACTGCCCGTAAGTGTTAGTCTATTAGGTTAAGTCGGCTGTCATACATTTAAGACTAGAATTAAAACTTCATGCAATATATTCAAAAGAAATATATCATCAAGGTTGTTCTCTAATCATGATATTAGTCAAAAATATTTTCATGTTTAAAATATGATCGTTGGCTAATGGTCAGCAATTGAACATTATACATATTGTTCGACTTAAAACATTAAGTATGCATTTAAAAATTGGTAAATTAGACCTACTACCTCAATATATGCAAAAGATACTTTTATTTGTCTAACGAGTATATCATTTTGTCATTTCAAATCCTTTTAAGCTTAATATTAATATTCAAAAGTATTTTCTTCAAGCTTATATATGATTGGTGACTAACGTTCCAAATTTAGAACATTATATTTGTTTTGAGTCATTTTCCTAAGGCGATACATACATAGATAATTTTAAGTTTTGAAGCCATCGTTATTGTATCACTCTTTAGCCTTTGCTATCATTCTCTTTCGACTTGGTCTCCTTAATCTCGATTATGAGGAAACTATTTCAAGTTTAACCTCATTGTAAGTGATACATGATTTTGTTTTTTTATTATAGATGTTGAGGATTATAATTTTATATCTAAATACAAAATCAAAGTAAGATACTTGTAGAAAGTATTGCCACGCCAAAAAGTATCTAAATAATGTAACCATATCTCTTCTGATTCCAAATATCAATATGCATTTAATTTTTTGGTATGTCGTACTCATATGAAACACTAGCTACCAACATTTCTTAACTAGAAAATTTTTTGAACATGGTTAGTTATCTTTATTAGATTTTCACCTTGGTAATTAATTGTGTCATTTTAATATTTAATACAGGTAGAGTAAAAGTGAGATTCAATGACTTCGATCATGAGGTAATTATTGCAGGCCCAAGCACTTGATCTACAGTATTTGGAGATGTAACATCGAAACTAAAAGAGGCATGGTCGAGCTATGCCCGATTGAAACCTGGGCCATTTCCTTCCAATTTCCAGAGCCTATAGATTGGAATACATGTAGGGTCTCAAATGTTACAGGAACTGTGTTAGAAATTGCAGTTGAGAAATTAAGTAGCTCTTTAGCTAGACAAGCAGCTCTTGTGGAAACCTGCAATTTCCATAAGAGTTTTTCCACAAGAGCTGCTTGTCTAGCTAAAGAGCTACTTAATTTCTCAACTATAATTTCCAACACAGTTTTTGAAACATATGCGATCCCACGTGTATTCCAATCTACGGGTTGTGGAAATTGGAAGGAAATCGCCCAGGTTTTAGCCGGAGATAGCTCGACCATGTATATTTTAGTTCTGATTTTACGACCATCTCCAAATACTGCAGACCAAATGATTATGCCTGCAATAATTACCTCATGATCAAAGACATTGAATATCACTTTTACTATACCTTTACTAAATATAAAAAGTGACCCTAATTATTTCCAAGGTGAACATCTAATAAATAATACTAACCTATTTCAAACATTTTTATAGTTAAAAAATGTTGGTAACAAGTGTTTCGTATCAATACTACTTGCCAAAACACTGAATGTATATTGATATATGGAATCAAAAGAGCTTTTGTAACCATCTTTAGAGATTTTCGGGGCTTGGGAGGTACTTTTTGCAAGTATCACTTACAATAAGGTTAAAATGGAAATAGTATTCTCAGAATCGAGATTAAGGAGACCAAGTCAAAAGAGAATGATGATGAAGGCTAAAAGTGATTCAATAATGATGGCTACAAAACTTAGAAATATCTATGGATCTATGGTCTTTGCAAATGACTCAAAATATATATAATGTTTTAAATTTTGACCGTTTACCAACGGTCATATTATAAGCTTGAAAATTTACTTTTGAATATTGATATTCAGCTTAAAAGGATTTGAAATGACAAAATGATATAGCCGTTAGACAAATAAAAATATATTTTAACGATAGTGAAGTATTAAGTATAATTTATCAATTTTTAAATGCATTCTTAATGTTTTAAGTAGAACAATATCTATGATGCATCATTTGTTGACCGTTAGCCAACGGTTATATTTTAAACATGGAAATATTTTGACTGACATCATAATTAGACATGACCTTGGTGATATATGTCTTTTGCATACATATAATATACCAATTGTGTAACTTAATTTACTGATTTTGGAGTTTTACGTATATAATCTACCATGGTTGTCTATGACCACATGCCAAAAACTATAAAATGAAGCTATTTTATTAGTTTAAAATGACAAAGCTACCAGGGCAATTATAGTAACGATGATGCTAATTTCTATTGGTACGAGGTTAACGCTTTGGTTTTCATGAGCTTAGTGCATTAACTATGGGTGTATAACAACGTAACCCATGATATATTAAACATTGAAATCTTGTGTTCAACTTTTCGTCACTATGGGTGTATAACGACATAACCCATTATCCATTTTACCGATAATTGTATTCATTGCAATTGTCACACAAAATTGAGACTCTTGTAATCGACTGTTTTACTTATAAAACTTTCAACTCACCAACCTTTGTGTTGACACTTTCTAGCATGTTTATCTCTGGTTCGAAAGGGATTAGCTTGCATGTGAAGGTGCATGGATATTTTAAAGACAATGCATCATTATCATTCGATAAAAATTTTAAATGTTTATGTTGTACTCTATATGTAATCAAAACTTGTTGGGACCTCCTTGAAAACACCATAGTGATGCAATCTTCCATTGCGGTATTTTGGGGGTGTTACACGTTAATCTTCAAGTGATGCCGTCACTTGGTAAGTGATGCCGTCAGATTACCTTGTCAAGCATTTTACTTGACTTTGTTGTTTTCTTTGTTTTCTTGACTAATTGAGCCAAAAACGCTCCATTCCCCATCATTTGCTTCCCAAGTGCCTAAAACTCAAATAAAAACGATTTAGGATAGTAAATGATCAAATATGTACGTATTTAGAGGTTAAATGACCCCTCAAAAACGTATAAAATTACACTCATCAATATGTAGGTTTGTCGGACCCCTTTCCAGACATCCTTCAACATCCCTCACTACCCCTTGAACCTCGTATGTTTGTGATTTTCAAGCTTGTCTAAGAGATCTGAGAGAGTGGTAACTCCCGTAGAACCATGTTGGATTCTTTGAGAAGGATGATGCGTGCAGGACTGTAAGGTCCTCTGCCACATGTGTCTTATTCATAGGTTTCTTTATCATGTTTCTAGGTGGATGGTGAGTCTTCTTTTAGGTTTTTAGTTGGTTTTTCTCCATGCGAGAGAAGTTTTCCACTCGGATAGTTTCGAGGTGGTTTTTGGTTGTTTCTGAAATTTTAGGGTGTTGGTCATCAGCCATGTTTAACCAAGAAACTAGTGGTTTTGGCGAAAAAAATTATTTTTTGAGTGAGAAATCAGTGAAAATAGGTGAAAATTTTCGTAACATTTGTGGCTATTTCGTATCATGTCCCCACGGATGTCGCCATGTTTACGTATGCTATGTAAATCGGTTTAAGAGATGGGATGGGAATGGTTTTGTTGTTTGGTTTCTGTCTAGAATAGTAAGGACCCAATGAGATTAATATAGATCAAGAAGCTCGGGTAACACTTAATAAAGAACCATACTTCACTGCTGTGAGGCAATATTTGCCCAAATGTGTGATATAGATCAAGAAGCTCGGGTAACACTTAAGCAAGAACCATACTTCAATGTTGTGAGGCAGTATTTGCCCAAGTGTGTGAAAAATTGTGTGATGTTGTGTGTTGCTCTCCTTTTATAGAGAGGCTTGTAGGGTTTATAGATAAACCCTTCGGGAGTGATCGACGACCACCAGGGTGCCAAGTGTCGATCATCTGAGAATAGATATGTAGGATAGATGTCATATGTCCTTTAGCTCGTAGTGGTGCTTGTCATGCGTCCCCACTGTGCGATGTTAGATGGTAATCTGATCAAGTGAATGGTGTTTGTGACAACGGGATTCATGAATGGTTTCCATGAGGACTAGTGGCTGACCAACCCTAGGTTACACTGAAAATGACTAAAACAAATAAGTTAACATAGTACTCTCTCAGAGGTGACCACTGCGAGAGACTAGCTAACGCCATGACTTGAGGTTTCGTTCAAATAACATGTTCGTTTATTTGTTTATTGTTGGAAGTTTATTGTTTAGATTATCATCTTGTAGGTTTTTATATATGAACCGGTAATCCGTATCATAATGGTTAGTGTTTGTGACAACGGGCTTCACGAATGATTTCCATGAGGACTAGTGGCTGACAAGCCCTAGGTTAGACCGAAAATGACAAAAACAAATAAGTTAACATAGTGCTCTCTCAGAGGTGACCACTGCGAAATAGTAGGTAATGCTATGACCTCAGGTTAACATAGATAAATCGTACAGATTAGTTAATACCAATTTATGTGTAATTGCAATTGTGAGCTCCATAAGTCACTTGAGGTCTAGGGGTGTATTTCAAAGAACTAGGTAATTGTGACCATCTGGCATAGTTTACAATAGATAGGAAATGTGGTTGCATTTCCTGTTCACCAACGTAAGTCATAAGATCATTACACTTACAAACGTATTAATAAAATATGGTAGGATTAATATGGTTAACACCTTCTTCTTTATTTGATCAACCATAGTTAATTAGTTTAATTTACTTTATTGGTTTTATTAGTTTAATTGATTATAATTGCGCCAATCTCTTAGAGTGAAAGCCCGCTTTAAAATTGTAGAAAGTCCATTAGATTAGCTATAAAGTTTAACTACTCCTTGCGAATGACCCGTACTTACCTAACTAGCTAGGAGTGACCAAGTACACTGACCGTAAGTGTTATTTTATTAGGTTAAGTCACCTATTATAAATTTAAGACTCGATTTAACACATCATGCAATATATGCAAAAGACATATATCACCAAGGTCGTTCTCTAATCATGATATCAGTCAAAAGTTTTTCCATGTTTAAAATATGTCGTTGGCTGACGGTCAAAAAATGAAACATTATAGATATTGTTCTACTTAAAACATTAAGTATCCATTTAAAAATTAGTATATTATACTTAATACCTCAATATCTGTAAAAGATACTTTTATTTTTCTAACGGCTATATCATTTTGCCATTTCATATCTTTTTAAGCTTAATATCATTATCCAAAAGTTTTTTTTTGTTCAAGCTTATAATAAGACCGTTGGCTAACGGTCAAAACTTAGAATATTATATATGTTTTGAGTCATTTGACAAACGTCATACACCCATAGATATTTTTAGGATTTGTAGCCATCATTATTGTATCACTCTTTTGCCTTCGTAATCATTTTCTTTCGACTTGGTATCCTTAATCTAGATTCTAAGGAAAATATTTCCAGTTGAACCTCATTATAAGTGATATATGCTTGATGGGAAGGATGTTGTTTTTTTATTATAGATGATGAGGATCATAACTTTATATCTGAATACGAATCCCAAAGTAAGATACTTGCAGAAAGTACTGCTTAGGCACATAAAGTCTCTAGAGAAGGTAACAAGAGCTTTTCCGATCCCACATGTCAATATGCATTCAATTTTTTTGGCAAGTAGTATTGATACGAAAAACTTGTTACCAACATTTCTTAACTAGAAAAATGTTTGAACCAAGTTAGTAGTATTTATTGATTTTCACCTTGGCAATCAATTAGGTCATTTTTATATTTAAATATAGGTAGAGTAAAAGTGACATTTAATGTCTTCAATCATGAGGTAACTATTGTAGGCTGAATCACTTGGTTTGTAGTATTTGAAGATGGTCGTAACATCGGAACCAAAAGACACATGGTCGAGCTATTCCCGACTAAACCCTGGGCCATTTCCTTCCAATTTCCTGAGCCTATAGATTGGAATACATGCAGTCACTCACATGTTATAGAAACCGTGTTTGAAATTACAGTTGAGAAATTTAGTAGCTCTTTAGCTAGACAAGCAGATCTTGTGGAAGCCTGCCTTTTCCATAAGAGTTGCTTCCATAAGAGCTACTTGTCTAGCTAAAGTGATACTTAATTTCTCAACTGAAATTTACAATACAGTTTCTAAAACAGGTGATAGCCTACGTGTATTCCAATATACGGGCTCTAAAAATTGGAAGGAAATGGCCTAGGGTTCAGTCGGGCAAAGCTCGACCATGCATCTTTTGGTTTCGATCTTACGACCATCTCCAACACAAACAAAGTGATTTGGCCTGCAATAATTATCTCATGATCGAAGACATTGAATGTCATTTTTACTCTACCTGTATTAAATATAAAAATGACCAAATTAATTACCAAGGTGAAAATCTAATAAGTACTCCTAACCTAGATTAAACATTTTTCTAGTTATGAAATTTTGGTAACAAGTGTTTAGTATCAATACCACTTGACAAAAAAATTGAATGCGTCTATCTATCTATGTCTATATCTATATCTATATTGACTAATAAAAGACACTTTTTTCAGCCACATTTATTTTTTTCTATAAACAACTCTTAACCACATGCTGACACATGGCAAACAAAATAACTATAACTTTTGCCCTTTGAAAAAATTTAAAAACGCCTTATTTAAACATTTCAACATTCCCGTTCTTATTTAAACCATTTAACTTACCACATTTGTAAGCACTCAACTTTTATATTTCTTATTAAATTAAAAAACTTTTTTAATCCTCCTATTGTAGGCATATTATGGAGAGTCTTTGTCCCGTTATTGTTTAGTCCAGCTGTAAAAAAAAGTAATTGGGCTTGTAGAGTTGATAAGGATTGCATAGTCCTTGTAGAAAAAGATAAAAAAACGGATTGGTGATTGGAAGAACAATTATTTTTCGTTTGTAGGAAGGGCACAACTTGGTAAATCCATTCTTGTTTCTATGAATATTAATTGGGCTTCAGTTTTTATCCTTCCTAAAGGCATCATTCATGATATTTATTAGCTTATTCACAGTTTTGTTTGGTGTAATGGAAATCTTAAGAAAGGTAGAGCTAAAGTTGTTTGGGAAGATATTTGTCTTCTCAAATGTGAAGGTAGTCTTGGCTTTCGTAACCTTTAAATGTTTAACATTGCTTTGATGACAACTCATATTTGGAATATTGTCTCTAACAAAGAATCGCTTTGGGTTAAATAGGTTCACACGTACAAACTAAAGGGACACACTTTTTGGGATATCACTCCGAAGGGGGATATGAGTTGGGGATGGAGAAAACTTCTTTCAATTAATGAGCTTGTTAAACCAAACTTTTGGCAACAGTTGGGTAATGGTTGCTTAAATTCGATTTGCCACAATGCATGGTGCATTTAATGCCTTATAATCGGATTTTTAACACCTAGAGACATTACAAGGGAGGGGTTTCACCTACAAAAATGTGTGGCTGAAATGACGTCTAATGGAGCTTGGATATGGCCTAACTCATGGTCACAAAAAGCACCTCGTTTACTTCATATTCTTCCCCGATGCTTGTCTATAGTCGGCTTGATCTTGTTTCAGTTGCATTTACTTGTGATTATATGTTTATTTTATTTGGTCATAATATGCTTAAAATCCAAGAATTAGATCATTGCACTTATAAACGGATCAATAAAATATGATAAGATTAATATGATTAACGCTTTCTTCTTTATTTGATCACAACCATTATTAATTAGTTTAATTTACTTTATTGTTTTTAATAGCTTAATTAATAAAATTATGTCAATCTATAAAATTGAAACCCCCCCCCCACCCTTTTTAAATTGTATAAAGTCCATTATGTTAGCTATAATTTTTAACTACTCCTTTCGAATGACCCGTACATACCAAACTAGGTAGGAGTGACCGGACACACTGCCCGTAAGTGTTAGTCTATTAGGTTAAGTCGGATATCATACATTTAAGACTAGAATTAAAACTTCATGCAATATATTCAAAAGAAATATATCATCAAGGTTGTTCTCTAATCATGATATTAGTCAAAAATATTTTCATGTTTAAAATATGATCGTTGGCTAATGGTCAGCAATTGAACATTATACATATTGTTCGACTTAAAACATTAAGTATGCATTTAAAAATTGGTAAATTAGACCTACTACCTCAATATATGCAAAAGATACTTTTATTTGTCTAACGAGTATATCATTTTGTCATTTCAAATCCTTTTAAGCTTAATATTAATATTCAAAAGTATTTTCTTCAAGCTTATATATGATTGGTGACTAACGTTCCAAATTTAGAACATTATATTTGTTTTGAGTCATTTTCCTAAGGCGATACATACATAGATAATTTTAAGTTTTGAAGCCATCGTTATTGTGTCACTCTTTAGCCTTTGCTATCATTCTCTTTCGACTTGGTCTCCTTAATCTCGATTATGAGGAAACTATTTCAAGTTTAACCTCATTGTAAGTGATACATGATTTTGTTTTTTTATTATAGATGTTGAGGATTATAATTTTATATCTAAATACAAAATCAAAGTAAGATACTTGTAGAAAGTATTGCCCACGCCCAAAAAGTATCTAAATAATGTAACCATATCTCTTCTGATTCCAAATATCAATATGCATTTAATTTTTTGGTATGTCGTACTCATATGAAACACTAGCTACCAACATTTCTTAACTAGAAAATTTTTTGAACATGGTTAGTTATCTTTATTAGATTTTCACCTTGGTAATTAATTGTGTCATTTTAATATTTAATACAGGTAGAGTAAAAGTGAGATTCAATGACTTCGATCATGAGGTAATTATTGCAGGCCCAAGCACTTGATCTACAGTATTTGGAGATGTAACATCGAAACTAAAAGAGGCATGGTCGAGCTATGCCCGATTGAAACCTGGGCCATTTCCTTCCAATTTCCAGAGCCTATAGATTGGAATACATGTAGGGTCTCAAATGTTACAGGAACTGTGTTAGAAATTGCAGTTGAGAAATTAAGTAGCTCTTTAGCTAGACAAGCAGCTCTTGTGGAAACCTGCAATTTCCATAAGAGTTTTTCCACAAGAGTCTTGTCTAGCTAAAGAGCTACTTAATTTCTCAACTATAATTTCCAACACAGTTTTTGAAACATATGCGATCCTACGTGTATTCCAATCTACGGGTTGTGGAAATTGGAAGGAAATCGAGTTTCAAATGGCCGAGATAGCTCGACCATGTATATTTTAGTTCGATTTTACGACCATCTCCAAATACTGCAGACAAATGATTATGCCGCAATAATTACCTCATGATCAAAGACATTGAATATCACTTTTACTATACCTTTACTAAATATAAAAAGTGACCCTAATTATTTCCAAGGTGAACATCTAATAAATAATACTAACCTATTTCAAACATTTTTATAGTTAAAAAATGTTGGTAACAAGTGTTTCATATCAATACTACTTGCCAAAACACTGAATGTATATTGATATATGGAATCAAAAGAGCTTTTGTAACCATCTTTAGAGATTTTCGGGGCTTGGGAGGTACTTTTTGCAAGTATCACTTACAATAAGGTTAAAATGGAAATAGTATTCTCAGAATCGAGATTAAGGAGACCAAGTCAAAAGAGAATGATGATGAAGGCTAAAAGTGATTCAATAATGATCGCTACAAAACTTAGAAATATCTATGGATCTATGGTCTTTGCAAATGACTCAAAATATATATAATGTTTTAAATTTTGACCGTTTACCAACGGTCATATTATAAGCTTGAAAATTTACTTTTGAATATTGATATTCAGCTTAAAAGGATTTGAAATGACAAAATGATATAGCCGTTAGACAAATAAAATTATATTTTAACGATAGTGAAGTATTAAGTATAATTTATCAATTTTTAAATGCATTCTTAATGTTTTAAGTAGAACAATATCTATGATGCATCATTTGTTGACCGTTAGCCAACGGTTATATTTTAAACATGGAAATATTTTGACTGACATCATAATTAGACATGACCTTGGTGATATATGTCTTTTGCATACATATAATATACCAATTGTGTAACTTAATTTACGGATTTTGGAGTTTTACGTATATAATCTACCATGGTTGTCTATGACCACATGCCAAAAACTATAAAATGAAGCTATTTTATTAGTTTAAAATGACAAAGCTACCAGGGCAATTATAGTAACGATGATGCTAATTTCTATTGGTACGAGGTTAACGCTTTGGTTTTCATGAGCTTAGTGCATTAACTATGGGTGTATAACAACGTAACCCATGATATATTAAACATTGAAATCTTGTGTTCAACTTTTCGTCACTATGGGTGTATAACGACATAACCCATTATCCATTTTACCGATAATTGTATTCATTGCAATTGTCACACAAAATTGAGACTCTTGTAATCGATTGTTTACTTATAAAACTTTCAACTCACCAACCTTTGTGTTGACACTTTCTAGCATGTTTATCTCTGGTTCGAAAGGGATTAGCTTGCATGTGAAGGTGCATGGATATTTTAAAGACAATGCATCATTATCATTCGATAAAAATTTTAAATGTTTATGTTGTACTCTATATGTAATCAAAACTTGTTGGGACCTCCTTGAAAACACCATAGTGATGCAATCTTCCATTGCGGTATTTTGGGGGTGTTACACGTTAATCTTCAAGTGATGCCGTCACTTGGTAAGTGATGCCGTCAGATTACCTTGTCAAGCATTTTACTTGACTTTGTTGTTTTCTTTGTTTTCTTGACTAATTGAGCCAAAAACGCTCCATTCCCCATCATTTGCTTCCCAAGTGCCTAAAACTCAAATACAAACGATTTAGGATAGTAAATGATCAAATATGTACGTATTTAGAGGTTAAATGACCCCTCAAAAACGTATAAAATTACACTCATCAATATGTAGGTTTGTCGGACCCCTTTCCAGACATCCTTCAACATCCCTCACTACCCCTTGAACCTCGTATGTTTGTGATTTTCAAGCTTGTCTAAGAGATCTGAGAGAGTGGTAACTCCCGTAGAACCATGTTGGATTCTTTGAGAAGGATGATGCGTGCAGGACTGTAAGGTCCTCTGCCACATGTGTCTTATTCATAGGTTTCTTTATCATGTTTCTAGGTGGATGGTGAGTCTTCTTTTAGGTTTTTAGTTGGTTTTTCTCCATGCGAGAGAAGTTTTCCACTCGGATAGTTTCGAGGTGGTTTTTGGTTGTTTCTGAAATTTTAGGGTGTTGGTCATCAGCCATGTTTAACCAAGAAACTAGTGGTTTTGAGCGAAAAAAAATTATTTTTTGAGTGAGAAATCAGTGAAAATAGGTGAAAATTTTCGTAACATTTGTGGCTATTTCGTATCATGTCCCCACGGATAGTGTCATGTTTACGTATGGTATGTAAATTGGTTTAGAAATGGGATAGGAATGGTTTTGTTGTTTGGTTTCCTGTCTAGAATAGTAAGGACCCAATGAGATTAATATAGATCAAGAAGCTCGGGTAACACTTAATAAAGAACCATACTTCACTGCTGTGAGGCAATATTTGCCCAAATGTGTGATATAGATCAAGAAGCTCGGGTAACACTTAAGCAAGAACCATACTTCAATGTTGTGAGGCAGTATTTGCCCAAGTGTGTGAAAAATTGTGTGATGTTGTGTGTTGCTCTCCTTTTATAGAGAGGCTTGTAGGGTTTATAGATAAACCCTTCGGGAGTGATCGACGACCACCAGGGTGCCAAGTGTCGATCATCTGAGAATAGATATGTAGGATAGATGTCATATGTCCTTTAGCTCGTAGTGGTGCTTGTCATGCGTCCCCACTGTGCGATGTTAGATGGTAATCTGATCAAGTGAATGGTGTTTGTGACAACGGGATTCATGAATGGTTTCCATGAGGACTAGTGGCTGACCAACCCTAGGTTACACTGAAAATGACTAAAACAAATAAGTTAACATAGTACTCTCTCAGAGGTGACCACTGCGAGAGACTAGCTAACGCCATGACTTGAGGTTTCGTTCAAATAACATGTTCGTTTATTTGTTTATTGTTGGAAGTTTATTGTTTAGATTATCATCTTGTAGGTTTTTATATATGAACCGGTAATCCGTATCATAATGGTTAGTGTTTGTGACAACGGGCTTCACGAATGATTTCCATGAGGACTAGTGGCTGACAAGCCCTAGGTTAGACCGAAAATGACAAAAACAAATAAGTTAACATAGTGCTCTCTCAGAGGTGACCACTGCGAGATAGTAGGTAATGCTATGACCTCAGGTTAACATAGATAAATCGTACAGATTAGTTAATACCAATTTATGTGTAATTGCAATTGTGAGCTCCATAAGTCACTTGAGGTCTAGGGGTGTATTTCAAAGAACTAGGTAATTGTGACCATCTGGCATAGTTTACAATAGATAGGAAATGTGGTTGCATTTCCTGTTCACCAACGTAAGTCATAAGATCATTACACTTACAAACGTATTAATAAAATATGGTAGGATTAATATGGTTAACACCTTCTTCTTTATTTGATCAACCATAGTTAATTAGTTTAATTTACTTTATTGGTTTTATTAGTTTAATTGATTATAATTGCGCCAATCTCTTAGAGTGAAAGCCCGCTTTAAAATTGTAGAAAGTCCATTAGATTAGCTATAAAGTTTAACTACTCCTTGCGAATGACCCGTACTTACCTAACTAGCTAGGAGTGACCAAGTACACTGACCGTAAGTGTTATTTTATTAGGTTAAGTCACCTATTATAAATTTAAGACTCGATTTAACACATCATGCAATATATGCAAAAGACATATATCACCAAGGTCGTTCTCTAATCATGATATCAGTCAAAAGTTTTTCCATGTTTAAAATATGTCGTTGGCTGAAGGTCAAAAAATGAAACATTATAGATATTGTTCTACTTAAAACATTAAGTATCCATTTAAAAATTAGTATATTATACTTAATACCTCAATATCTGTAAAAGATACTTTTATTTTTCTAACGGCTATATCATTTTGCCATTTCATATCTTTTTAAGCTTAATATCATTATCCAAAAGTTTTTTTTTGTTCAAGCTTATAATAAGACCGTTGGCTAACGGTCAAAACTTAGAATATTATATATGTTTTGAGTCATTTGACAAACGTCATACACCCATAGATATTTTTAGGATTTGTAGCCATCATTATTGTATCACTCTTTTGCCTTCGTAATCATTTTCTTTCGACTTGGTATCCTTAATCTAGATTCTAAGGAAAATATTTCCAGTTGAACCTCATTATAAGTGATATATGCTTGATGGGAAGGATGTTGTTTTTTTATTATAGATGATGAGGATCATAACTTTATATCTGAATACGAATCCCAAAGTAAGATACTTGCAGAAAGTACTGCTTAGGCACATAAAGTCTCTAGAGAAGGTAACAAGAGCTTTTCCGATCCCACATGTCAATATGCATTCAATTTTTTTGGCAAGTAGTATTGATACGTTACCAACATTTCTTAACTAGAAAAATGTTTGAACCAAGTTAGTAGTATTTATTGATTTTCACCTTGGCAATCAATTAGGTCATTTTTATATTTAAATATAGGTAGAGTAAAAGTGACATTTAATGTCTTCAATCATGAGGTAACTATTGTAGGCTGAATCACTTGGTTTGTAGTATTTGAAGATGGTCGTAACATCGGAACCAAAAGACACATGGTCGAGCTATTCCCGACTAAACCCTGGGCCATTTCCTTCCAATTTCCTGAGCCTATAGATTGGAATACATGCAGTCACTCACATGTTATAGAAACCGTGTTTGAAATTACAGTTGAGAAATTTAGTAGCTCTTTAGCTAGACAAGCAGATCTTGTGGAAGCCTGCCTTTTCCATAAGAGTTGCTTCCATAAGAGCTACTTGTCTAGCTAAAGTGATACTTAATTTCTCAACTGAAATTTACAATACAGTTTCTAAAACAGGTGATAGCCTACGTGTATTCCAATATACGGGCTCTAGAAATTGGAAGGAAATGGCCTAGGGTTCAGTCGGGCAAAGCTCGACCATGCATCTTTTGGTTTCGATCTTACGACCATCTCCAAATACTGCAAACAAAGTGATTTGGCCTGCAATAATTATCTCATGATCGAAGACATTGAATGTCATTTTTACTCTACCTGTATTAAATATAAAAATGACCAAATTAATTACCAAGGTGAAAATCTAATAAGTACTCCTAACCTAGATTAAACATTTTTCTAGTTATGAAATTTTGGTAACAAGTGTTTAGTATCAATATCACTTGACAAAAAAATTGAATGCGTCTATCTATCTATGTCTATATCTATATCTATATTGACTAATAAAAGACACTTTTTTCAGCCACATTTATTTTTTTCTATAAACAACTCTTAACCACATGCTGACACATGGCAAACAAAATAACTATAACTTTTGCCCTTTGAAAAAATTTAAAAACGCCTTATTTAAACATTTCAACATTCCCGTTCTTATTTAAATCATAAAGAGTATGTTGTTTGTTGACAGTAATGAGTTTGAGAGAACACACATTTCACATACAGACACTTGGGAAATGATTCTCATTGATTAGCTAAAATTTGGTGATGATATGGAGTATTTATATAGTGAAAACTAACTTCTAACAGCTTTACAAATTATTTATAGTACTAGTCCCTGAACTATCAGACATGTTCTCTTCCAGTACCTGTACTTTTTTATGCTTCTCTTTACACTCCCTCTCAAGTAGTGAGTTATTAGAACTTGAAACTCCCAACTTGGACAAAAGCTTTGAATGCTGATCAACTTTAAGCACCTTTGTGAACACATCTGCAAGCTGCTCTGATAAGGATTTAGATACATTTTTAGGGGTCATTTAAGCCCTAAATCATTACATTTTATATCCGTCACTGCTCAAAATCGTTCCTTTTCACATTTTATGTCATGGAAGCAAAATGCTGGAATGAAGCATTGTTGGACGAAAAGAGACGAAAACATGAAGAAAATGGCTATGTCAAGAAAACAAGGTTGAACCAGTGGTCCAGACGGAATCCCAAACTCAAGTGCGACGCCGTCGCTTACAAAATGGTCCAAACTTTCTCAAGCGACGGCTCAGGTCACTTTTTGATCCTAACAAGTGACGGTGTCACGTGTATCTCAACATGACCGTCACTCTATTTTTCTACACTATACAATAAAAGATTTCTCAAGACGACGTCAGATACAACACAGATGGAATCACTATCTTCTACCCGACGTTGTCCTAGAGATGACTTGGCAAAGACAAAACCCTAATGGCGGCGATCAGACAGCGTCCCCAGCATAAGGCGACGCCATCGCAGTTGTAAAATCTATATATAGACCTCGAATTTTCTGCATTTAGTGTGTTATTTTGGAGAGCAAACCCTAGTTCATTTATAGTCCGACTTGGACAATACTTTAGGATTCTAAACCCTCTTTATTACTTCAAGATAAGTTTGTTTATCCATTATATCACCATGTTTAATCTATGTTTGATTCTTTGCTTGTGTTCTTGCATCTCTAACATGTATAACTAAATTAATTAGTGTTTCCTTAGATCCAATGAAACCTAGTTCTTAATTATTGTTTGGTTGTCTCTTGTTTAATTGGTTGTCATGCTAGATTAAGGAAAACTAGCTTCTTCTTCCATTGTTGCGAGCTTGAACGTCCTAAATAGCGATTATTAGCCTTAGAGAGCACTATTAGGCTCCCGTTGTATTTATTTCGTGAGTTGTGGTTTGTAGATACTAGGATATTCGGGGGAGATACCTCAGTACTTGGCGATTCCGGGTGTTGTAGAGGAGACTTATACACTCATAGAATTAGAGAATTTGGCACCGCCCTATGATTAAAACATGAAATACAATGCATCAATTAGGCAAGGATGTGACAATTCAACCGACCAATAAAAGATAACTAGGGAGTAAGTAAATCTAAGTAAACATGCTTTTAATTATCATAAGAACACTCTCCTACAATCCATAGCTTTTATTTTATTAATTAGTAATTAGTTTTAATTTAATTTGTTAAGTAGTTTAATTGGTAAAATACCAAACTCACACTCTTCAAACCCTAAGATTTACTTTCCTTTCTAAAAAATATAAAAAGACTAAAAGGAATCACCCTCACTCTTGCCTTTTCGTCATACATCTCGACTAGCATCTATATTCCTCTAGAGAATGATCAACCCCCTGGGCTTACCCATACTACACTGCAATGATTGCCTAGTGGGTTGGAAATATTATTCTTGGAAAAGGAAGTCTTTCGACCCCGAACCACGTATCAAGTTTTTGGCGTTGCTGCCGGGGAATAGAATAGCTAGTTCGTCTTCTATCTTGATTAGGTTCACTCGCTTGATTCCTATCAAGTGAGCTTTGTTTCGTTTTTTATTAGCTTTCTTGTAGTCTATCTCCCTTCTTTGTGCTTTTGTTCGTAAATCCCATCACCCTCCATAATCTCACAAAATTTATACAATAAAATTAATGTAAACGAGTTAGTCTATCATGGGAACAATGTTGTTAATGCAGTTACTCATTTGCACGTGTTTGTTGGAAGTTTTTCTTATTTGGTTGAGTCCATGGTCTTAGAGGACTTCATAGAATTCATTGATGGAAACCTCACTCAAGTGATATTTGGTAAACCCTTAAAGAGAATGACTAAGTTGAATGAACAAATGGTTGATGGTTTAATTACGTTCTCTGATGAAGTTGAGGAATTTGTCTATCAAATGCCCCGTACACACCCTAGGTTTAAATACAAAGATATCGAGGCATGTAATCGAATGGCTTATATATCATTACTTAGTGAAAGAGACAAGCAAAATGGATTTAGGCATTCTCATGAGAAAAATAAGAGATATTATAAAAAAAATGCCTAGAGTTAGGAGATGATTATAAGAAAGATGAAAGAAAATTAGATTGTCTTAGATATGGGCACGTGAGCGTGCATGAGATGACGTAGTATGGCTTCGAGTCTAGCTACAAGACTCATAAATAAAGAAAAGCGCTTCTTGGCAGACAACCCATGTTTATTTGTTTGCATGTTTGTTTTTCATTTTTATTTGTGTGATTTATATATCTTTTTCATTATTGCCTAATTCTCATGCTTTCATTATTTTGTGAAAATGCTTTATTTTGTTTTTAACTTCGTCTTAATTACATATAAATGTGTTTTTAACTTCGTCTTAGAACTAATATGAACATGAGATTAACAATTTTTGAAATTGTATATATATGTGTGTTTGTTAGAGTCAAATGCTTGTATCGAGTCACAATAGATGTTTTGCAGTAATTTTTCCAGGACTTTAAGAAGTAATTTTCCAGAATTTTTCCAAGAAAACAACTCTATCTCATTTTGTCAGGACAACCTGACGGCGTCGAAAGTAAAACCCGACGGCGTCAGGAAATGTAAAAACAGTTTCCTAATTTTCTTTTTCTGTCTAATCGTAATTTTTTGAAATTTCCAGAATTCTTAATTTTCTATAAATCCGCAAACTTCTATTTTTCAAGCATTATATCTTACTTGCTTTCAAGTGTAATTTAGTTTTATATAGTTTTTACCGCTGATTTTACACGAGGTTTCGTCTCCGGTTTTTTAAATTTGCAGGTTATGTTGGACAAGAAGATGAAGTGCAAGATGTAATCAACGCTTATTACTTTCTCATTCTTCTTGGTGGAGGATTTAACCGCAATTCTACACATATCCTACCGAGCTAATCAGGGGAGTATTAGTTTTTCTCTTTTATTTTACCTTTCTCTATCATTACTTTGATACTTTCGGGGAACATTGAGGACAATGTTCAGTTTAAGTATAGGGAGGAAGAAGAAAACGGGAAGGTAGAAACTATTCATTCACTTGATTTTTTCCTTGTCCTTATTAAATTGTGTAATAAACAATGAAATATTTATTAGGGTAATTTTAGCACCAAATTTAAAAAAATTTATGACACTTACGAGTAAAACTTTAGTCTTAATAAAGCATCTTATAGATAGGAGTTATATGACTAGCACAAAACCGTAGACCACTCAAATTCCACCCCAAAAATGTGAGGTTCGCCCCTAGATCTTTAGGAATAAAGCATTCATGTTTAATGCTTATTGAGTATACCGGTAGTATAATAGATTCTAGAACTTGTTTCTATGATGCATTCCGAGATCGCTAGTGAGACTACATTCGTGTAGTTAATTAGGATTAACTAAATGATAAGAGGAATTAGGATAACCCTTGTTTTAAACCTGTAATTTAATTACGTCGACCACATCGGTTGAGTAATTTTCCTCACACCTTTGCAATGCACTCATCTTTTGTACACGATACCCCTAGTTAACCCCTCAGAGCCTATCTTTTCGTGGTTCTTGTGATGTTCCAGTTCCGGAATAACAATGAAGAGCATTTTTTACAATCCACCCCCAAATGTTACACCAAAATCGCCTTAGCCCACCTTGTATGCACTTATCTTTAGTGCATTATTGTAACTATTGTTGAACCCTTAGTTCAATTATCTAGTTACTTGCATGGTTGCTAAGTCGAGTCATATCTTTTGTACACAGGTTTGGGACGATTGGGACTCATGGGTTTATGTAGTATTTTATGGAGTAATGGGAAGGAATGTTAAATTCAAATTCCCTTTATTTACTTAATTAATTACTTCAAGTGTTTTGATCTTTTCAATTCGGGTCAATAGTGTTAGAGAAATAAAAACTCGAGTGTAGGGATGCTCCTATAAATCTCTTTACATTGATGTTATCTTAGAGGATGGTAGGGTAAGAATGTATGAAAAAAAAAGAGAAAAAATTAAAAAAAAAGAGAAAAATCAAAAAAAAAGAAAAAAAATAGAAAAAAGAAAGAGAAAAACATACAAACTACCATCCTACATCTATCTTTTATGTTTTATGTTTATGTTTTGATTTTTTTCCATGTTATTAGTTAGTGTTAGTGTGTCGAGTCTTGGCTTAGCCACGTCGCGTTTTACATGCATCTAACTTAGATTTTTGACTTGCCACCACTAAAAATTCCCCATATCCAACAAAACCCTTTTATTCCCTACTCGAAGCCTGACATTATAACCCTTTGTAAAGACCTCTTTGATAGTTATTCCTAGGTGCTTATGCCAAAGCGGTGGAGGTTTGATCTAATCTCAAGCTTATGGTAATCAATGTACTATGATAGGTAGAGAGTGTTTATTTTCCATTTCCTTACATGTTATATTTCATATGCACCTGAGAAATGAGAGAATCCAAACACCAATTATGAGGTGCTAGTATATAATTTCTATTCTTGTTTTGACTATTGTGGCACTTGTATTTGTTGTAAACTATTTTAAACCAATGCTAAATGACCCCTAACTCATAAATTGATTAGCCAAAAGCACATTTGCTTGAAGACAAGCAAATCTCAAGTGTAGGGATATTTTTTAAGGATTTAAAACATACGTTTCTAGGGGGTCATTTAAGCCCTAAATTGTTAAATTTTATATCCGTTTCTACTTAAAATTATTCCTTTTCACATTTTAGGTCATTTGGAAGCAAAATGTTGGAATGAAGCATTTTTGGACGAAAAGAGACGAAAACATGAAGAAAACGGCTAAGTTAAGAAAACAAGGCTGAAACTGTAACCCCCCCCCCAATCTCATGATATACAGTGGAATTCAAATTGGGTGTTACTCGACGGCACAAAAGTCACAATAATAGAAAACGATCTCTAAAGGAGTCGTTTTAAAAAGGATATATCATTGAAATATAACAGAGTTTACAAAGATGAGGTCCCAAATAGTTCCAAGTTTACAAAATACATTAAATGGGTTTTCGAATGATAATAAAATTTATAGCCTTCTTGAGTATCCATGCTCCTCCGTGCCAGCCTCATTCATTATTGACCAGAAATACATGCTTAAAACTATCAACACAAAGGTTGAGTGAAATTCATAGAGTTTATAGTTAAGTATTTGAACACATAATGTTTGTGTGGGTTACGTTGTTATACACCCATAATGTTGAAAACAAAACAGTTATTATTTCACTAAGCTCATGCAACCAAGGCGTTAACGTGTTCCAATATAAATTGGTGAAAATGATGGTACCAGCCCTAATAGGTAAAATTTCCGTTTTACCTAATGTTACTCAAATATAGTGCGTTTGTTTGCCTACCAGGTCAACACAAACGGGATTCTTTAATCCCAATAGATCTATTCAGAATATTCGCGCTAACTCTCTTTAGTGATTAATGGTTCATGATTAGGGACTTATGTTTGGCAATTATGTTTACTTAGAGACAATAAAACAATCAAATAAGCATACAGTTTGAAAGCAATGTGTTCGGTTTTAAAATAAAGCATGTATCTCCCCCAAGGGTTTGTAAAACAATAAATAATAGAAAATGGGTCTATGAACTCACCGAAAGTTGATGATGTTAAGTGCTTTAACGGATGTGATAGATAAATCGGGAAACTTCTATGTGCAACCTAAAATGGAATGTTGCGACTTAGGTTTGGAATAATGTTTAGGAAAAACATAAACCATCCTATATATGTATCTATGTTGATCATGATGTAGTCATTTATAGTTTGTTGCTTATAGTAGCAGTTTAGTATGTGAAAACGTATTTAGTTTATAGATTTCGTACTACCGTTCGGGCCATCATAATTCAGAGGTCATGTAGTAAATGTTCGAGGAGCTAGGACACTTTAAATCGTAAATCCAGCAACTCGTTGATACGTTTTACCCAAATGAAACCCCTCACATGAAGCTCCCTACTATTGTAGCACTTAGTAGATAAAACGTATGTTTTGAGTGAAGATTGTTATATTAATAAGTTTATCATGTTTTTAATAAATATCTAGTTTTTACAATTTCTCGTCGTTTACTAATGATCACAACTTATTAATATGGTCAAGAATGAAGTTTTGGTAAAAATCGGCGAAAAAGGGGTAAAATGGTCATTTTTCCTTACTTGCGAAAACACTATTTCGAAGGTTGAATGAAGTTTTGTTAAGTTAATATGTAACTAGCTATGAAAATAACTTGGTTTCTATATTCTTAACTTGTGAAAATCCAACTTTTGTCGGTAAAAACTGTTTTTGCAAATTTTAGGCAAATAATGATATTATTTGGCATTTTTTGGCCGAGTTCCCTTGTAGTAGCTGTAAAACATCATTCCGGACAACTTTCGTGTTTTAACGTTTTGATGATTCGGACCAGAAGGATCACTTATTTTTTTGGACAGACCCTGGCAGCAAGCTATTTGGCGTTTCTAGGTTTTCGCTAACTTCTTTTGACTATAACTTTTGACTCGGTTGCCCGTTTCGGCTGATTCAAGTTGCTATGGTTACCTTTTTATCTTGTCTACAATATTATATAAGTTAACAAGTTCGTATGTAACTTGTTTTAATGGTCTCAAATGTGTAGAATATGACTAGTTTACTAGTTTGTTACTTTTATGACAATATGTGAATTAAAACATGTGATTGAGTATGTGTACATCATGAATCAACATAGTAACCATATATATACCATGTAGTTGATAATATTAGGAATTATAAACATGAGATGATGGTGGTGATTAGTTTACTTACAACTTTTGGCTTTCTAACGAAAGGAGTAACTAGTAAGGATTAGGACTTTGATTGAATACTTAGGACTTTGATAGAGCAAGACTTTCCACACCTTGGCACCCTTGAATTTTGAAGGATTGGTGATGAAGTTCTAAGTGACTTGAGTAGATCTAAACTCAAGAAGATCACTTAAACTTGCTAGAGATTTGATGTAGTAACTTGTTATTTGAAACTTCTTAGCATAAACTTGGAGTTATGAATCAAATTATGAAAGGTGTGTTTGTTTTATGATATGAATGAACAAAGAGAGAGGGGATGAGGTTTTTATGAAGCTTTCACTTTCTATTTATAGGAGGAAAGTGTGGAAAACTAGAAGGGTGGTTAAATAGTTTTACCGATTAAAACTTTTTTTAAACTATTTAGATCGACTTATGTCAATCTATTTGGATGTTGATAAATAAACATATAGAAATATAAATATGTAATGAAAAGATAAATAATAAGAAGAACAAAACCATAACGCGAGTATTTATAGTGGTTCGGCTACAAGGACACCTTCCTTGCCCTACTCCACTCCCCGAGTCACCTACTCGAGAGTTTGTAATCACTACACAACAACAACTCCTTATGCTGGAGAAACCTTCACAACGTCGCCTACTCTTTTTCCGGTACTAGGCTAACCACCGGGTTCTTTCACCAAGGTGAACCACACCTACCACAACGTCGCCTACCCTTTATCCGGTACTAGGCTAAGTACCGAGTTCCATTACAATGGAGGAACTACTACCCAACACTACACCAACACCTCACCGTAAAGGAGATCAACGCCTTATAATAACATCATCAAGAATAACAATGTCCTTTGACCCAATACTAATCTATCATGTACATTGAATCACACCATATTGAATATACACCTTATGCACCTTTCACTAATGCCTTTGACTCGATCTTCAAGACACCCATCACTAATGTCTTGTGTCTTGACTTCTAGAAACCCTTTACTAATGCCTCTAGCCTTAAATTCTAAGCACCCTTCACTAGTGCTTTCAGTACGGACGATCGACACTCTTCACTAATATCTTCGTATTGACACTTGAGTCATCTTTTACTAATGTCTTCAACACTACACTTCTTATGAGAAAGAAGAAAACTATCAACAAGAGAACCTCAGTAGTCTTGATGATAACGAAGCATGGCAACTCATGGACTTGAGCTTGCTCGTCTTCAAAAGATGGTGATCTCGCCTTTAAAAGGAACCTAGAGAATCACACAAAAACAAAACTGCATACATAGATCACTTGGATCTGAGGTTAGAGAGTTTATAACTCAAAGAGAAAATATGTGAGAAAGGGGTGAGAAACAATGAAGAAATGGCTCACTATTTATAGAGAGAAAACAGCTACTGTTCCACGGATCCAACGGATCCCTCACTTGAGGGATCCGTCCAATGCAATACTGGGGATCCGTGGGATGCTCCCCTTTGCCCATGGGTTTTGGGTCATGGGTCATGGCTAATGGGTCATGGTATCAAAGTAGATACAATGTATCTCCAAGATGCAAAGCATCTAGTCCATGGTTCATAGATTAAAACTATGGGCCATGGATTAAAACCATGTATGATTTAAGCATGATGTCATGTAATAGGTTTTGGGTCAAGCTCCATGGGTATGGGTCATGGACTTTGGGTTGTACCCAACTATATTCAATGTATTTGGTAAATGGGTCAAATACTTAAGTTTCTACCCGTTTATATTATCCATTATAATACATACTAGTTATGTATATATTTGCCCAATATGTAGACACTAGTTGTTGTACATATGTATTATTAAATCATAAAAACACTTATACTTGTTTTAGTATTTTATGTGAAAACGTAAGTATGTTAGAAAACTATTGGCTCAAACCATTTACGTATTTTATTTGTTTCGTTAAAATGATTTTACGTTTGTTATCGACAAAACATTAGAAGATCGTAAAATATAAATAAACGTTTTTACGGCTTATTTGTATTAACAATCTCCCCCTTTTTGTTAATGACAAAACATAAAATTATTTTAAGTAAAAAACTAAAATTCGTAAAAGTTTGAATTTGTAGTTTTTACTTTCTTCTCCCCCTTTTTGTCGAAACAAAAAGAGCTTCGAAGATAAACTAACACATTGTTTTAATAAAAACATGTGAAAATAAAGAATAGAGAGCAAGTGACGGGAATAGGTCTCGTGTTAACTCCCCCTTGATGAGACCATCCCTTTGTGAAGGCGTCAAGTAAACAAAAACTACTAAGCTAATGCATTGCAACTATGTTTTCAAATGGTTTCGTCTTAGCGACGCTAATGCTTCCCCTAGATAATTGCAACTTTGTAAGGGGACGTCAAGAAATGTAATCTAATATTGCAAATGATTTTGTAATGTAATGCTTTGACACAAAGCTCCCCCTAGCTTTAGAGTGTCGAAGTGTTCATGTGTTAATTGAAAACCTACAAACCAAAGGTTAGAAGACAAGTATATAATGTATAATTTCCTGCAAATAAGACTCAAGTTAGTAGAAAATTGGTCTTCTGTTGCACGGATCCCACGGTTCCCTCCTTGGAGGGATCCGTCTAGGCAATTTCCAGGGATCCGTCTGTCTGATGACAGAGTTCAGAAATGGTGAAATAACAAATAATGTAAACATCAAAGTGAGATATGTATTATACCAAATAATCATATACCCAGAAATATAGCAAATATCATGTAATTTCATTTAATAAAACTAGAGATATGATATACATGACTCTACAAACTAAGAAAATGAACGATACATGACTTGGAGTTACTAGACTATCTAAGTTATGCTTAATACGAGGACACCACTAAAATCCTCTAGCTCAAGTTTGTTTAAGTTTAATCTTGTCGAAACGTTCGAGGAGGTGATAAAACATGAAACGTTAATCTTCCCGTACTTCATGTATCAAACTTTCAACAGGTTGACAATGATAACAATCTTTGTCATGGCTAGGTAGTGGTGATGGAAGAAATGAAATTGCTTGATGTGAAGGATCAAGTGAAGCGGGTTGAGGAGCCTCAAACGATGGAGGGATTGGTGGAGGCGCATTTTAAGATGGCTCGACAAAGAATGATGGTAGTGGTAAAGAGGTGTCAACTTCCATGTGATCGGGTGGTTGACTTTGATAATTTCTCATAATCTAAATGGGATTATTTGATCGTGACAGCGAAAAGGAAGCCGGAGCTATTGTTGACTCAACACCTTGATTTTGTTCCATTATTCTTCCTAATGAGGAGAATGTTGCCGGTGGTGGAGGGTGAGATGGCCTAGGAGGCAAATCATCTAGATTGTAGAGGTGTGGTGATGAGAGTGGAGTGGTGAATGAAAGGGCTCTAGGCACCAATGGTGATGGTTTAGTGGAAATGGGATTGTTTGGTTTATGAGGTATGGTGGTGTTTGGCATAGGTTTCTAAGTGCTGAAATTTTGTGTACAACACGAGCAATTTTCTCGGGTGGTTCTTTGGTGGATGAGTTACCACTTGGAGCTTTCCTCATGATGAGATGATTCAAAGAGATTTGTAAAGGTTTCTAAGTGCTGAAAATGAGGATGAAGATGATGACTTTAGGAGTCCTAACAATGTGGTTTATAAAGCAAGAGATTTGGCAAGTGCATTCAAGACTTAAGCCACTAAGATTCCTTGGAATGTGATGATTAGCATGCACAAGAGTCAACTTTAGAATTGTACTAATCTAGGAACATAATTAAGATGAGATGGAGTGTTCAAGTTAGCAAGATGAGCTTGAAATGATTTTTTTAGCTAGAGTTGACATGAATCTGTCATACGGATCCCACGGTTCTCTCCAATGAGGGATCCGTCAAGGCTAATCCTAAGGATCCATTTCTCAGCAGCTAAGAAAAGATAACAATGATGTTTGTAAGGTCTAATGCCTATTTCTTCTTGAGTGTTTCAGTCCATCTAAGTGTCTTAAATGAAGAGGTACTTAAATACTTAAGGGTAATGAGTGATGTAGCTAATGATTGCCTTTTATGGAAGAAATTGGAACTTTTATGAGTACCAATGAGTGATCAAAGATGACACTAAAGATTTGAGAGTGTCAAATGGAGCTAAATGATCCTAGAGATGAGATAGTGACTTAGGATAATGTCTTGGAGGATATCCTAAAGGCTTAAGATGAAAAAACTAAAATTTGATCAATTACGACCAATTTTGAGGTAAGGATGATTGTAACCAATTTTTGCAATAATTGAAAGATTTCCAAAGCTAGATGTTTTAACATGTGAGGGATCATGTATGAGTATAAGAGTGGAAGAGTAATGAGTTTTGGTGAAACGATAGATCTATGAGCTCTTAGAGTGTGATCTAAGTGAGTTAAGTGTGAGTACGAAAAATTTACTCAACTTGATAAGGACTCAGTTTGTCTTAAGGCGCTATGTCTTAGCTTAGTGTGAGGTGATTTAAGGACATGTTTTGAAATACAATGATTGCAATTGCATTTCAGTTTTCCGGATCCCACCGTTCTCTAAGAGTAGGGATCCGTCTAGCACATACTTTGGGATTCGTCTCCCTGCTAAGCAGAACCTTTACAAAAGGTATGAAAGGGTTGTACAATGCATCATATTTCAAAGTTAGGGTTTTTCTAAGAAGTTCTAACATTAGTGTAGAGATATCAAAATGTAAGATGTTTTATTTCATGAAGGAAATTTCATTACATTGATAAAGCATGGATACTAAAGATTGACCCTATTTTGAAAGAAAGCTAAGTTCTTTGAGCATTTTCGCTAGATGGATCATCAAATGGTTGATGAGTGTTCGCCAATTCGGGAATGAAGAAATTCTTCATGAGACATGTGTTTAGAGGTTCCATCATCTTGTTCACAAGTACGTACAACGGACTTTGAAATTGAGGATGAAAGTACATGATGTGATGATAAAGGCGTGTCAAGAACATTCCATAAGGGATTAGTTTGTTCTTCGAGCCTTGAAGATTTACAATTCGCCTTGCGAATAAGTAGGCGAGATTGTATGGTTGTTGTGTCAGCAAACAATACATTATGTGAGCACAACAAGCGGGAAGGATTTCTTGATTTCCCCTAAGACTCCAAACCTTTTCACGTAGGATGAGTGCAAGAGCCTTGTACTCTTCTCAGATATCCCGTGTATAGATAATGTTTGGATCGGAGTAATGGGGTTTGGATATTATGCGAGTCAAGTCTTCCGGGGAAGGTATGTGTGAACAATATGGACTATTTTCTTCATGAAAGTTGAAGAGAGAATAAAGAGACCAATCTTTAGTGAAGGCACATTGTTCATGATTTGGAATTCGGAGGATGTGAGAAAATTGCCCAAGGGTTAAAACAAACTTTTGGTTTTTGATCCAAGACCAAAGAGATAGAGAGCGATCCTCGTTACGAATGAGTTCAACTTGACGGAAGAATTCCAATACAAACCTTGGACATATTTTCTCGTTACTTTCGAGAAAACATTCTAGTCCTATGGCTCGGAAGGAAGTATTGATACCTTCTTCGAATTGTAGAGGGGTGCCGACAATACGTCCTTCGTGGAAGTGAGGTCCCACGGACATGATTGCCAGGTGTGTTGGGCTCAAGAGAGATGTTAGGAGTGTAGACGCTAGTGAGTGAAAAATCAAACTCATATTCATGCGACATAGCGAGACCTATAGGAAAGAAGAGTTAATAGGATGTGACGTATTACGGGAAAAACAATGATTACCTAACGTTTTTACAAGATGTTTATTAACAATGGTTACTCACTTAATGTTTGACGTTTTAGTGGAACATTTCTTTTAGGAGTAAAATGGTTTTTTTTTTTGCATGAAAAACTGTTATCCAGAGGGACGGTTCTCACGGTTCCCTCCCATAAGGGATCCGGCTAGTGTATATACAGGGATCCGTGGATCTGTAGTGACAGAAATAGGTTTTGACGAAAAAGGATTTTTGCATCCTAAATGTTTATACAAAGGTATGTGTTTTAGCCAATTTTTACTATAGCATGCATTGTTGGTTTCAAAAGCGTCACAAGATCAAAAAATAACGAGAGATATAAAGCAAAAGAAATGACAAAAATATTATGAGAAATTAACTAGATAAACTAGAACATTAGTAATATTTCATTTCAATACTAAGAACAATACAAAGGATTGGGTATATAACACCAATGTGTATTAACAACACAAAGTATATGTCTCCATACGTGAACTTCATCATAGGAAACACGAGAGCGATGAGTACAAGGGCGACGTAAACCATGTTGATGAAGAACCTTCTTGATTTTGGTTTGAGATGAGATGAGATGAGGAGGAAGATGGAGTTTTGAGTGAGAGGTAATTTTTGAAAGTGAAAGATTTGAAAAAGTGAGGATTTGGTGTAGTGGACGTCGAAGGGGTTTTTATGGGGAAGGAGGAATTTTTGAGATTTGTGTTTTGTTTTATTATTAGAAAGATATGATTTTTGGATTAAATGAAATAAGACACAAATTTTATATACCTTGACTTTAGACGAAAAAGTAACACTTATGCAAGAAAGACTTCCTAATGAAGCTACATGTACTATATGAATATGCACAAAAGATAATCATATAAATACCTATGTAAGCATACTTATTTATCAATCTAATGTTATTTAGAGATAAGTGGAAAGTCATACCTCTAATGCACTTAGGAATGTCTTTACAAATGACACAACAAATGTCAATAGACAATTCCGGATCCTTTGTGTTTAAGATGCCTTCTTAGGGAAGGTATTCTTGTTACCAAGCAATTCCTATAGCTTGGTAGGTATGACCTTTAACTAGGCAATATGACAAAAAAGATTAGAGCAATTACATAAATAATAAGTAAAAAAAAATGTTGTCATCTAATCAACATCCAAACAAAGAGTTTTAAAAATATGGTATTTATTTTTTTATAAAAGACCTTCTTTGTAATTTTCAATTAACCACGGATCGTACCAAGTTTTTAAAGTACAATATACTTTAAGGAACTTGGTAACGAAGCTTTGATGCCAATTGTGGAAAACTAGAAGGGGGGGTTGAATAGTTTTACCGATTTAAACTTTGTTTTAAACTATTTAGATCGACTTACGTCAATCTATTTGGATGTATGTTGTATGTTGATAAACAAACATATAGAAATATAAATATGTAATGAAAAGATAAAGAGTAAGAAACACAAAACCACAACGCGAGTATTTATAGTGGTTCGGCTACAAGGACACCTTCCTTGCCCTACTCCACTCCCCGAGTCACCTACTCGAAAGTTTGTAATCACTACACAGCACTAGCTCCTTATGTTGGAGAAACCTTCACAACGTCGCCTACTCTTTTTCCGGTACTAGGCTAACCACCGGGTTCTTTCACCAAGGTGAACCACACCTACCACAACGTCGCCTAACCTTTATCCGGTACTAGGCTAAGTACCGAGTTCCATTACAATGGAGGAACTACTACCCAACACTACACCAACACCTAACCCCAAAGGAGATCAACTCCTTATAATAACATCATCAAGAATAACAATATCCTTTGACCCAATACTAATCTATCATGTACATCGAATCACACCATATCAAATGTACACCTTAGGCACCTTTCACTAATGCCTTTGACTCGATCTTCAAGACATCCTTCACTAATGTCTTGTGTCTTGACTTCTAGGCACCCTTTACTAATGCCTCTAGCCTTAAGTTCTAAGCACACTTCACTAGTGCTTTCAGTACGGACGATCGACACCCTTCGCTAATATCTTCGTCTTGTCACTTGAGACATCTTTTACTAATGTCTTCAACACTACACTTCTTATGAGAAAGAATAAAACTATCAACAAGAGAACCTCAGTAGTCTTGATGATAACGAAGCATGGCAACTCATGGACTTGAGCTTGCTCGTCTTCAAAAGATGGTGATCTCGCCTTTAAGAGGAACCTAGAGAATCACATGAAAACAAAACTATATACATAGATCACTTGGATATGAGGTTAGAGAGTTTATAACTCAAAGAGAAAATATGTGAGAAAGGGGTGAGAAACAATTAAGAAATGGCTCACTATTTATAGAGAGAAAACAGTTACTGTTCCACGGATCCCACGGATCCCTCACTTGAGGGATCCGTGGGACGCTCTCCTTTGCCCATGGGTTTTGGGTCATGGGTCATGGGTTATTGGTCATGGTATCAAAGTAGATACAATGTATCTCCAAGATGCAATGCATCTAGTCCATGGTTCATAGATTAAAACTATGGGCCATGGATTAAAACCATGTATGATTTAAGCATGATGTCATTTATAGGTTATGGGTCAAGATCCATAGGTATGGGTCATGGACTTTGGGTTGTACCCAACTATATTCAATGTATTTGGTCAATGGGTCAAATACTTAAGTTTCTACCGATTTATATTACCCATTATAATACATACTAGTTATGTTTATATTTGCCCAATATGTAGACACTAGTTGTTGTACATATGTATTATTAAATCATAAAAACACTTATACTTGTTTTAGCGTTTTATGTGAAAACGTAAGTATGTTAGAAAACTATTGGCTCAAACCATTTACGTATTTTATTTGTTTCGTTAAAATGATTTTACGTTTGTTATCGACAAAACATTAGAAGATCGTAAAATATAAATAAACGTTTTTACGGCTTATTTGTATTAACAATCTCCCCCTTTTTGTTAATGACAAAACATAAAATTATTTTAAGTAAAAAACTAAAATTCGTAAATGTTTGAATTTGTGGTTTTTACTTTCTTTCCCCCTTTTTGTCGAAACAAAAAGAGCTTCGAAGATAAACTAACACATTGTTTTAAGAAAAACATGTGAAAAGAAAGAATAGAGAGCAAGTGACGGGAATAGGTCTCGTGTTAACTCCCCCTTGATGAGACCATCCCTTTGTGAAGGAGTCAAGTAAACAAAAACTACTAAGCTAATGCATTGCAACTATGTTTCCAAATGGTTTTGTCTTAGCGACGATAATGCTCCCCCTAGATAATTGAAACTTTGTAAGGGGACGTCAAGAAATGTAATCTAATATTGCAAATGATTTTTAAATGTAATGCTTTGACACAAAGCTCCCCCTAACTATAGAGTGTCGAAGTGTTCATGTGTTAACTGAAAACCTACAAACGAAAGGTTAGAAGACAAGTATACAATGTATAATTTCCTGCAAATAAGACTCAAGTTAGTAGAAAATTGGTCTTCTATTACACGGATCCCACGGTTCCCTCCTTGGAGGGATCCGTATAGGCAATTTCCAGGGATCCGTATGTCTGATGGCAGAGTTCAGAAATGGTGAAATAACAAATAATGTAAACATCAAAGTGAGATATGTATTATACCAAATAATCATATACTCAGAAATATAGCAAATATCATGTAATTTCATTTAATAAAACTAGAGATATGATATACATGGCTCTAAAAACTAAGAAAATGAACGATACATGACTTGGAGTTACTAGAGTATCTAAGTTACGCTTAATACTAGGACACCACTAAAATCCTCTAGCTCAAGTTTTTTAAGGTTTAATCTTGTCGAAACGTTCGAGGAGGTGATAAAACATGAAACGTTAATCTTTTCATACTTCATGTATCAAACTTTCAACATGTTGACAATGATAACAATCTTTGTGATGGCTAGGTAGTGGTGATGGAAGAAATGAAATTGCTTGATGTGAAGGATCAAGTGAAGCGGGTTGAGGAGCCTCAAACGATAGAGGGATTGGTGGAGGCGCGTTTGAAGATGGCTCGACCAAGAATGATGGTGGTGGTAGAGAGGTTTCAACTTCCATATGATCGGGTGGTTGACTTTGATAATTTCTCATAATCCAAATGGGATTATTTGATGGTGACAGCGAAAAGGAAGCTGGAGCTATTGTTGACTCAACACCTTGATTTTGTTCCATTATTCTTCCTAATGAGGAGAATGTTGCCGGTGGTGGAGGGTGAGATGGCCGAGGAGGCAAATCCTCTAGATTGTAGAGGTGTGGTGATGAGAGTGGAGTGGTGAATGAAAGGGCTCTAGGCACCAATGGTGATGGTTTAGTGGAAATGGGATTGTTTGGTTTAGGAGGTATGGTGGTGTTTGGCATAGGTAGTTATATGGGAACTATCCTTTTAGGGATTGGTTTGATTGGTTGAGTTGGTAGAGGAGAAATCCTTGCATTTGTGGATTTGATCGGAGATGATTCGGTTGAAGAAATTTTGTGTACAACACGAGCAATTTTCTCGGGTGGTTCTTTGGTGGATGAGTTACCACTTGGAGCTTTCCTCATGATGAGATGATTCAAAGAGATTTGTAAAGGTTTCTAAGTGCTGAAAATGAGGATGAAGATGATGACTTTAGGAGTCCTAACAATGTGGTTTATAAAGCAAGAGATTTCGCAAGTGCATTCAAGACTTAAGCCACTAAAATTCCTTGGAATGTGATGATTAGCATGCACAAGAGTCAACTTTAGAATTGTACTAATCTAGGAACTTAATTAAGATGAGATGGAGTGTTCAAATTAGCAAGATGAGCCTGAAATGATTGTTTTAGCTAGAGTTGACATGAATCTGTCATACGGATCCCACGGTTCTCTCCAATGAGGGATCCGTCTAGGCTAATCCTAGGGATCCGTTTCTCAGCAGCTAAGAAAAGATAACAATGATGTTTGTAAGGTCTAATGCATATTTCTTCTTGAGTGTTTCAGTCCATATAAGTGTCTTAAATGAAGAGGTACTTAAATACTTAAGGGTAATGAGTGATGTAGCTAATGATTGCCTTTTATGGAAGAAATTGGAACTTTTATGAGTACCAATGAGTGACCAAAGATGACACTAAAGATTTGAGAGTGTCAAATGGAGCTAAATGATCCTAGAGATGAGATAGTGACTTAGGATAATGTCTTGGAGGATATCCTAAAGGCTTAAGATGAAAAAACTAGAATTTGATCAATTACGACCAATTTTGAGGTAAGGATGATTGTAACCAATTTCTGCAATAATTGAAAGATTTCCAAAGCTAGATGTTTTAACATGTGAGGGATCATGTATGAGTATAAGAGCGGAAGAGTAATGAGTTTTCGTGAAACGATAGATCTACGAGCTCTTAGAGTGTGAACTAAGTGAGTTAAGTGTGAGTACGAAAAATTTACTCAACTTGATAAGGACTCAATTTGTCCTAAGGAGCTATGTATTAGCTTAGTGTGAGGTGATCTAAGGACGTGTTTTGAAATATAATGATTGAAATTGCATTTTAGTTTTCCGGATCCCACGGTTCTCTAAGAGTAGGGATTCGTCTAGCACAAACTTTGGGATCCGTCTCCCTGCTAAGCAGAACCTTTACAAAAGGTATGCAAGGGTTGTACAATGCATCATATTTCAAAGTTAGGGTTTTTCTAAGAAGTTCTAACATTAGTGTAGAGATATCAATATGTAAGATGTTTTATTTCATGAAGGAAATTTCATTACATTGGTAAAGCATGGATACTAAAGATTGAGCCTATTTTGAAAGAAGGCTACGTTCTTTGAGCATTTTCGCTAGATGGATCATCAAATGGTTGATGAGTGTTCGCTGATTCGGGAATGAAGAAATTCTTCATGAGAGATGTGTTTAGACGTTCCATCATCTTGTTCACAAGTACGTACAACGGACTTTGAAATTGAGGATGAAAGTACATGATGTGATGATAAAGGCGTGTCAAGAACATTCCATAAGGGATTAGTTTGTTCTTAGAGCCTTGAAGATTTATAATTCGCCTTGCGAATAAGTAGGCGAGATTGTATGGTTGTTGTGTCAGCAAACAATACATTATGTGAGCACAACAAGGGGGAAGGATTTCTCGATTTCCCCTAAGACTCCAAACATTTTCACGTAGGATGAGTGCAAGAGCCTTGTACTCTTCTCAGATATCCCGTGTATAGATAATGTTTGGATCTGAGTAATGGGGTTTGCATATTATGCGAGTCAAGTCTTCCGGGAAAGGTATGTGTGAACAATATGGACTATTTTCTTCATGAAAGTTGAAGAGAGAATAAAGAGACCAATCTTTAGGGAAGGCACATTTTCCATGATTTGGAATTCGGAGGTTGTGAGCAAATTGCCCAAGGGTTAAAACAAACTTTTTGTTTTTGATCCAAAACCAAAGAGATAGAGAGCGATCCTCGTTACGAACGAGTTCAACTTGACGGAAGAATTCCAATAGAAACCTTGGACATATTTTCTCGTTACTTTCGAGAAGACATTCTAGTCCTATGGCTCGGAAGGAAGTATTGATACCTTCTTCGAATTGTAGAGGGGTGTCGTCAATACTCCCTTTGTGGAAGTGAGGGGTTTCGAGATTATTGAACCCACGGACATGATTGCCATGTGTGTTGGGCTCAAGAGAGATGTTAGGAGTGTAGACGCTAGTGAATGAAAAATCAAACTCATAATCATGCGACATAGCGAGACCTATAGGAAAGAAGAGTTAATAGGATGTGACGTATTAAGGGAAAAACAATGATTATCTAACATTTTTACAAGATGTTTATTAACAATGGTTACTCACTTAATGTTTGACGTTTTAGGGAACATTTCTTTTAGGAGTAAAATGGTTTTTTTTTTTGCATGAAAAACTGTTATCCAGAGGAACGGTTCTCACGGTTCCCTCCCATAAGGGATCCGGCTAGTGTATCTACAGGGATCCGTGGATCGGTAGTGACAGAAATAGGTTTTGACGAAAAATGATTTTTGCATCCTATATGTTTATACAAAGGTTTGTGTTTTAGCCAATTTTTACTATAGCATGCATTGTTGGTTTCAAAAGTGTCTCAAGATCAAAAAATAACGAGAGATATAAAGCAAAAGAAATGACAAAAATATTATGAGCAATTAACTAGATAAACTAGAACATTAGTAATATTTCATTTCAATGCTAAGAACAATACAAAGGATTGGGTATATAACACCAATGTATATTAACAACACAAAGTATATGTCTCCGTACGTGAACTTCATCATAGGAAACACGAGAGCGATGAGTGTTAGGGCGATGAGTACAAGGGCGACGTAAACCATGTTGATGAAGAACCTTCTTGATTTTGGTTTGAGATGAGATGAGATTAGGAGGAAGATGGAGTTTTGAGTGAGAGGTAATTTTTGAAAGTGGAAGATTTGAAAAAGTGAGGATTTGGTGGAGTGGCCGTCAAAGGGGTTTTTATAGGGAAGGAGGAATTTTTGAGATTTGTGTTTTGTTTTATTATTAGAAAGATATGATTTTTGGATTAAATGAAATAAGACACAAATTTTATATACCTTGACTTTAGACGAAAAAGTAACACTTATGCAAGAAAGACTTCCTAATGAAGCTACATGTACTATATGAATATGCACAAAAGATAATCATATAAATACCTATGTAAGCATACTTATTTATCAATCTAATGTTATTTAGAGATAAGTGGAAAGTCATACCTCTAATGCACTTAGGAATGTCTTTACAAATGACACAACAAATGTCAATAGACAATTCCGGATCCTTTGTGTTTAAGATGCCTTCTTAGGGAAGGTATTCTTGTTACCAAGCAATTCCTATAGCTTGGTAGGTATGACCTTTAACTAGGCAATATGACAAAAAAGATTAGAGCAATTACATAAATATAAAGTAAAAAAAAATGTTGTCATCTAATCAACATCCAAACAAAGAGTTTTAAAAATATGGTATTTATTTTTTTATAAAAGACCTTCTTTGTAATTTTCAATTAACCACGGATCGTACCAAGTTTTTAAAGTACAATATACTTTAAGGAACTTGGTAACGAAGCTTTGATGCCAATTGTGGAAAACTAGAAGGGGGGGTTGAATAGTTTTACCGATTTAAACTTTGTTTTAAACTATTTAGATCGACTTACGTCAATCTATTTGGATGTATGTTGTATGTTGATAAACAAACATATAGAAATATAAATATGTAATGAAAAGATAAAGAGTAAGAAACACAAAACCACAATGCGAGTATTTATAGTGGTTCGGCTACAAGGACACCTTCCTTGCCCTACTCTACTCCCCGAGTCACCTACTCGAAAGTTTGTAATCACTACACAGCACTAGCTCCTTATGTTGGAGAAACCTTCACAACGTCGCCTACTCTTTTTCCGGTACTAGGCTAACCACCGGGTTCTTTCACCAAGGTGAACCACACCTACCACAACGTCGCCTAACCTTTATCCGGTACTAGGCTAAGTACCGAGTTCCATTACAATGGAGGAACTACTACCCAACACTACACCAACACCTAACCCCAAAGGAGATCAACTCCTTATAATAACATCATCAAGAATAACAATATCCTTTGACCCAATACTAATCTATCATGTACATCGAATCACACCATATCAAATGTACACCTTAGGCACCTTTCACTAATGCCTTTGACTCGATCTTCAAGACATCCTTCACTAATGTCTTGTGTCTTGACTTCTAGGCACCCTTTACTAATGCCTCTAGCCTTAAGTTCTAAGCACACTTCACTAGTGCTTTCAGTACGGACGATCGACACCCTTCGCTAATATCTTCGTCTTGTCACTTGAGACATATTTTACTAATGTCTTCAACACTACACTTCTTATGAGAAAGAATAAAACTATCAACAAGAGAACCTCAGTAGTCTTGATGATAACGAAGCATGGCAACTCATGGACTTGAGCTTGCTCGTCTTCAAAAGATGGTGATCTCGCCTTTAAGAGGAACCTAGAGAATCACATGAAAACAAAACTATATACATAGATCACTTGGATATGAGGTTAGAGAGTTTATAACTCAAAGAGAAAATATGTGAGAAAGGGTGAGAAACAATGAAGAAATGGCTCACTATTTATAGAGAGAAAACAGTTACTGTTCCACGGATCCCACGGATCCCTCACTTGAGGGATCCGTGGGACGCTCTCCTTTGCCCATGGGTTTTGGGTCATGGGTCATGGGTTATTGGTCATGGTATCAAAGTAGATACAATGTATCTCCAAGATGCAATGCATCTAGTCCATGGTTCATAGATTAAAACTATGGGCCATGGATTAAAACCATGTATGATTTAAGCATGATGTCATTTATAGGTTATGGGTCAAGATCCATAGGTATGGGTCATGGACTTTGGGTTGTACCCAACTATATTCAATGTATTTGGTCAATGGGTCAAATACTTAAGTTTCTACCCGTTTATATTACCCATTATAATACATACTAGTTATGTTTATATTTGCCCAATATGTAGACACTAGTTGTTGTACATATGTATTATTAAATCATAAAAACACTTATACTTGTTTTAGCGTTTTATGTGAAAACGTAAGTATGTTAGAAAACTATTGGCTCAAACCATTTACGTATTTTATTTGTTTCGTTAAAATGATTTTACGTTTGTTATCGACAAAACATTAGAAGATCGTAAAATATAAATAAACGTTTTTACGGCTTATTTGTATTAACAATCTCCCCCTTTTTGTTAATGACAAAACATAAAATTATTTTAAGTAAAAAACTAAAATTCGTAAATGTTTGAATTTGTAGTTTTTACTTTCTTTCCCCCTTTTTGTCGAAACAAAAAGAGCTTCGAAGATAAACTAACACATTGTTTTAAGAAAAACACATTGTTTATATACCTTGACTTTAGACGAAAAAGTAACACTTATGCAAGAAAGACTTCCTAATGAAGCTACATGTACTATATGAATATGCACAAAAGATAATCATATAAGTACCTATGTAAGCATACTTATTTATCAATCTAATGTTATTTAGAGATAAGTGGAAAGTCATACCTCTAATGCACTTAGGAATGTCTTTACAAATGACACAACAAATGTCAATAGACAATTTCGGATCCTTTCTGTTTAAGATGCCTTCTTAGGGAAGGTATTCTTGTTACCAAGAAATTCCTATAGCTTAGTAGGTATGACCATTAACTAGGCAATATGAAAAAGAAGATTAGTGCAATTACATAAATAATAAGTAAAAAAAATGTTGTCATCTAATCAACATCCAAACAAAGAGTTTTAAAAACATGGTAATTATTTTTTTATAAAAGACCTTCTTTGTAGTTTTCAATTAACCACGGATCGTATCAAGTTTTTAAAGTACAATATACTTTAAGGAACTTGGTAACGAAGCTCTGATGCCAAGTGTGGAAAACTGGAAGGGGGGGTTGAATAGTGTTACCGATTTAAACTTTGTTTTAAACTATTTAGATCGACTTACGTCAATCTATTTGGATGTATGTTGTATGTTGATAAACAAACATATAGAAATATAAATATGTAATGAAAAGATAAAGAGTAAGAAGCACAAAACCACAACGCGAGTATTTATAGTGGTTCGGCTACAAGGACACCTTCCTTGCCCTACTCCACTCCCCGAGTCACCTACTCGAGAGTTTGTAATCACTACACAACACTAGCTCCTTATGCTGGAGAAACCTTCACAACGTCGCCTACTCTTTTTCCGGTACTAGGCTAACCACCGGGTTCTTTCACCAAGGTGAACCACACCTACCACAACGTCGCCTACCCTTTATCCGGTACTAGGCTAAGTATCGAGTTCCATTACAATGGAAGAACTACTACCCAACACTACACCAACACCTAACCCCAAAGGAGATCAACTCCTTATAATAACATCATCTAGAATAACAATATCCTTTTACCCAATACTAATCTATCATGTACATCGAATCACACCATATCGAATGTACACCTTAGGCACCTTTCACTAATACCTTTGACTCGATCTTCAAGACACCATTCACTAATGTCTTGTGTCTTGACTTCTAGGCACCCCTTATTAATGCCTCTAGCCTTGAATTCTAAGCACCCTTCACTAGTGCTTTCAATACAGACGATTGACACCCTTCACTAATATCTTCGTCTTGACACTTGAGACATCTTTCACTAATGTCTTCAACACTACACTTCTTATGAGAAAGAAGAAAACTATCAAGAAGAGAACCTCAGCAGTCTTGATGATAACGAAGCATGGCAACTCATGGACTTGAGCTTGCTCGTCTTCAAAAGATGGTGATCTCGCCTTTAAGAGGAACCTAGAGAATCACACGAAAACAAAACTACATACATAGATCACTTGGATATGAGGTTAAAGAGTTTATAACTTAAAGAGAAAATATATGAGAAAGGGGTGAGAAACAATGAAGAAATGGCTCACTATTTATAGAGAGAAAACATCAACTGTTCCACGGATCCCACGGATCCCTCACTTGAGGGATCCATCCAGTGCAATACTAGGGATCCGTGGGACGCTCCCCTTTGCCCATGGGTTTTGGGTCATGGGTCATGGGTTATGGGTCATGGTATCAAAGTAGATACAATGTATCTCCAAGATGCAATGCATCTAGTCCATGGTTCATGGATTAAAACCATGTATGATTTAAGCATGATGTCATGCAACGGGTTATGGGTCAAGCTCCATGGGTATGGGTCACGGACTTTGGGTTGTACCCAACTATATTCAATGTATTTGGTCAATGGGTCAAATACTTAAGTTTCTACCCATTTATATTACCCATTATAATACATACTAGTTATGTATACATTTGCCCAATATGTAGACAATAGTTTTTGTACATATGTATTAATAAATCATAAAAACACTTATACTTATTTTAGCGTTTTATTTGAAAACGTAAGTATGTTAGAAAACTATTGGCTCAAACCATTTACGTATTTTATTTGTTTCGTTAAAATGATTTTACGTTTGTTATCGACAAAACATTAAAAGATCGTAAAATATAAATAAATGTTTTTACGGCTTATTTGTATTAACAGAAAGGTTTGGTTAACCATATATTGGGTTAAATGTTAACCATGGTTAAGTTAGAACACATGTAAACATCAAAATGAAGCATGGTTAAGATCAAGCCACCACCAAGGTGACTCATCCTCTAAGAGGCTATCACAAAGGGGTGAGGTGGCTAGGATGATGATTCATGGTCTTATCTTGATGTTAGAGTGTGATTTGGTTCCGTTAAATGCCAACCGTAAGTTGTTAGGCCATAAAATGTAAAACCGGGTGTCGTAAAAATACGAAACTTGCAGGAATGATGAAACTCATCATTATACTCCATATAAAAATATAAAATGAGTGATAAGTCTTATTGGGTGCTAAAACATTGTTTAAAGCTGGAAACGCGGGTCAAAAAGCGTAATTCGCGTAAAACGCGGAACTGAAAAACGTAAAATTCCAAAACTTGTAGAATTGTCATAAAATGGTAGAATTTCACATTTTTAATGTTTTTATGGTTTACTGGACATATCGGGATGTCCGAATGACGTTTAAACCCTAAAGTAGTTCTCGGACACGGTTTTGTGAAATCGGTTCTGAATGGATTCAACGTACGTCGTCAGGACGACTTGTCGAGTTTTATTTATCTTGTCATGATAGTAAAATAAAAAAATTACGGGATGAATAGTGAATAGTAACTTTTGAAAAAAATATGAAAAGAAACCTAAAAATGCGGGTTGTTACAGTCTCACCACCTTAATAGGAATTCCGTCCCGGAATTCATTGTGTGTTATCCGATGTTGAAGTGTCTAGGAAAATGTGGGTGTATGCGCCAAATTCTAATCTTTGCGTCCTCAAGTTTCTGGTCATAGAATGTGTTATGTACCATTTTATGTTTTTGGTGGTGGCTTAAGTTGATAATCTAAAGGGTTTTGTTAAAATCTTACAGAGTCCAATATACCTCAAGTTTGGCTTTTCCCGTTTCTCAAAATGAATCATATCTTATTGTATCGAGGCTTTCAACAAAAACTTAATTTCTAACATGGAGTTTTTGGTAAATTTTAACGCCTTACATCTATGTAATTTTTGTTTTTGGCGATAGTGTGCGGCATGCAGCCTAATTTGTATTTGTATGGTTTCCTTAGTTGTTTCGTGGGTGATTAGTTGTTTCGTGGGTGATTTCTGAACACCTTAGTCCAGCAAATGGTTGACTGACACTTTCGTCTATATAGTGCCTTAAATGGAATAGTTTTGTTGTTGATGTGAAATGGATGTTAATCAAAAGTGTAAGATATGGTTGATGTGAAATGGTTTATAATGATGTGATAATTGTGGTTGTAGGAAGGTCTTGCTAGTGGCAAGTGGTTATCCAAACCATATCTTGTCTTAGGTGGTTTCAAGATAAAGGCTATATCGTATAGTGTTTATGTCTACTAGTGTTTGAAAGAAAACGTAATACTGTGAAGTTTTACATACTGACTTATAATGGGGTTCAGATAATGATGTGATATGTTTGATGACTTAGAAGAGTGTAGTGTATGTTTATCATTATTCTTAGGTAGAGATGTCAAGTTTGCTTTAAAATCATAAGTGGATTGTAAAGGATTAAGGCGGAATGATAGCCTTGAAACCTTATCAGGCTAGTACTTCTAAGAAATGACGAGAAGATTCGATTACTATCCCAAGATAATAGTTAGAATTATTTCATAAATGAAAACTTTCAAGAATGAAATTAGGTAGTATAAATAAGTGTTAAGATCTCGCTGAGTGGTAAGACACTATCATGTCTCTAGATCTTTTTAATGAATTCTGGTGGTTTATCGAGTTTAAGTAGGAAATTAACCTGAATATAACCCTTGTATAACTATTCTCAGTGTTTGAATGTGACAACTCGTAAATTCCTCGATGCGTCGTAATTAGAGAAACATCGATTAGAGCGATCGTTTTAACTAATTTGAGATACGAGTCATATTATATATCATTTTTATTGATAATAATATTTTAAGAACAATGACGCTTCCCGAGTCTCGAATCCTTCGTTAGCTAACCCAAACGAGTCCCGAACCTAATATATCTAGAGTTTTAGAAACTTTCATGTATGGCCCCTTTGGTATTTATCCTGCCGCCCCCTAAGAATACCATAATCACACCTTGGGTCCCGCCTGGGTATATAAATACCCACACCCTTCACCCTTTCTCCCATTTTCACTCCTTTTCATTCTCTCTCTACAAAAACACACACTAATACTCCCCTTTCTCTCTCTAAAAATCCGGCCACCACCGTCCCTAGGGTTCCGGCGCCGTCACTCTTTCCGACCAAAATTCCGGCGACCACCAAATGTTACACCACCCCTTCTAATCAATAGATCGGGGTCTTGTGTCCCCATTTATGCTTCGTACACACCCACACAAGCCCTAAGGTGCTCCAAATCTAAGACTTGGATTTCAGATTTTTAGGGTTTCAAAAGATAACGATTAGTTTATGCTCGTGCTTGGTTGATACGAGTTGTACTCGTACAAGGACGCCATCACAACCCTCTTTCTTCTCTTTCTCTCACGGTAAGCATGACCATATCCTATATTTCGTTATCTTGGTCAGCCGTATATCTATACATTATATATAAGAGGAGGCATGTCACGTCATAATGCCACTTGGCATCCCATAATGCCATGTCATTAATGTATTTATGTGGCATTTTTTTATTATTTTTAATGACATGTGGTTTTTTTTTAAATGTATGTACAATTTTATTTTTGTAAATTTTAAATTTCGTTTTTTATTTGTTAATTTTGAATTTTAAAATTGTTTAATTAAAAATAAGACAATAGTTGGATTTGAAATTAGGTCATTCATGAGTTTTGTAAACAACTTACCACTAGAGTAAGTTGTTTTATGATTTATATCTTTCAATTCAATACAAATAAGGAGATGTTTAAAAAATACTGGAATTTTTAATTTAGGACTGTATATTATGAAGATAAAAATTAAATAAAAATATGATATATATTATTTACAAGATATTTTCCTCTAATCCCTTAAACACCATCGACATAAATAAAAAATTCATCAACCAATCCGTTTTATGCTTTTTTTTACAGATCAAGTACAGAAAAAGGTTTGCCTATTTTCTCTCAAAACCCTAATGATGAAACTTTGTTGCCGTATATGCATATGTTGATTTGTTTGCAGCTTTTTGCAGGTTAGACATCGTCTTTACAGGTTAGTGTGGTTATGTTAGAATCACGTTACAATATTCACTTATAAATTCTCATGTAGCGACTATGATCTCAACTTGTGGTCATGTCAAGAATCTTTCTAGATTTTATCAGGTACTTCACTTATCACATAAGCATGTATAAAAGAACATATGGTTCATTAATGTGAGTTTCATTATTGTTTTTGCTTGTATATTAGGATATTATGTTTGATTGTAGGTGAAAAACTTGGACACAGACATGTATATTCATGTAGAGGTATGTTTTTTGCATTTATTTTGTGTGATTTCCGTTTGTGAGTTGCACATGTAGTATCTAAAATTGCGCTTTCGTTCATATTTTTTCGGCTTTTTCACAATATCCATAGCTATATATATTCAAGTTATAGTATAATAAATTTACTTCAGGTCATTGTCGAGAAAGCTGAAGTGTTGAATTATGTTACGGCTAAGTTACCATTCTAGGTTACCGGTGCAGATTGTTGGCGGTGTATGTATCTCCCAGCAGCAGGGTAAAGATAATCAATAACTGTTCAGCAGAAACAACAAAGAGTCAGCAGTAACATATACCACTTCAGTGGTTACCGGATATCACTTGGAATCGTGTGATCACTTTCCAAAGTAAACTATTCGACCCTAATGCCTGGGTATCACGAATATCTACTTGGGATAAGACCAAATGCAGCTATCAAATTAGGCACAATTCAATAACCCTTGCGCTTATAAGTGTTTAGTGTTTTCTGTGTGTTATTCATGCATAATCAAATATCCTATTTATAGGATAATACTCTTGGCTAATTCAATGGAATTATGAGTATTAATCGGCCCATTAATAGCCTCATAATTATCCCCATTATAGCCGTTAGTGGTTACATGACCAATTAAACGTGGTCATTAAGCAGTTGAAACTGCCACTTGAATAGGTCAAAACCGTTACAAGCAGTACTTTCATCAATACTTTCATAGTGCTATCAGTGGTTATACTGCTTCAGTGGAAACACCACTGCTTCAGTGTAAACACTACTTCAGTAAACACCACTTCGGTGGAAACACTGATCCAGTGGAAGTACTGCTTCAGTGGAAACACTGATAATCAGTGGTAACCACAACAGTACTTTCACCAAGCACTACCAATACGAACCACAAAAAGAGTCAGGGTGTTCATGGAACTTATGGGTGTACACTCCGTACCTCCTAACCCATTACAAGGTGTGAACTATTCCCACAAGTGCACTAAATTTTCCAACACAGATGATGACAAAAACTCCATGAAAGAGGTTAATATCTGGAAGCTGATCTCAGTTAGATCATCATATTTTTACCCACATACATTGATCTATTATATGCATGGTCTCTTGATGTCTTTGTTTTTACTTGTTACAGTTGAATCCGAAGATGTCTTTGTTGTTGCAAGAAATTGAAGGATTACCAGCTACTACTCTTGGATTGGCCGCACAAGTAGCCCTATCTAAGGTTCCTAAAGACAACTGATTACTTTTTGTCCAAATTAAGGCAAAGGTATCATCAACACTTGCTCAATTCTTTGTGTCTATGCAGGGTGGGCCATGGATGATTACGTTGGATGCCTCTAACTTTATGTCTGTTATGCAACATGCTAAGAATCGAGCTTTGCTGGAGGAAATTTACCGTCCTTATGTAACCCGTGCTTCAAGTGGAGATCTAGATAATACTCCGATTATTATTCAAATTTTGAAGCTTAGGTTGGCAAAGGCCAAGCTTCTTGGCTACAATAACTATGCAGAGGTTTAAATTTGTTTTTTGTGACATTTTAGTTGCTATCTACATATGTTTCTTATAAATTCTATACTTTATATATATCATTGGCTAATGAGGAGTCATATATCAGTTAAGCATGGCTAAAAAATGGCTACTATTCAAGGTAATGTACCATATATGCCTTAATTAACAAGTTATGTGTTTTTGACTTCGTGTGTGTAAGAAAGATCTGAAACAAACTTGTTGGATAATTAAATAGTAGGGTGAACTGATGGACACACTACTTTTCGCTCCTCCATCTTCCATGTATTTCTTGATTACGTTGGATGCCTCTAACTTTATGTTTGCTATGCAACATGCTAAGAATGGAGCTTTGCTGGAGGAAATTTACCGTCCTTATGTAACCCGTGCTTCAAGTGGAGATCGATCTAGATAATACTCCGATTATTGATCAAATTTTGAAGCTTAGGTTGGCAAAGGCCAAGCTTCTTGGCTACAATAACTATGCAGAGGTTTTAATTTGTTCTTTGTGACATTTTAGTTGCTATCTACATATGTTTCTTATAAATTCTATACTTTATACATATCATTGGCTAATGAGGAGTCATATATCAGTTAAGCATGGCTAAAAAATGGCTAATGTTCAAGGTAATGTACCATATATGCCTTAATTAACAAGTTATGTGTTTGTGACTTCGTGTGTGTAATAAAGATATAAAACAAACTTGTTGGATAATTAAATAGTAGGGTGAACCGATGGACACACTCCTTTTCGCTCCTCCATCTTCTATGTATTTCTTGATAACTATTTCGTTTTATATTCCCATGATAATACTCTTTAATGTGGACCCTTTGGGGAATAAATTTGACAACATATATTGAATGCATTAATGTAGAGGCAGTTTTAAAATTGTATTTTTGAAATCGTTAATGTGAAGAGGTCTTACATGACCAACCTTTAATTGATGATTAATGACATCAATAGATACTAACCTAACTATGATCTAGAAACACATGGATGTTGTTTATTTCTTTCTACATAGAAGATGAACTGAGTACATATCCATCATAAGCATCACAAGAAAAGAAAGTTTTTTTTATAGTTTAGTATAATAAATATTGTATTTCCTAATACAGTTAACCATAGTTTATAATAGAATATTCTTTCTTAATGGGGGATGAGGGAGGATGACCAAATTGTGTTATCATTATTTACTCTTTTTATTTTTTCTTATAGGTGGTTACAAAAGGAGAGATGATAGAATACTATGAAATATCTGGTTGTTACCTTCTCTGTCCTTGGACAATGGCCATTTGGGAGGTAATGCATGTAAGCATGGATCTTAGAGCTTAATCTTATTTGTTTTGCTCTTTGACTTTTTGTGCTATATTTGTTTCACTTATTAAAATATCAGGCTAGCAAAATAATGATGGTATAAGCTGTTTTGTAATATCTTTGCGCATGACTTCTTTAATCCAAAAATAAAGAAGATGGGTGTCAAACCATGTTACTTCTCACTTTTTATGTCCAATACAGCTCTGCAAAAGGAGAAGTATCACATAGAGGGTTTTGCCCGTGAGGTATAGTCTATGAACATTGTATTTACACTTTTAATTGATTGGTGTTTTGGCATGAACTGTTCATCAATATTTTAATAATTTGTCTTTATTATTGACTATAATACACTTTGTGATGCTTTCCCTGATCTTAACTATTCATGTTGCTTGGGTCACGAGATCATAGGTAGCTCTGGTTTGATTAGCTTATTAATTAAATTGATTATGGCTTAATTATACATGTCACACTTTTTGTATGATTTATGTTTAGTTATCAATTTTATTTGTTACTCATGCATATTTTGACAAGGCATATGTGATGATAAGTGCACAAACTTAGTAGATGCGCAACGGATTGCTAAGTCAAGTTTGGTCCATCCTAGAATTAAAAACAAAAAGGTACATAAAAGGATTGTTCTGTTTTCTGGAAGGTATGTATATTTATGCACACATATATTAATGCAATATTTTAATTTACTCTAACAATTATATAACTTACTGTGTGTGTTTCTTCGCTTTCAATCCTATATATGATTTGGAGGATCATTTGATGACATTTGGAACAGAGTTTAAACATACCAGTGTGGCTGTGGATGCTATCAACTTTGGTAACAAGTTTGGGAATCAGAATGAATTACTTGAGGCGTTAGTTGCTGAATGAATAATAATGACAACAATCACATTATTCATGTTTCAAATCGATGTATTGGTCAACTTTATGTCACACTTACGAGAGTAGTAAGCAATAGCATTGCTGGTACACAATAACAAATCTGGTTATGATTAAAAAAAAAGAAGCTATTAATATAATGTATTTTAGTCTTTGATGCGCTCTATTGTTGTTTTGATTTTAATTTTTATGTTCATAACTTACTGATACGTTTATTGTTAAAGCAGACTGGCAACTATCAGGAACTCTAGCAACACATATATATGTCATTCCAGAGATTGACGAGGCTTGAACTATGACTACGGAAGTGCAAAGAAAGATTATTTTCACATATAAAGTTATTTACAACTACGCACATGCAAATCCAGTTAACCAATTATATTTTACAGGTTTCACACCAATGAGAGTGCAGTTGCCCTGCTACTGAAGACAGAAAAGGAAATATCAGAAAATGTCAGCCACAAATAACACAAGAGCATGCTTCATTGGGCATAACTGATAAGCCAAAAACGGAACCGATATATGGTTACAACTTTTATCTTTCTACATTCTTCCGGGAAGCATCGAGTATATCAGTCGGGGAACAAAATAGCTTGCATTTAGAACAAGACCAGGTTGCACCCTCTCTGATAGAACAATCTTTCTATCAGGTAAACACTTGCAATACATGGTTCTATATTTTGACTATTATGAGTTTTCAAGATTCTAATAATATAGCAATAATATTTATGCAGAAATTGATGCCAATAAAGTAATGTTTGGTTGTTCTCTCATGTGCGAATATATATCTCTCTTTTATACATATTCATTTAACCATATTGACATTGCAAAAGTTTTCAAATTGTTAGGATACCAATCACGAACGGAAAACGAAAGTGTGAAACATGGGAACTTAGCCACACAACATCTTCATCAGCTTTTGGTTTGCAATACACCACAGGGTTGTACATCTAGGTAATACCCTTAGTTATGTTACTGCTTTGAACAAACAAATCCCACGTGTCTTGATCTTTATCCTTACATGATGATCTGTATAAGATAGTTACATTTAATCCTTAGAACTTTTATTTGTTAGCATTTATCCTTTATTTCTGGCAAAAAAGTGTTCCTTATACCGTATTCGTACAACATATATGCCATAGAATGAAATGGAATCAAGTCAGTCATATATTGATAAGTTATTTCCTTATTTGTAAAGTTGTAGCTGCAACACTTTATCCCAAACATCCCGAACTAAGGCTCTTGAAGCTCAGGTGATTTTATCATCATTTGCTTAAATGGTTACTTTGCTCACTGTCACTACCTTATAATCGAATTATGTTACAATCGAATTTAGTTTATCATCATTTATACGTTAGGTATTCAATTGGATTTATTAGTACAGTCGTATAGGCTCTCAAAATTTATAAAGCGCCTATTTGTGGATGATAATTGATGAGTTTTTTTTTTAATTAAGAGTTTACATGTAAAAATACCTCCTGGTAATTTTGTGTATTCCTACGATATCAGTTCCGTTCAAATGTCATGTCATTTGTTACCAACATTCGCTATATTATATCTATTATGTGATTTTGTTTGTTTCATGCGTAAAAGTTATGTTGAGGATCACGGGCTCATAATTTAACACTTGATGAGCCTAATATTTTCACTACGACAATCTTAGTTTATATGTTAACAAGACTCCTACTCCCGTAAATGTGGTGCAGAATGCATTGAAGTGTTCGTTAAGGAAGTGATATATACTTGCTACAAGTTATAAGACTTATGAGAATATTGGAGTGCTTAGAGAAGTCCATATTGAGCGTCTGGTGGCGAGCTTACACCAAGTCTATGTTAGTTTAGTTTTTGTCCCTTTTTTCTTTGCTATTAAATTTGGTTGTATACTTTATTCTCGCGTACCACTTTGTTACTTATTTTACTTATTTGACAAACGTTTGCTTTTTTCGTTCTTAATGCAATCAATAAATAATTGATATTTTTATAACTTATTTTACTTAAATTAAGTTTTTTGAAGATATTCATAAGGCTTGTTTGCCCATCAGGCGGGCTATTCTTTGATACTTTGTTCTTACGTACCACTTTGAATTTTTTTTCCTCTCATATTCGATAACTGTTTATTTATTTTCTTTCTTAATGCATTGAATAAAAAATGGGTATGTTTATAGCTAATTTTTCGTTGGCTAAGTTTATTTAGCGATATTCATAAGGCTTGCCCACCCATCGGACGAGATATGCTTTGATACATTGTTCATGCGTACCACTTTGAAGCTTTTTTTCCTCTCATACTCGATAACCGTTTACTTCTTTACTTCTTAATGCATTCAATAAAATATTTTGTATGTATATAGCTTATTTTATGTTAACTTATTTTTCCCAGCGATATTCATAAGTCTGCTGCTCCTTTAAAAACCCCCTATGTTTTAAAATGTAATTTTACTATATCAAATAATATTTTGTATATTTATAGCATATTTTACGTTAACTTAATTTTTCCAGCGATATTCATAAGTCTGTTGCTCAAATATTTCCTAACATATTATTTTACGATAACTAATACCTTGCAAAAATAATTATGACTCATGCCCTCCTTCCTTATATATTATTTTCCGTTAACTAATACATTCCAACGATAATGACACTACACAAGTAAGCACTTGATAATTACGTTTCGTTAATTTATTCATTCGACACTTTTTATGCCATTTTTTACCCGTCTTCTTTCGTTATAGTAAAATATGTCAACGATAATTATAAGTCATACCCGTCCATCAGACGGGTTTTGACACTAGTATATATATATATATATATATATATATATATATATATATATATATATATATATATATATATATATATATATATATATATATATATTTTGTGTTGTTTTTCGTGGATGTAAAAATATTAAAACACGTTTTAAAAATGGATTGATAAATACTCGTATGGTAGACCTTTGAAAAACAAGATTTAAAAACGATAGTGTTAATTTTCGTGTGGTGAAACGAGTTTATAGCAAATGGAGAAGTGATTTCATGGGTCTTGATTTAATTTCGTATTCATGGTACTAATTTGAATCGAGTAAATGAGATAAAAATAATTGTGACTATTAACATATGGAAAGAGATGTATTCGATTAATATGTGGGTTGATTATTTCTGTTTTTGGTTGCGTGAATGGTTTGGGTCGGGACAGGAAAGATTCACCGGGTTTGACTTCTTTGATTATAGGTCAGTTAAGGATTCATGTGTTAACTCATTTTCAGTTTTGAGTCAAGTAACTCAATAAGTCGAGTCAACCTCGAGTCGGGTTGGGTCAAATGACCCATGTGGGTATTTGTTGTAAAAGTCGTGCAAACCGAGTTGCGTTGATTGTGTCGTTCACACTAGAGAGTATTTGAATTAGTAAATTGTTGTCGGGTCTCGACGGGTAATACTTGAATTAGACGCGGTAACTAGTTATAAATCATAAAACGATGATAATAAAGAATATCGAAATAAATAAGTGGTGACCGGTATAGGCAATGAACTAAAATGGGAAATACGTGACGAGATAATTATATGTAAGTTATTGATTATTAAGGGATTTTAAATTTCCATTATAAAGGAACATCAAAACTAATAAATGGAAAATGGAATAATTAAAAAGGGAAAGATTATTAGCATGAGATGACGTTTGACTTGTGATTTTTATTGGTTTCGGGTTTGATCCGGGTGTTTATCTTAATATGTTACCTAGCTATGGTATAAGTCGGAAGTAGTAGCGGGTATTACATGAATTAGACATGATACTAGTATATAAGTCCTAATCAACTATGAAAATGAATTAACGACTACTAATGAAATGTTTAAATAATATATGCTTACGGGTTAAATATATACATATATATATGTGTACATATAAACGGTATGATAAAATATGATTGATAATTAATAACGGATATTATGTATACATTATAACTTATAAGATTTAATACGAATTATAAAGTTTGGAATAACAATTGATGACGAGTCATGATGATTATAAGTACGCTAAACGTTTTGTACTGAATGAGTATAATATATTAGACTCGAAAATGAGTTTAATATATTTGTTCCGCGATATGCTTAAATGTTCTATTTTCTCATATTAACTAATGGCGAGATGTTTGGATATATATTGTCGACGAATAGGGTATTATTATTAAAAACCCTTATCAACTACGATAATAATTCATGTTTTACTACAATAATAACTTGTATTTTATAAATACATGATTAGTCTCTATAAACTAGTTGAAGACGGTTATTTGGATGAGGTAACTTATTAAAGACATAATGGGTTGAGGAACATTGGGTAAACGAATGTGTCATTATAGTACACTATTCAATACACCTTATATGAAGTATTTTATTATAAACTTGTACAAATTACGAGTAACAAATGTGACATCTTTACTAATAAAGTGATTAACGGAAACTTATCTTTTATTGTTAACGTGTACGTTCGGGATTTTGGGGAAACAAGTTAACCTATTTGTGTTTAAATAAATAGTCGTTGTCATTTCCTAGTCTTTGACTAGCTTGAGTATTTTCGGTATATTATAACTTGGTCAATGTCTTTTCCATTTTGGCGTGCGTTCTAGTTAGTATGTCTCGACTATGTCGACGTTTTCTCTTTAGCGTGAGTTGTGCGTCGCATCTATGTTTCTTACCACCACACGAAACGTTAAAACTAAACTTTTGAAGATATGAATTATGAACTTTTGGAACAATAATGGACTTTTGAAAGTATCAACATGAATGATCCATGAAAACTACGACACATTACTTTCTATTAACTTCTTTATCATGTGAGCCACATTTTAAGATAATCGTATACGCATTAGGTTGTGTCGTTTCTATTCTATTGTACGCGTCGTACATTCATCTGGATGCCGTGGAGATTAGCTTTAGATGCCAGTCGTGTCAATAGTGAATAGTGCATTGTTGTGGCTAAGGTGAGTTTCATAGCCCTCTTTTCTAAAGTTTTCATAACTATTTTGGGGGAGAATACATGCTGCTTTTAACAAACTATAATTGGATATGTGAATATTATTTGGAAAGAATGTTGTTTGGTATATTTGTTTTGGTGATTGAACGTTTAACGTGTTTATGTGAATGCAAACTATTTCTTGGACCTGCCATTATTCTTTTGAATTGCTAATGTGTTGTCTAGGAAAGGTTAAACATGCGACATTTGTTGACTTAGACTAGGGTAGCATCTCTATGCTAGAATAGACCGACCTAGTCCATGGTAGCTTTTGTTCTAGGCCTTGCTACGACTGTGCTGGCTAGAGTCGCACGGGGCCCTACACTGAGATCTCAAACGTATTATAGATTATTGATTGGATTGATTATGGATTGGATAGATTATTGATTGGATAGATATTGATTGGATTGATTATGGATTGGATAGATTATTGATTGGATTAATGGTTGATTGGAATGTCTATTATATATCTGCCTTAGTCACACATAGCAATTAAACTCTATAAGGTCCACTATTACTTTTATAACTAAACTCTATGAACTTACCAGCGTAAGCTGACCTTTTAGCATGTGTTCTCAGGTTTAAAGCGATAGCTCACTATTGGAAGACGCTTGGCAAGGGGCATGGTCATAGGCGACTCTGATGAATAAACGGGACCACTTTAATTATCTTTTGGGCCTATTTCCGCACTACTTTCATTAATGTAAACTTATGGTTTTCAATTAATGAATCTTATTCTAACTAAATGGAATAAAAACCATTCTTTGTACGTTATGTTGTGATGCCAAGATTGTAGCACCAAAAGGCTCATATGCATCCGCTAGACCGTATTTTGGGGTGTTACGGATTGGTATCAGAGCCAAGGTTATAGAGAACTGGGTATTTTCAAAACCTAGTCTATAACCACTTTTTTGAAAACTTAGCCCTATGACCACCATGTGCCTGCCTGCCAAGCTGAAGCCTCGCGTATGACTAGTTTAAGGATGTAGATGATTGAGAACACATTAGAAGAATTGATTGATGAGATAATTGATGAGATTTTTATGGCTTATTTGATGAATTGTTTGATGGGATACTTGTCGAATGTGTGCGCTGTTAGTGGACGATTTAAGTCTGCCTATCTTAGTAGTTCACTATAAGCATTCCACATGCTTATACACACACAATAAGCATGTTCTCATGCTTACGCATACCCCATAAGCATTCTCATATGCTTATGCATGCCCAATAAGCATGTCCTCATGCTTATACACACACAGAAAGCATTTCGCACGCACTATACCTTTCACAGAGTGTGGAGTCCCAAACCTTGGATCTATAACACTTAGCTTATATTAATTAGTTGCCTTGGATAGTTCCAAAACAACAAAGAGAAAACTTTATAAGAATACACACAAATATGCGGAATCTACTTGAGTATACTTAGAAGATGAAAGTAAACAAACGAACACAAACTGTGATAACCAATACTTCAACATTACTAATCAATATTACGGATACTCTCAAAGTATCAGAGTTACGCAATTTCCTTGCGTAATCTCACCCCTCGATTTAGAACTTGCACATTAGTAGTGGCCGTGGGAATGATTTGGGAATGTAGAGGAAATGGTGCTATTATAACTAAGTCAGGGAGTCACAAACGAGATCTTTTGTCTCATGAACGTGAGTTCCATAGTTAAGTTTTGTAACATATTGGATTTCACAAACACATCAAACCATGATCACAAAGGGGCGTATACTTTAGGTTTTAGAGAGAGAAAGTTTAGAGGTTTAGGGAACTTAGTGAGAGAAAGTAAAAGTATTATTATGAGCTCCAACCCTCTACCCTGGGAGGTAGAGGGTATTTATAGTATCATACATAAACGCCACCTACGGGCTGTGGATCAGGCATACAGTGGGTAAAGACCCGTCCGTCCTCCATGGTGTTACTAAACTAAATGCTACCTAACATTAAATAACTACGGCTACGAGCTTTCTAACGATTACATACACTTGAGGTGACCAACACTTTAATAACTAGATTTACTAAATCCTAACAATCTCCCCCTAAGGGAGGTCACTAATAATGCTACACGCGTCATCCGGGGTCAAAGGAACTTCCTTTTCTTCGAGCAAGTTTTATAACACCCTAGGCAGTGAACCTAATCGTTGTAGTGTAGTATTAGGGTAAGCCACGGGTATTGATATCGTTCTCTAGGGGAATAGGAATGCTAGTGAGAAGTTACTACGCTAAGGTTGGGGTTGAGGAAGATTATTATTTATCTTTTTTATGTTTTTTAGGAAATGGAAAGGTACGAATCTCGGGATTTGAATTTGGGGGTTTGGTATTTCTACCGATTACTCTACTTATCTAATTATCTAATCTAAGGTGATGGTAGTCTATGTCTAATTATTGTGTGCTCGTATAATAGTTTAAAAATGTGTTTACTTAGGTTTTATTACTCCTTAATTATCTCCTATTGATGGTTGAATTGTCATGTCCTTATTCTTAATCGCGTTGTGTGTCTAAAGTCGTAGGGTATTCGTTTATCCCTAACTCTGTGAACTTACCAAAGGGCTCGTCTACAAAATCTCTAGGATTTATACACTCTAACTCTAAGGCACTCTTTTTATGATTTAGCCTACAACTACTCTAGGTGTCATAGTCTAAGGTTCACAAAGATTAATCAAGCATTAACTACACAACGAATGACCTATCGCATTACTAGATCATTAACAATTAAGATAAGAGACAACCAATCAATATTCAATAATTAAGTTTCATAATTCCTAAGCAAACACAAAAGTAAATTATCCGGACATGGAGAACATGCAAGCATACACACAAATAATCAAAGACATAATTGTATTAATGAAGTAAAACACTTATCTTGATGTAAGATAGGGTTTGGAACAATAAAATACTGTACAAGACAGCCTTGGTTCGGTTTAGGTTTTTACTCCAAAAAGACTACTCTCTAATACTGAAAAATTCGTATTCTATATATAAGATTACATGTGCCACGGCGTTGTTGGATCGATGTACTCTAACCAAACTAACTTAAATAGCCTGTTAAGGTTTAATAACCTCGGATAAATCCTAAGTTATTAACAGAGAAACACTGAGTAATCTTTATTAAGTACGCGGAATTTACTTAACAAATCTAAGAAGAATAACTTTTATTATTAACTCTAAATCTTCTTATTATGCAGATACTTTAACAACTCTAAGAATATCAAACTTCTCTCTAAAACACTAACTAACTTGTAAACTCTAAAACTTGTAAACTCGTGAATTCGTACCTCTAATGCCAATCTAGGGGTCCTTTTATAGGCTCAAGGATAACCCTAGTCGGTTTACAAATTGTATCCTTGTACGACAAGTAATATAATACAGAATATTCTAGAGTTACAATACTTTCTATAAACGAATATAACAGTTCTTTGTTCTTGCAGTACTTTGACTTCGTATGCAGTACTTTGACTTTATCTTTAGCAGTACTTTGACTCTTTGACTTTTTCCAGTACTTTGTAGTTTATAGTACTTTATCAATCTTCAGTACTTTGTCAATCTTCAGCACTTTCATATCCCAACAATCCTCCCCTAACTTGAATTCTACTTGCTTGACTTCAAGTTCCTTTGTGAATTTATCTTTAACAGTTTCATCTTTAAGGACATATTGTTTCTATGTCTTTGAATTTTATCTTTGTAGTTTCTAAGCTTGTCAAAGTATCTTTAGAATTATTCTTTTACAGCATCATCCAGCAAGCTCCATCTTTTCAGCAACACAGCAACATATGACAATTTGTACATTAATTCAGTTTAAGTTGCAATCTATTCTCATCACTTCCAGGTGTGTTAACTCCTGTGAGAGGTGAATCATTGAAAATTTAATGGATTTAGATCTCTTTACCAAAGCCATTAACTCTGGAGTAGCCAAATGTTTTGGTGTGTAAGACCATGGTACATTGATAACCATATGATTTTTAGCAAATCATCAGCTATCAACAGATTTAATTTGTCTTTGCCAAAAGCTGTACCCCTCTGGACTAGTTAGTTTTTTTATCTAATGGTGAACCAATTACCAATAATGGTTTTTCCACAGCCTTTACCACAAGCCATTTTCTTGTGGGCTAGCCAACTCTTCACATTAACTGATATGGTGAGTTGATTACCATACAACTTATTAGCAAGTTGTCAACTAAAACGGATTTGAAATATCTTTACCAGAGCCGTTTGCTCATGAATTAGTCAATCCTTTTGTAACCATGGTGGATTGATGACCTATTGATGTTGCCATCTCAAAACCATTTATTTTATTCAACCTTTGTTTCAAAATATTTGTTACTTAACAAAAGGTTTCTTTCAAAAATCATTTAACTGGTTAAAAGCTGCAAGCAGTACTTTGATTAAAGTACTGTTTGATCAGCATTACTTTGAATAAAGTACTGTTTTATCAAAAATAATTTATTCAATGAAAATTCATACCAGTTTATTCATCATCATCAACAATAGTAGTCCAGTTGATAAACAGATTGATGACCATGCAAGCAGTTTCATTATCCTCTTCTACTTCCATTCCGTGCTCTAGCATCCTTCTCATAAGCTCAACTGTAAGAGGGTATCTTCTATCTGCAAACATGTGAATCATTGTTCCATTTTCCAGCTCTAAAACATGAACTCCATATTCTTCAAAGAATCTCCAGCAGACAATTTCCCAATTCTCTTAATTCTTCCAAATGTCATCTTTGCTTTGCTCTTTAGTTTCCCACATAGTCGTGAGATCTCCAAGCAGTACTAAACCGATTCCTTCTGATAGATTATGTTCAAAGTAAGCTTTCACCACATGATATAAATAGAATAGATCCACTCTATCTATGATGTGCAATAAATCCCATAGCCTATTGAACACTCTGAAACTTTCATCTTCTTTATGAAACATCATATAACCTCCATCTTTGGATTCCACAACTTCAAAAGCACTAATCTGAGATTTGTTCATCTTCATGTCAGAATCTTCTTTGGAATATTCAAAATCTATGCTCGAGATAATTTCTTAGTTCATCCCTAGTCTCAGATCTTAACTCAACTTTTTCTTTCTTTGAGAACTGTACATCTTTAACTTCAGTTTTCCTTTTTCTTTTTAAACTTTTCTTTCTTTCTGCTTCAGTCCAAGTAGCTTCATCTCTAAAATCTTTGATGCTTTCAATATGTTTCTTATAAGCTTCCTAGCAAAGATCATACAATCTTTTCATCTCAACATAATTCAACCTCTGCAATCCTTTATACCCTTGACTTTTTAAATAAGCCATCATTGTATTTCTGTCTTTAACTAGATTAGGTCTTCTTGGCATAAATCTAACAAGAGTAGGAGACTGTAATGGTTCAGAAGCTTCAGCATCCAATTCGTATTCTACTTTCCTAGCTGCTTCTTCATTCATAGCCTTTTCATTAGTAACTTCAGCCACTACTTCAGCATTAAGCTCTTCTTGAACTTTTCTAGCTGCAGCCTCATTCCTAGCAACTTCAATTGCTCTAAGATCTGCCAAAGTTAGCTTTTTCTTCTTAGTTTCTACCAGAACACCCTTTCCTTTATCTTTAGGATCTATTGTAGGTTGAGAAGCTCTTGGTTGTTCCTCTGCAACTTCAGATATAGTAATACTCCTTGGCTTTGATAGATCATGCAAGATTTCAGCAATTGTTTCATCATCACTTGCAGTTCTTACAGGTTCTGGTATGGCAGTTGTTGAAGGACCAGCTTCTTCTTCAAAGTCCAACAACCTTGGAGTAATCAATTCTTGCCTGTAGGATCCTTATTGTTGAAAAGCAGTACTTTGTTGTTGTTCAGTACCTTGATCATCAGTACTTTGAACTTGAACATTAATAATTTGCTCCTAAGTATATTGAATGACCTGTTCTTCAGTCTTTTCATGTTCTGCAGTACCTTGATGTTCATCCTCCTTAACAATATCTTCTTTCAAATTCCTTTCTTCTAAATTCCTCCCTAATTGGAAAGAAGATTGTTTGTGAACCTTTTGGTGTTTCCTAGACTGTCGTTGCTCCTTCTTTTTAGATTTGACCCATATACGATGATGTTGAACCAATGGCCACACAAAGTTCTTGAGCCTTCTAAACTTGAGCTTCAATTTCTTAATCTGTTTAGCTTGAGCCTTAGTAGTCTTTTGCAATTTGATTAACTCCCTTGTCAAAACAGAATTATCCAGTGGTACATCTGCAGGAGGTATAGTATGTGAATCATCTCCTTGAATAGGTGAATGTTCCTCTGGTTGAGAATGAGAAACAGATCGTTGTGGAGATGGAGAAGGTGAAACTGCAACATCTTCTTGGACTTCAGTACTTGGGGAAGCAGTACCTTGTGGAGATGCAAAGATCCTTCTTGAGATGCAGCACTTTGAGAAGCAGTACTTGCAGATGCAGTACTTGAAGGTGCAGTACCTTCACTATCTTCATCGTCTTTAGCATCAGCTCTAACAGCTTGAACAACTTCCATCATAGAAGTAGTTAAGGGAGTGTCTCTGCCAGTGAACAAATCACTCTTCCTAGCCATAAAGGTGAAAATTTTGGCTTGTTGAACCACAACAGGTAAAAGATCTGTTGGCTTAGGAACATCATAAAATTGTTTATTGAGGAATACTTGAACAAACCTTGGATACATTAGCCATTTTGAACCATGAGTGATGTGGGAAAGCATTCCATCAAGAATGAGCCTTGAAAAATTAAAAACACGATCTGTAGCCAAGCCCACAATAGCAGATGCTATATTTGATCCAAATTGCTCCCACGAAGTACTTTTTGCACTAATACAGTGAAGCAACACATGCACTAAAAACTTCCATTGAGGTCAAAAGAGTTGTTTCCTAAATGTTTGTTCATTTAAAGACCCTTCATAACCAATATGTCCAAAGTAACCCAAATCAACTGCTTAGCAAAACGAATAGCCCCGTCTTCATCATTAAACAATAAGTCTTCTCAAATAGAGGCTTCAGTACCCTTCACAGTTCTTCCAGCAACTATAGCTCTAATATAAAATTCATCATTCTCCATATTATCCCTAGCAGTAGCCCAAAATTCTTGAATCAAGGGTTCAATTATATCCGGCTCCACTAAAAGAGCATAACTGATTGGTGATCCAGTAAGATAATCGATTGTATCATGAAAAACCACATTAGCTTCAGTATTATCTAAATTAGCCACCATATTGTGCTTTGAAACTGTAGGACGATTCGCCATAGATGCTTGTATAATCACAGTAAAAGATAGGACGAATAATATAGGTGAAAGAGAGAGAAATATGGAAGAGATTCTAGAGTATCAATATGAGAGGGAAAATCGGAGACTAGTTATTTATAGGTGAGATTTGAAAAATCACAGCCATAAATACCAAAGTTACCGTTAGTAATAATATCCCCTCAATATTACCGTTGGAACAGTACTTTAATAAGACAAACAGTACGTCCACGTATGCAGTACTTTCCAAGCAGTACTTTCATAAAAAACAGTACTTTTCCAAATTCTTCTGTATAACATAAATATCCTCCCCTCAAGCAATGCATAGGACTATACTAATACTAAATAGTCCTCCCCTTAAATGTAGCTTAGTAGTTGATCATGCCAATACTCACCACCAAGTGATTGAATCTTGAAACATCTTGTTGATATTCTTGAAATTTACATGGCCTAATCTTCTATGCCATTGATGTGCTTCTTCAGATGTTGCTTTTGCCACCAAACATGTGGCTCTTCCATAGGAATGTAGACTCTTCATGTCTAAACTATACACATCATTTGTTCTTGGTACTCTAAGCACTACCAAGTTATCATCAACAGGCTTGAATTCAGGAGAGAGGATGAGACATTATGTGTTAGTGAATAACACATGATGATTTTTATCACAGATTTGAGAGACTGATAATAAGTTGAACTTAAGCTCCTTCACATATCTAACATTCTCAAAATCTATACCGCTTTGATAGTTCCTTTACCAGTAATCCTTCCTCCATTGGGATCATTCCCAAATGCAACTCTTCCTCCACTAATAGATCTAAAATCAGACAGAATCTCTTTGTCTCCTGTCATACTGCCAGAGCAACCGCTATCCACAATCAGATGATCTTTAAGCTCCTCTTATGGGTTTCCCTGCACCAAAAATAAAAGAGTTAGTGACTTTTAGGAACCCAAGCCATTACTTACTTGTGTTCCCCTTGTGGAGTTACATACTTAAGTTCTTCAAGTATGTAATTTCCACTGTTTTTCAAAACATGATCCATAATTATCTTTTGATTTTTAGCATGTGGATTTTCAAAACTTTCTGGTTTTTCAACACAACTCTCTTTGACAAGTTCATTCTCTTTTTCTTGTATCACAAAAACATCTGATTCACTTTTTGTTGAAAGTACTGTTTGTCCCTCAGCCATAGATTTCTTTCCTCTGAAACCCATTCTGTTTTAACACTTGGTTCTTGTGATCTAGATCCCTTATGTGAATTGTAATACCTTTTAGGTTGATAGTAATGAGATCTCCTAGGGTTCCTATTCCAAAGAGTGTGATCGTACCTTGTGTTGTCTAAGCAAGATACTTTGAGAAAGTACTGTCTTGAATAAACAAGACTTTGGAAAGTACTGTAGGATACTAAAGGTTTTGAAAAAGGTCTTCTCTGGTGAGGGTATCTATGATCCGGTGAGAAGTTTCGTGATTGACCCTATTTGAATTATTCGAATGGTTTGTGCTCTCTAGGTGTCTGATTGGCGGACACTGTGCTGCTTTGGAAATTTTCTAAGATATACTGAGTGATGTTCACAATCCTTGATTAAATGAGTAGGACTAAAACACACAAAACACAGTTTTTGACCCATACTTCCAAAGTGACTTCTTTTATGTCTATGCCCAAAACTATTTTGCCTTCTAGGTGAATGATTAAACTTGTTTTGACCAAAGTTATCCCAAAAAGGTTTAGCAGTAGGTACTGCTTGTGGAGCAGTACTTTGATTTGAAGGTACTGCTTGACTTGGAACATTGTTTTCAACAATGTCCTTTGGGGTTTCAGACCTAGATTGAGCAACTAGCTTTTTCCTAAACTCTAGACTGTCTACTCCAAAACGAGAAACATCAGGCCTAGGGGGTTGATGAATGCCAGTGGGATGGGGAACGCATGATAACCATTATCTTTCTTATACTCAGGAGGTGTTTCACTTATTGAACCCTCATTACTAGATGTGTCTACATAATTAATGAGTTCATCATCACTAGTGGTTACATCCTCTAGGTCATCATCACTTGATTCTCTCTATGTTATCAAAGTCCATTCCAAAACCTAAGCCAGTTTTAATGTAAGCTCTTTCTCTTTTTGAACATAAGTAACATGTGACGAATTGCACTCAACCCAAGCAAAAGAAACTTAGCTAACAAATCATCTTTTCCAGTGTTTCTCTATTTGAAATTTTACTGTTTAATTTCCATTCACTTAGTTTTAACTGATAATCCTTTGTATATTTTTCACCCAAGCTACTTCATTACTTTCATGTGTTAAAATTTTAGCTTCCATAGATTCTAAGGTTATTTGATAACCACTACTTCGCACCTAGCCCTAACACAATTATCTCTTTCAATCACATAACTGCCAAGTAATTTTGGATAAAAATCATGACAATTTGAGCATACCTCAGAGATAGGAGGTGAACTTGGTGAAGTAGCCACCATTGCAAGTTGAACAGATCATCTTCACTTCCATGCTCCAATCAAATTCTCCTAGACAATCTCGATTCCAAATCAGATGTTCAGTTCCTCATCAAAAGCAAAGGTCTACTTCCAATTCTTCCACGACTCTTCGGCTACTTTTCCATCAAGCCATATACGTTAAGTCACCTGTTCATCATCAAACTCTTCTACCTATCAACTTCGATAACTCTCTTGAGCAACCAAAGCCTTTGTTTCAAGAATTGAAATTTTTGAGCTCAAGATTTGGTTTCTCAGATGTCTTATTTGCTTGATACTTAGCAAACCCGCACTCCCTGCAAAATGTCCAAATTTTGACAATTGAAGCATTCAATTTTGATTTGTCAAGTTATTCTGTTTTGGTTTGAAATCAATGCTTTTTCCAGTCTTCTTCATATACTTTTTAATCCTTGCAGTGATCATAGCAACTTGCCACCTGATATCAATTTCTTCAAGTGCATCTTCTTCAATCTGTGCCAGATCTTCTTCATAAGTGACAAACTAGCTTGTTAAAGAATGAGCACACAACTTCATCTGAGTGCATAGTGGTAGTTGGTGGGGCTTGCTGAGCATGGGTGGGAGCAAGATAATGAGACAGATTGGGGCCACAAGATTTGAAAGGAGAAGCAAGATTTTGATGGAAGTATCTCTTTCGATGATAGAAAAGCAATACTATGAGACTTAGAACTTGTTTGACCAGTCATCTCATGTTCATACACCTTTAGATGGTTGTAAAGATCATCAAAGTCCATGACATGTAAACCTGGTTGTCCTCTGATCATTGTAGCAATCACATGCCATGTAGATGGCAAACTCTTTAGAAACTTCAAATTAGCATCCTCAACTGATACTTCTGCCTTGTATAACTCCAACATGTTGAGGAGATTTTGAATCCTATCATATCACAGATCAAGACTCTCTCTTTCACCAACTGTGAAAGTTTCAAACTGTTGCTTAGTCAACATTTCTATGCATCTTCTTAGGACATTCCTCCAAATCTAGTCTTGAGAGCAGCTTTAACTGATTTGCATCTTTAGGATCATGAAACTTCAATAGATGTCCATCAGGTATAGTAGACAAGAGAATGTTGAGTGCCTTCTCTTGATTCCTTAAGGTTGTTGCCGGTAAGACCGCCTTAGGTGCTTGGTTGTCCAGAACATCAATAGGTTCGGAACTTCTTCATTACCATTAACATTACATTCCATAGAGCATGGTCTGTAATGGCAATGTATCACTCATCTTCATACACCATAGATCATATTCGCCTTTCTTGATGACAAGAATCCTCATTGAGGTTATGGAAGGTGGTGGAACAGAATTAGTCGACATCTTTAGGTTATGTTGTAGTAGGGTTTCTTCTTAGTCAGAGTTTCCACACAAGCTCTGATACCACTTGTTGGATTGATGTACTCTAACCAAACTAACTTAAATAAATGTTGGGTTTAATAACCTCGAATAAATCCTAAGTTATTAACAGAGAAACACTGAGTAATCTTTATTAAGTACGCGGAATTTACTTAACAAATCTATGAAGAATAACTTTTATTATTAACTCTAAATCTGCTTATTATGCATATACTTTAACAACTCTAAGAATATCGAACTTCTCTCTAAAACACAAAATAACTTGTAAACTCTAAAACTTGTAAACTCGTGAATTTGTACCTCTAATGCCAATCTGTGGGTCCTTTATAGGTCAAGACTAACCTAGTCGGTTTACAAATTGTATCCTTGTACGACAAGTAATCTAAGAATATTCTAGAGTTACAATACTTTCTATAAACGAATATAACGAGTTCTTTGACTTCAGTATCGTTAAGACTTTGACTTTATCTTTAGCAAGATTCTTTGACTCTTTGACTTTTCCACTTTGTAGTTTACGTACTTTATCAATCTTCGATACTTTGTCAATCTTCAGACTTTCATATCCCAACACCACCTTTATGATTGTTCCAGGAGGTCTGTCACGGTCAATAGGGTTTCATCTACACGAGTCTTGTGACTCTGCACCTTGTTCTTGTGACGCCGTCTTCTTCACTTATGACTGCCCTGGATCAAATCTAGGCCGTATGAGTTGCGCATCACCTAGTCTTTTAAAGCTTGACACGTCACTTGAAAATAAGAAATTTGACTTCGTCCTCACACAAAATGCTCCTTCATCACATGAATTAAGCGAATGACGCCGTCACCTTGTCCAAAGCTTGAAAGTGTCTCGATTTCTTGACTTTGGCCATTTTCTTCGTATCAGATCCGGCCTTTTCGTCCAAATAAGTGCCATTACAGAATTTGCCTTCAAGAGACCTAAAAAGTGAAAAGGAACGATATTAAGTAATAACGGATACAAAGTGATCAAATAAGGGCTTAAATGACCCCTCAAAAAGGTACATTTTAAAACCTTATCAAATATCCCTACATCTTGGTATTTGCTTGTATTCAAGCAAATGTGCTTTTAGCCAATTAATTTATAAGTTAGGGGTCATGAAGCATTGGTTTAAAACAGTCCACAACACATATAAGCCCCGCAAAAGTCATAACAAGCACGAAAATTACATACTAGCACCCCACAAAGGATGTTTGGATACTCACGTCTCTCTCGGGTGTATATGAAATATAACAAGTTGGAAATGGAAGATAAACACTCGTTAACCGGTCCTAGTACATAGATTACCATAGGCTTGAGATTAGATCAAACCTCCATCGCTTTGGCGTAAGCACCTAGGAAAGACTATCAAAGAGGTCTTTAAAGGGTTGTAATGTTAGGCTTACGGTAGGGAAACAAAGGGTTTGGTGGGATAGGCTATTTAGTGGTGGCATGTCAAAAATCTTTATGTTACAAGCATACGAAGAATGGCGTTGCTAAGCCAAGACTTGACACTCTAAACTCTAGATAACTGAAACTAACAAACATAAATTTAAAGATAGGTGTAGGATGGTAGCCCGTATGTTTTTTTTTTTTTTCATACACTTTTACTCTACCATCCTCTACGGTAACATCAAAATGATAGGGATTTATAGGCACATCCCTACACTTAAGTTTTTATTACTCTAACACTAATTTGACCCAAATTGAAAAGATCAAAACACTTGGGGTATGTTATTACGCAAAATAAGGGAATTTAACGTTCCCTTCTAATCATTTAAACTTTAACTTTTCCCATGAGTCCCAATCGTCCCAAAACTGTATACAAAGGATATGACTCGACTTAGCAACTCATGCAAGCAACTAGATAATTGAACTAAGGGTTTGGGGTGATAACAATAATGCACTAAAAGTGAATGCATACATGGTAGGCTAAGGCGATTTGGGTGTATATTTGGGGTGGATTGTAAACAATGCTCTTCATTGATATTCCGGAAAACCGAAAAATCAAGAGAACCGTGAAAAGGATAGGCTCTGAGGGGTTAACTAGGGGTATCGTGTACTAAAGATGAGTACAACGCAAAGGTGTGGGGGAAGAAGTAATTATATTACGGGTATCAAACAAGGGTTTTCCTAATGCCTCTTATCATTTAGTTATTCCTAACTACACAAGTGTAGTCTTACTAGAGATCTTGGGATGCATCACAAAACAAGTTCTAGAATCTAATATACTACCGGTTCACACTCTAGGCATTAAAGATGAATGCTTTAATTCCTACTAATCTAAGGGTGATCCTCACATTTTGGGTGGAATTTAAGTGGTAAAGGGTTTTTCTGCTAGTCATATAACTTCCTATCCATGAGACGCTTTTCTTTGTTGACTAATGGCCCAATCCTATATGTCATGAAAAATTTAAAATTTGGTGCCAAAATTACCCTAACCGACATTTTCTCATGGTTTATTACACAAATGCAATTGGACAAAGCAAATAGTCAAGGATAAGCATAGTTTCAAAGTTCCAGTTTTATTTTCCCTCCTACATTCTAAACCTGAACATTGTCTCCAATGTTCCCCGAAAGTATCAAAGTTATGATAATGGAAGGTAATTAAAAACGAAAGAAACTAGTACTCCCCTAATTAGCTCGGTAGGATCCGTGTAAAGCGGTGGTTAAATCCTTTCCAAGAAAATGTATGTGATAAGCTCCTTCCAATCTTTTGTTTCTTCTTCTTGATAAATAAAACCTGCACATTCAAAGAAAACAAACGAAACCTTCGCAAAATCGTATGGTAATAATATACATAAGACTCTACTAAACTAGGATATAATGCTTGTGGAATGGATGTTTCTGAATTTTGGAAAATTAAGACCAAAAATTCCAAAACTTTATAAGTAGCTCGTAAAACGAGAAAAAGTAATCTGTTGTTTTACTCCTTCATGACGCCATCATCGCTATGACCGACGCCGTGAGTTGTCCTAACAAAACGGTCTCATGATTTTCAAAAATTCTAGAAAATTTACATCTTTAAAATCTGGAAAAAATTTCTACAAAACATCCATTATGACTCGATACAAGCATTTGACTCGAACAAACACACATATATATCTTTTAATGAATTGCTATTCTCATGTTTACGTTTCTTTTGAAAACGTGTGTAATCCTCCCTACACTTATCCTTTATGTAAAATACCTTTATATGCAATTAAGACGGGGTTAAAAACAAAATAAAGCATTTTACAAATTTAAACATGAGAATAAACAATCAATAAAAGATATATGACACTAACAAGCAAACAATTAAGCATGGGTTGCCTCCACGAAGCTTTTCGCTTTATTTAAGAGTCTTGTAGCTAGACACTTAATGACAGTCGCTCCCTACGTAACTTCATTACCGCCACCTTCTTCCTTTGCTTTCCCTTCGTCGAAAGGGCGTAGACGTTGTATGCTCACCGTGGATTCCTTGTGAATGTCGTCTATTATGGTAACGATTTTATCCTTTAGATTGGTTTCCTTCACCATAAAAGGCCCAAACCATCTTGGTTTGTTTCTACCTTGTAATGCCCTTATTCGTGATTTGTATGAAGTACTTTTTCTCCTTTAGAAATTCCTTAGGTTCTTTTGTGTCTTTGGTATCGAAGTGGGATTATTTCCCAACTTCTTGCTTCCATTAGGGTTGCATGCAATCCTTGAACCATATAGTCTCAAGCCCTTTTTCCCAATCATTCATTTTTTTCTTAACTATATTGCTAGGGACTTGTGGACTTTCAACTGTAATCCTCTCCATGATCTTAAGAGGATATCTTGGAATGATGGGTATTCTAGCAGACCCTTTTCCACAAGCTTTTAAGCATCATGATGCCTTCTCCGCATTTGATGGTTGCCTTGGCGGTATTTAAAATGGTGTCCCAAGAATGAGTGGCATATTTCTATCTTCCTCAACATCTATGATCACGAAATCCACTGGATAAACGATATTAGCCACTTATATTAAAACATCCATCGCGATTCCTATGGGGTAGACATAGGTGTGATTAGCTAAGGAAAGTCTAAGATTTGTCTTGGCTGGCTTCTCTCGAGTCAACTTATTGTAAATTGATAATGGCATTATGTTCACATCGTACCCGATCGCCTGAGGCATTTATATTATCAATATCACCTATGCTACATGGTATCAAGGTTCCCAGTGGTGTCTCGTTTTTTGTTAATGGTTTTAAGAACCAACTCATACAGAGGCCCCATGTGGCGTCCATACTCTTCTTCTTCTCGTGATTTTTCCTTCAAGGGCTTCCCTAAGAACCTCATTGTACCTAAAGTTGTTTACTTGGTTTGCAATGGTTTTTCTGCATTTCGTGCTTAAGGTAGTACTCAATGGTCTCGGGCTCATCATTGGGTTAAGACTCCTCCCTCTTGCTTTCCTCGGCCTCGATTCAACCTTTCCATCCTCAGGCATAATGGAAATGGCGTTAACAAATGATGTGGGAGGACAATCATTGCTTTTACTAGTAATTTTTTCGAGCTTTGTTTTGGTATACTCTTTACCATGTTCATCATTTCAGTCGTTTTTGCTTGCATTTCTCTCTTTGCCTATAAACCTCCTCTTCAACGCTAATCTCTTCTTATGAGCTGCCATGTACTACCTCATTTGTTCCTTAAAGATGGTGAGAGTGGTAATGGGAAGTTGAACAATACCTTCTAATTGGGGTTTTGCTCACGCACTTGGGGATTCTGACTCAAAAAGGTATTAGGTGGTTGGTGGAATTGGAATTAACTCTTCTCGAGGGATTCGTATGGGAGCCCTTTTATGCCTTTCCATAAGATAATCAATCCCTCTTTCAATAGCACTCATTTGCTCTTGGTGTTGACGATTCAAGAGGAGTTGATATGGCATTAACCATGTTAACAGGGGTTTCAGGAGATTCACTCCAATCTTCGTAGCTTTGATCAACAAGCTCTTCTATAATATCCAAGATTCCTCTGATTAAAGTCACCAGCCTTCCACCGGCAGCTTGATCAATAGATCGTCGAGTGATGAAATCAACATGCTCATAGAAGATTTGGATTTGAAGCCAAAGATCAATGCCACGATGGTGGAGTTTACGGAGTAGGTCCTTGAATCGAGTCCATGCTGTTGGAATCACTCCTAAACCTTTATTCAAGTGTTAGTTACTCATATGTAATAGGTAGCTTAATTATGGCCTTTATGTTTGTTATTAGCCTTAAGCTTATGTAGAAGGCCCATGAGCTTAGGCCCATGTCCAATAAGGAAAGGATGGGAACTAGGAGTGTTGCCCTAGCTTCCCTCCTATAAATACCCCTTGTAAACCTTCATTTGAAGGTTGGTTGTTCAATTTATCTTTCTTTCACATACTTACGCATAACCGGTCATAGTCTTAACGTGTGTGTGGGTTTGGTTTATTGTTCAATCGCCTCTCTATCTCTCTTGTAATCTTGTGTTGTAAATCTAGTGACCTATCAGTGGTATCAATCGCCAAATAGTTGGGTTAACACTTTCGTTTTTGAAGTTTTTTTGTTTCGGTCTTACGCGCGTGGTGAATACTTTGGATCGCTTAAAACTTCATTTTTTACACCTTTTAATCCAAGATTCTTGTACTTTCAACGTTTTAAGGTGTTAAAATACTTGTTTTGGAAAAAGTTTAAACCTTTACTGCTGGATCTAAGTTTTAAGCGTTTTTGTTAGTAGGGTGTCGCTTCACGCAGTAACCCGCTTAGTCGCTTTTGGTTCATCAAGTGTCACACTTTTGTGTTATTTTGGTGATATTGAAGCTATTCCATAACAAAAATCTGGTTTAGAAACAAATTTGGGCAAAATCATTTTTTACGAGTAAGCTACGCGTAAGTGAAACCCTAATCTTACGGCGTACTTTATCCTGGTTTGATCTTCGCCAGGGTTTACCCGTTTTTCTTGCTTGGATAAGCCCGAAAATACGCCGACTTTGGATATCTTTTGCATCGTGATAGTGTAAAAGATCATTGGGATAAAACCTAAACTTACACATAAGCATAAAGCTTACGCCAGAGAAATCACGGCAAGATTCATCTTACGCCTAAGCCTAGTCTTACGCATAAGGTAATCCTACGATAAGTTTCTCTCACCTAACTTTGTGTCTACGCATAACTTTAGTGCTTTTACCCTACTTACAGAAGCTAAATCTACTAACTCTTGATTGTTACAGCTGTAACTTTGGTGTTTTTACGCATAAGTTCTACTTGGTTTCTTGTGATTTCTACGCTTAAGGACACTTCATCAACAAAGGTTCATTCGACTACAAAGATCCATTTTTACCAACACAAGTTTTCAACATGTCACAACCACCATACTCTAATATTTCCTTACACTTATCCTTAACGACAACAACAACTAACTCCACAACATCAACAATGGAATCAACAACAAGCAATTTATCAACAACAATTTAATCAACAACATACTCCACAACTTGCTGCAATCCCACAACCTCAAATGGTTCAACCACCACCAAGTCTTCAAGTACAACCCTACACAAACGAATTCAATCAACATCCATCAACGAACACTATGAAGGAACCCACTTGGTTTTCAAAGATGTGTGAAGCTTTAAGTAGCCAACAATCAATTCATGAGGCCGGATCACTTGATAGACCTCCAATGCTCACTCCAGAAAACTACGATCAATGGGTGATAAGGTTCTTTAGATTTTGTGATCTCAAGAAGCCACATGGAAAGTTCTTAAAGAAGGTTATCTTGGAAGGTCCATTTGATGCCTCATTGTATCGTACCAGTATTCTAGATCCAAATGCTAATCCACCAAGAGATGAACAATCCAACATTGCTACTATTGCCGATCTGAATGCAGAGGAACTTCTACACTATGAAGTTGATGAACTTGCAATGCAATATATCCTCTTAGGATTACCTAACCCAATTCTTCAAAGTGTTGATGCTCAAAAGACTACAAAGGAAATGTGGGATCATATTCATCTTCTTATGGAAGGATCGTACTCAATCGAGGATTTGGAATCCAAAATTTACTTGGCTTATGAACACTTCATGATTGAACCTCGAGAGACACTAGAGTCTTATCATCATCGCTTTTGGACATCATCAATGATTTGGATAAACACAACATCATCATGCCAAGAATTGCAAGTGAATACTAAGTTCCAGAGTAGTCTTGGTCCTGAATGGGAGAAGTATGTCATTTTTCTCCTCAAGCTTAAGAATAACAGATGCATCATTCTACTTACGGATTGTTGTACGATTACTTGAAGCCTCATGAAAAGGAAGTTGATAGAGAAAGGATTCTCCGTGCTCAAATTGCTCCACCGACACATCCGAAAAATCAACAACTTGCCTTATATGCTCAAAGCTTATTCTCCTCAACCAAAGAACTCAACCAATCTGCTACAATCACACCACATGATCCTTCACCGCCTCAATCTCAACAAACTCAATTGGTTCCATACAACAACAACAATGCTCAAGCACTTGCCAGTGAAGCTAATGAGGAATCGATCCATTCAAGCATCGCAACAAGGATTTGCTATGATTGCTAATGCCTTTAGCCGTTATACCAACAAGTCCAACAACCGTATTCGCTCCTCATCTAACACAAGGAATCAAGCTGTTGTGAACAATGGACGAGTTGAAGTTCAAAATCGTGGTTATGGTCGCCGATGGGAGGTGGTCAAGGGTTTAATTCTGTGGGTAGGAATAACAATAGAGCTCAAGTGGTGGAATAGGGAAATGCTCAAAATGGGTTGAATGGTCTTCGATCCTACAACTACAATGAGAAGGGACATCTGGCTAATGCATGCCCAAAGCCTAGGACTCGGGCAGTGCTTATCACAAAGAGGCTCTTCTTTTGGCTCTTAAGGATGAAGGCGGTGGAACTCTCACGGACAAAGAACGAGCTTTATGGCAAATGCGCACTGATGATGATATGGAGGACTTGCGTGCCAATGCGCTTGTTATGTTGATGGCTAATATGCATGAGTTACACATGAGTGACACAGCCCGTGTATGACAATCGATGGCTTGTCTCGTGCAAACCCAACAAACCATATTTATCTCTCGATCTCATATCTCCGCCAACATCCAATCCGGCAAGGCTCAGAATGTTCAAAATGATTTGTCCACATCTCATTCCGATGATTTTCAACTAAACCACGTAGTTATATTTGACGATCAAGATGACCAAACGGTTTCCCTTGATAATAAAATTGACTCCGTGGTTATACTTGAGGATCTTAGTAATGATCATGTTGTGACTCACGTTGAACACGCCGAACTTTTGCCTCATCCGATTTTGCTCGCTTAATACAAGACCATCAGACCATAGTGGAAAATGTCATGCCATTAATCAGGACTTGAAAAGCAAAAATGCACTGTTAACCAAGGATTTTGAATGTTTACAAAAGCAACTCAACTTTTTCAAAACTCAAGAAAACGTGAAAACGGTTTTGAAGCAGCCTTTGCCAAATCTCATCAAAACGAAAAATATTTAGAAAGACGGATGCATGATCTAGCCGCTTCGAAGAATGCTTTGTTGTCTCAAATAGAACAACTGAAACATGAACATAAAAACAAATTAACGCTCTCACCTTGGAAAATCAAAAAGCTAAGGCCGAGTTGTTAACTTGTCAAAAACAGTTCTCTGCATACAAAAAGCATTCAACGAAACTAATAGATGATCATCTTGAAGAAATCATCGGCTTGCAAAACAAACTTAAAGAGTTTAAAACTGCTGTTTACAAACATGGCGAGTCGGTCACAACCATTGAAAAGTTTACTTTAAAACCCAATCCAAATGGATATGGACCGAATCTTGCCGATTACAAACCTAAGCTTTCAACCAAAGCATTCAAACCAAATCCCTAAGTTTCCAAAGTAAGTAATATAAATTGATAATTCTGTTATGAGTGTTGTTGAATATCATCGTCAAGAGGAATTAGATGCAAAAGACGAGAGTCGATCAAAATTAGAAAAAGTTGTTTACAACAAACCTTTTAACTATTCAAAAGCGGTCACTTTCGTCACACCAACGGATTCTTCTAACACACCAAGGATTAATCATAAAAACTCTCGAAGTCTTCTAATGACAATCCCAAACCGATTATGCACAAACTTATGGTCCTTTACCTTCCATCGCTGAAGTAAACTCAAAACCTAAAAATCGCAAAATTCTTTGATATTTTGACCTTTTCATGGTTGACCTCAAAACTTTACAACATGAGATAGAATATCATTCTGAAATCAAAGTTCAACATTTTCAATCGCCTCTAGGCGAGAACAAAGAGACATTTTTAGAAAAATCTTTTACCAAATGTTAAAAATTTGAAAAGTTGTGCATTGTCTTGGGAAAGGACTTTCATAAGGAACTTGGATTGATGAAGGTCGCTTTTAGAGAAAACGTAAACATCTATTTCTAATTCTAAACGTAAAAAGAAAATGTTGAGAAAAGATGTTGATCGACTCTTGGAAGATGTCATCCGTGCAGATGTCCATAATGTTGTGCTATTGAATTCTTTGTCATATGCATTTGATTATATCTCTCGCGATACTCTTGATTCTATGGTAAATGTTGAGAACACGATAATGTGCTTCGATCGAGTCCTTAAAAGTTGAAAATAAACGATTGTCAAACGAACTTTCAAATGCAATACGCCATCTTAATTGGTGTCAAAAAGATATTCACGATCAACAACTTGCTTTTCAACACAAAATCGCCCAGCTGCGTGACAAATCTTCTGATCCAAAAATTGAGCAACTGGATGATCAAAACGTGTCTTTTAAGTGTCAAATCTCAAAATATGAACAAGAACTTGTAAAAGTTAAAAAGGAATATGGTGTCATATTTGATTTACTCAAAAAGACTCGTGATGAAGCATCAAATGAACTTGATCATTATCTTGCACACACTAAAGAAGTTATGCATTTTGTTGGAAATATTCGGTCTGAAAATCAAGATCCGATTCACACTATCTTCAAGTTAAGAGAAATGTTAGGAAAGTATGAACAACTTCCGCTTACCGTGATTAAGAGAATAGCCCCAATAACACTTAGTAATCGTGAACCTAGAATCACTACTGCCAAATCACAAGTTGCTAACGTGCCTTCCTTCTTCCAAACAGAATAGTTGCGTTTTTCCAAACGTCCGCACTTCACGCCTAGAGCACTACATCGAAAAATAGGAAGTTGCGACCTAAGAAAAGATCAATAAAGAATGCTAAAGTAGAAGAACACCCTAGGACTATGAATAAGACTCACGTTGCTTCCACTATAGATATTAAGGCCCGCACATGTAATAGAAATAGTGATGTAACGAATGCTAAACCTTTAAGCACTTTTGATATTCAGTCCGATGCACCTTGTGTTATTTGTCGTAAAAGTATGAATTCTCGATTGTCATGATACATGTGTTGCTAAAGCTATCATCTCTCGTTTAAGGAATCCTAAGAACCGAATACCTCTAGGCCCACTAATCTTTCTAAGTCTGTGCTTGGTAGACCGCCTCTTTAGATTCTAAGAAACGCTTTGTGTCCCCAGAGCTCCAGCCACCTCCTAGGAATGTTGTACCACCTAGTGCATTCACTAAGACTAAAGCAAAAACTAGTTGGAGATGGCAGAAATGGATATATAACACACTAGGATTTAAATGGATACCTAAAGCTATTGATGTGTGTATGTCTACTATATCCGCCCGGAACCCTCTAACATTTCGGGTTCCACATCTACTTCTATTCCATCCGTGTCGCCCTGTGTAATGCGGTGATACGATCATTCTCTCGATTGTTGATAGCGGATGTTCCCGACACATGACAAGTAACCTTAAACTGTTATCAAACTTTATTGCAAAGTTCATTGGCACTGTCCAGTTCGGGAATGATCACTTCGCAGCTATCATGGGCTACGGAGATTATATCAATGGGAACATCGAAATTAGCAGGGTTTATTATGTGGAAGGCCTCGGTCACAACTGCCAAGAGGTCGGTTCTGTGATGGAGATTTAGAGGTTGCTTTCTGGGAGAAAACTTGTTTCATTCATGATCTACAAGGAAACGACCTTATGTCTGCTCGCGTAATTCCAGTCTTTACACTATCTCTATGCAAGACATGGTTGCTTCTTCTCCCATCTGCTTACTTTCAAAGGCAACATCAACAAAATCCTGGCTATGGCACCGTCGTCTCTCACATCTAAACTTTCAAACCATCACCAACCTTGCTCGACACAAACTAGTTGAAGGACTCCCATGATTTCGGTATTCTAAAGATCACCTTTGCTCGCCTTTTGAACAAGGCAAAAGCACTCGTGCTCATTTTCCTTCAAAGGTGGAACACAGCTCTCAAGATGTGCTTCATCTTCTTCACATGGATTTGTGTGGCCCGATGCGCGTGCAAACGATCAATGGCAAACGCTACATCTTAGTAATTGTTGATGACTATTCACGCTGGACTTGGGTCTACTTTCTTCAAGCAAAGACCAAGCTCCACAGATGATCGTCACCTTTCTCACGAAAAATACAAGTTCAGCTACTAAACACCGCTCGACAAATCGAAACGCATAGAGGCACTCAATTTGTTAACCAAACTCTTCGTGAATTTTATGAGAAAGAGGGAATTCAAAGATCGGCATCTATTGCACGCATACCGTAACAAAACGGAGTTGTTGAAAGATCAAACCGAACGTTAGTGGAAGCTGTAAGAATAATGTTAATCAATGCTAAACTTCCAGATTACTTATGGGCGTAAGTCGTGATCTACATGCGATGCTATACTCAAAATAGTTCTATGATCACAAAACGCCACAATAAAACACCTTTTGAGCTTGTCCACAACAGAAAACCGAATCTCAAACACTTTCATGTATTTGGATCTCTTTGCTATCCGAATAATGATCGTGATGACTTTGGAAAGCTCAAAGCCAAAGTTGACATTGGAGTCTTTATAGGATATTGTGATAATTCTAAAGGTTTCCGAACTGAATCGTCGAACAAAGGAGGTTATGGAAACGATTCATGCTCATTTTGATGAACTTACGAAATGGCTTCGAGTATAACAGCTTGGAACCCGGACACAACCGCTAAACTTTCCCCAAACCCCATCATCACCGAACAAAGCCCCCTTACTCGTCAACAAATGGAAAGGTTATTTGCTCTGCTCAGGACGATATTGATGAACGTGCTCGGTGTATCCGCTATTTCCGATGCTCAACCCGATAATACTCTTATACCGATACACCTCGCTACAACAACTACGTTGAAGAAGCACCACCGCTTGACTCCAACACAACAGCTTGAACAAACCGCTTCCAACAATGATGAACCGCCGATGATGTTCTCAATGAAGTACCCCACCGCATATTTTGATCCAAATGCTTTTTAACCCGCTTGCTAATGAGATCTGCCGCACTGATGTCGCAGAATCTTTAACAAGCCATTTGAATCCTCAGAATCTGCACAATGTATACCAACATCAACCCTCCACACATAGATGGACAAAAGACCATCCTCTCGAAAACATTATTGGCAACCCGAATCAACGGCCGTTACAAGACAACGCCTTCACTCGATGGTGAACATTGCATTTATGCACTCACCGTCCGCCAATCAACCTAAAACATCAAAGACGCAATGACAAAAGACAACCGGATTGAATCCATGCAAGAAGAACTCAACCAATTCAAACGTCTTGAAGTATGGGAACCGGTTGAAAGACCAACAGGGTCTACGCCATTGGTCTCAAATGGATTTGGAAAACAAATTGGATGTGGGAATGCTATCCCAAACAAGTCACGCCTAGTGGCTAAGGGTTATCGTCAGGAAGAGGGTATTGACTTTGAAGAATCTTTTGCTCCGGTTGCTCGCCTTGAGGTCGTTGGATTTTTCCGCATTTGCGGCTCACATGAACATCACGGTCTTTCGGATGGATGTCAAAACCGCTTTCTCAATGGACAACTTAAAGAAACGGTTTATGTCACCAACCGTAAGGATTCATTGATCCGAGTTCTAATCATGTCTATAAACCTAACAAAGCTCTCTATGGTCTCAAACAAGCCCCTCGGGCATGGTACGATAAGCTATCATCTTTCCTCATTGCCAATAATTTTACCAAAGGTTCGGTCGACCCAACTCTTTTCATACAATATCACGGGAACATATTTTAATTGTTCAAATTTATGTGGATGACATCATTTTTGGGTCAACTCATAAAAAGTACTCAATCGCTTTTGCAAAACTAATGAAGAAACATTTTGAAATGTCCATGATGGGTGAACTTACGCTCTTTCTAGGACTACAAGTTCATCAATCACCCCGTGGTATTTTCTTGAGTCACTCCAAATATGCCCTTGAATTGTTACACAAATTTGGAATGCAAACTGTGACACCTATGCCACACCAATGGCTCATACCAAGAAGCTAGACGCTGATTTACATGGGAAATTGGTGGACCCTACAAAATACCGTAGTATTATTGGGTCTCTCATGTATCTAACGCTACCTAGCATACCCGATATTGTCTTTGCCGTATATCTTTGCTCGCTATCGGCCGCGACCAACCAAACCCACCTCTCGAGGCTAAAAGAATCCTCCGATACATAAAGGGAACCATTAACTTGGGGATCTGGTATCCGGGATTTGGTTTTGAACTAATCGCCAGCGACCACGCAGGATGCTTAGACTCACGGAAAAGTACCGTCAGAGCTTTACAATTTCTTGGTGATAAACTAGTGTCATGGCAATCGAAGCAGCAGGATTGTACATCGCTGTCCTCAACCGAAGCAGAATATGTAGCCATGTCGGCATGTTGTTCTCAAGTCATATGGATGAGAACACAACTCAAAGACTATGGTTACGTATTTGACGTAATCCCGATGTATCGCGACAATCGGAGTGCCATTACGATCTCGTGCAACTCGGCCAAAGACTCGAAATCAAAGCACATCGATCTTCGATATCATTTCATCAAGGATCACGTGGAACGTGGTAATGTTGAATTATATTTTGTGGGTACAGAATACCAATTGGCGATCTTCTCACCAAAGCCTTGCCTCCCGCTAGGTTTAATGAGTTGGTCCACCGGATTGGTATGAGGTGTTTGACTCAAGAGGAATTGGATGACCTCCTAAAACAGTTTTAAAACCAGTCAAACACAAAAACATCTTTTGTAAATATTTTTCAAAAACAAAATACAAAAATATAAAATCAGATAAAACAACAAAAATATTCTTCTATCTATTTTCTTTCAACATTGCAAGTATATTTTCTTCCGTCAACACTATAATCTTTCAAAATTCAGTATTTTTCCGATCAAGTGTTGAGGGGAGAAAATAATCTTTTAACTGCTTCAAAACATCTGTGTACTTGCATGTTACTCTATTCTGGTTGTTACTTGTATCAATGGTGGTAAACTTTTTCGTTCAACTGACACCTTCTGACTAAAATTTATAACCTTTCATTATTTCTTAAGTCGAGGGGAGTGTCGCCAAAGTTCTTTTTAAATCTTTGTTTGGTAACCAAAAGGGAAGTTAAAGGCTTTGGATGAAAATGGAAAAGGTGGAGGGACTAAAAGTGTCAAAAGCTTAAAGTAATTTTTAATAAAACATCCTCCCACCTCATTTATTTCATCACATTTATTACTTCACCTAATATCATCAACGATCCAAAATCGCTTAACAAATCCGTTTTGATCATCAACTTGTAAGTGTTTTGTGTTCTTAACATGTTTTTAAACAATGGTTTTAAATTTCATGCAAATCAAACGGTTAAAACTTAAGATTCAATGGATTTTCGTTTACGCGTAGTATGGTTACAACACATGATCATGTGCTGTGTGTTTGTGGTTAAAAAGACAGTGTCAAAATGTATTAATAACATCAATGATATCTTTTCTATCCTCAAAATGCACCCCAAACACGAATTGATGGATTTTGAAAATTAGGGTTTATGCGTGATTGGGTGTTTCAAATGTGATTGTTTGGTCAAAAAGATTGTTTTGTGAAGTTGATTTTATAGTTGAATTGATGATATCTAAGCTTATAACAACCCGTAAACACTAATTGATTAAGAATTAGAAATTAGGGTTTAATGTTCTAAGATTTGGGTACTTTTGATTCATTGCTTAACTAGGTGTTAAAACTTGGTCATTACACTCTCACAACATCTTAGACTTACCGTAAACACGTTTGGTGCATATCCTATGGCTAGATTTCATACACTTAAATTTTGAACTTTAGGGTTTTAGGCTACGCGTAAGTCTTTCTACGCCTAACTGATTAAATGAGTGATTGTCATTAAATCTGTTATATAATGAGTGTTAGTGTCAAAATTGATGTTATGATGATTTTATTTTAGGCTTGCTACGCATAAAACTCAGAATCAAGGTCTTTGTTACTCTACGCATAAGGATCACCTTACGCGTAGAAAGTTATGCGTAAGAGAAATTTTACGCAGTAACTGCTACGCTAAGGTTCTACAATGGGACTACGCCAGATCCTGTGAAGGATATGCGAAACAAGGACTCTACGCGATAAGGTTTACTCTTACGAGTAATCCTTACGCGTAAGGTTTATATACGCCAACGCTTAAGTTTTACGCATAAGGTTCTCCTATTCCTACGCTGAATATTTCTTACGCGCGTAGTCAGATCCCACGCGAAGCTTACGCTCACGCAGTATACTTATCTTGTTTACGCATAACCTAATATTCCTACGCATAAGCCTTGATCAAACCTTCATTTTGAATTGTTATGCGTGCAAACTTGTAAATAAATGAATCATAACGTCACGAATCCAATAATGTCACTAATAAACTTAAACGCTTGATATGTTGTGAACTATAAGTGATAACATAAACTTTAAAACTTAAAGTTAACTAACTCACTAAACATTTCATGACGTCATTAGACTATTGGACAAACAAGTGACTTAGGACTCGTAACAATCATTAACACCGTACATTCAATAATTAGACAATAAAACCTTCTGTTGACTAACATTATGTCTTTCGATATGTTGGTTCTTTTGGCTAATGTTATTTCAGATCACGACATGGTCGCCAAATGAATGTGGATGCACCTGAGGTTCTCACAATTGCCGATATCTTACCTAATGGCTATCCAAGAAAGATTGTAAAGAACAATCTCAGAGTTGACTTTGAAACCCTCACATGCTCGAATCTTCTTGCTTGATTGCTGGGATATTCTAGGAATCATCCGCACGTAACATGCTCTCACACTCGCTACAATACGGAAATCTACATACAACAATTCCGAATTCAATGCAAAGGATCAAAGGTCAAAGTGCGTGATGTGACGCTCAATCACAAACAAATCACCATCACACAAGCGCATCTACGGCCGTTTTCTAATTCCTGAAATCGAGCCAACCGACTTCTATGCCACACCCTATGAAGAGACAGCTCTGAATTCTCGATTGATATTGGCTATGATGAAGCTTCGTGAATAATCACTAAGCATTCTCATGTGGAGCTTAAGAACATTCCTCAACCGTGGAGAACCTTCTACATCATCATTACCAAATCGGTCTCGGTCGCGGATAGTGGTTATGAGCATCCCAAGCTCATGGAACTACAAATCTTCTGGTCATTAATCAACAAAAGGACATCAAATTGAAGCAATCGCAATGGGAAGACATGATGTCATTTCACAAGAAACTTGGCTCAAAGATTCCCTATGTCGATACACAAAATTGTTGATCCTGAGAGCACTTGGACTTCATCCCGACATTCCACAGAGGCTCAATGACCCAGATAATCACGATATGTTGACCGAGCCTACACTATCACCGTAATCAAGGAATCGCCAACAAAGAAACAGGTGCCGTGCGGTCGCCTCGATCACCTTCGACTAATGAAATCAAAAAGCTTGAAACATACAAAAGGTATCAAGTAGCAGACGAGAAGGCAAAGTTGGTCATCTCGATGAAAATCCTTCGAACACCTACTAGGAGAACCGTAAGAGGAAGTGCTGAAGTGCCGCAAGCAATCGAGAGTCGAGGATGTTTCCCGTGAGGAATCCTCCATGAAAGGGGACAGTTCCCGCCAAGGAAGCTCGCTCCTATTCCCGAATCTAAGCCCGAACCGCAGAGAAAGCTAATGGACGAGGACTCGAGGCTACCGAATCGATGAAGAGACTTTCTACTCATCTGACCAAGAATCAAACACTTCCGCAGCCTAAACCTCCAAGTCCACCAAATTGACAAAAGGGAAGACTCTCTTTGTGCCTTATGAAGAAAGCTCGATGAAGATGAAGAGCAACTGGATACTTCATACAGGAAGAAGTTCAAATTCCTTAGACTCCAACACGCGGCAAAAGAATTTGCAAAAGAACAAATGGGTGGCCCCGAAGGGTCAAGTGGTGCAGCCAACCTTCACCAGTCCCGATGCGTTAATCAACCCGATAAGGGATCCGTGCCACCACTTTGGTACAACAACAAAACACGTCGAAGATACTCTTGAGTATGATTTTGAAGAACCGTAATCCGAGAAGAGAGAAGGTAAAAGTGATGAAGAAGTGCAACAAAGACAAAGCCGATGAACAAGCTAAGACTGGCAATGAAGAAGATGTTGAGTATGATACGTTTCTTCTAGATAGTCCCTCTCGCACATCAAAGGAAGAAACTTCAACCACCAAAGGACCCAGAGTCTCCTCACATCTCATCATCAGATTCTTCTTCTCACTCTTCACCACCACCATCAAAGAAATCAACCAAGAATCGATCTCTCATCGTTAAAGCCGCATCAAACGAGTCGAAGAAAGATATTCTCTACGTAAAAGTTGACTTTCCTCGCCGACGATAACGATCTTCATGATGAGAATGACAAGATGCAAGTTGAAAGGAAGTATGTACGTAAGCTTATGAAGGATTATCTTCAAGGGAGCATGGACGAGATGATAAAAGGATACACTCACAAGTTCTTAATGGAGGTCATTCCAAATCGACAAAGGAGATGTATACCGCACAACTTTATCCGAATCTCCTACATTTAGCCAAGAAAGCCATGAAATCAACTCCGATAAATTTGAGCATCAATCCAGTTGAAACTACAATCTTCTCAGATGATGAATTAGTAAACCGGCTGGTAGCGCAAATGTCAACACGCCTACAACGCTTTGCCTCCCATGAAGCTAAACTGTTTGAAGCATTGCTGAATACCAACTCAATTCATCATTCGTGAGAAGAGGCTATAAGGCCTAAGCGCTCAAGAGATGATGAAGACAAAGATCAAGATAAGGATAAGGAGCCTAAACGCACAAAGAAGTCCGTGAATCATCTTCGATTCAAGACTCAATGCCGCTCCACCACAAAGGACTCCGCCTTAACAAAGATCTCCTCCCCCGCCTTTCTCACGATAAACCTCAAGATTCCGAGTTACCACCCATAAATAAAAACCGGTGATCACTTTTAGTATACGGGTGGTGACGATGAAGAATACCATGAGCCCCAACAACAACCCGCCTCACCGACAAAGTACAAAACCGTAATCCTCATCTAGGCCTAAGAAAAGAAGGAAGGCCCAAGGCCGACGCCCTATCCTGGCTAGATAAAGATAACACAGAGGAATTTGAATGGTTTTCTACACTTGTCAATTCCACTTCCTACCTCAAGAAGGTCAAGATCCGGTAGACGGTTCTACTTTGGAGCATGCTAAAATCCTCAAGCAAGAAAAGTTCAAAGTAAAGAAGATGACGAACTCGAAGTTGAAGCGAATCAAGAATGAAGCATTTCAACTGCTAAAAGATAGCTCGAAAAGTGCCATCGAGGTCGAATATCACCTTGATAACATTGCTCGAGCTATGTCTAATAACATGGATTGGCTCAACCGAGAAGCAAACATCGACTTACAAAGCGGACAACCCTCCATATTACAATCGACCGTCTAAACCACTACCAACGATCGCCAACCGTGAGCCTAGGGTCCCATTCATATTTCTTCAACAAAGACTTGAATTTCTTCTTTACTGGGTGATGGTTCAAGGAAATACGCTACATCCTTGACACTTCCATTCCCGCAAATTTAATACTCAAACCGCATAGCTATCGAGGAAAGAGCTAATCACTTGTTCTCCAACAAAGTGGAAGCATACGACCGAGATGCAATGTATGGGATTCATCATTGGCCGAACGCCAAGAATCTACTACGTAAGCCGCCAGTCCGTAAGTCTCAACATGCAAGGATCAAGACTAAAACATCATTGCCATCAAACACGTTGATCTTTCGTCCAAATGGGACTACACTTGTCTCAAGAATATTGTGGTCAAAAGACAAGACGAAAGGGATTATGCATTCTCCTCGAAGTGACTTTGAGAATTTGTCTATCAACGACATCAAGATATGTACCTTGCCAAAGTACGGTCGTATGAGACAATTCTCCATCAAGTACAACGTGAATTCATCAAGTCAATGCTCATCTTCATCGACGATAGTCATCAAAGAACGTAGAAGATCTCCAACTTGCAGTAGAATCTTATCGCATCTGTCAACTTCACTCCACCGCAGCTTGATCTTCCCGACATCAACCAGCTTTCACAATTACACTCATCAAAGAAACCATTCGCCAAGTTACCGGAGTGAACTTCAAAGATATTGCTTGATGGCGTGCAGAGATCTTCACAAGTTTGGAGATCACACTTTGAAGATGGTTAGGGACGGATTGGCTTACAGGTTGAAGGATATACACCAAAAGATCGGGTCTCCTAAGCGATGGAATTCTCGTGATCAAGGGATGTGAAGAGGATCATCACCATGATTGATGAACGGTTGTATAGAAGGGATCGGCCCAGAGATTGGAAAGCTATGTTGGTGGTCGACCCCAGAGAAACATCATCGGCTTTCAACGCCTCGATTCACATTCCTCGGCAACATCTCTCGACTACCGGTACCCCTTGAACCTGCTTTCATTATAAATTTGGATGTATGATCTATTATGTCAATGGCTTGTGCACACATTATAGTGTACAACCCGCACTTGTAAATAAAGGACCCTCTGGTACGCCAAAGCCACAATCCTTATAAAAGGAGCGAAGCTTCTTACTTTTGAGTAAAACCTATCAAACCTTTCACTTTTCAAGGTTTTGCTCAAAAGAACAAGTACTTTCCTTATGATTTTCAAAACCTCAACCGTTTATATCACTTGTTGAGGGGAGTACTTGACTTAAAACTTTGTTCACAAATTGTTCACAAGGGTCATTCTTCCCAACACTCAAAATGGTCATATTTATTTCAACTTTTCAAAATAACATTTTATATGCCATTTTTTTAGGGGAGAAAAATACGTGATAAGAAATATGTTGTGTTTTGCTATATGAACTCGTGATAAAAAGACTTTAACCCATGAATTGACGAGCTCTTAACTTAGTAACTCAAAAGACTTGTCCGGACGGTAATAATTTCAAGCTAGTTCGCTAGTGATGTAAACGGTTCTCGCAAAGGACTTGTTCCGAGTAGAATGTACCATTCGAGAAACTCTTGGTAGACATGAACTCGACGGTTTGACAACCTTTCTAGGTTTGTCCAAACCTTCAAGGTAGTTATTAGAGCTAGTTGTCACCTAAAAGTCGACAATGCAACTTTAACTATGCCACGAACCGTGTCTCATGGGGAATGTCTATCTTGAGTTGATCAATTCAAAATGTGCGCTTTTTCACTGCGCATTTAACCATTAAATCTCTTAAGCACATGTGGAGGGGGAGTATTTATGCAAAATCTCATCTCAACAATGGTTCAAAAATGTTTTTATTCATAAACACCGAGAGAGATTTTTCAACTAAATGGTTTTATGGCAACATAGGTTAGTCATGGAGTTATAAGGTGACTAAGGTTAGGAATAACCGTCTCTATGATCCGCCAGATCCAGAGGGATCTACCCAAGGACACCACAAATAGTTAGTATTTAGAAGTCCTTAGGTATGATTGTAAAAGGAGAAAATGAGAATCGGAGAAAGAAGGAGTTGAAGAATTAAAAAGAAATGCAAAGAAAAGGGTGAAAAGAAATAGCCCTCCAGATTATTCAACTTAGGCGCATTAATCCGGTTCAATTATATGCTACTGGTTGTCACTTGATGACACCGGTATTGAAGATTAAAAGTCGCCATGGACCCAAAGGACGATGCACTAAACCTTCTTAGCCACTCAAGTTTCTCTCACGTAAGCTTGTTTCATTCTCACAGGAACCCTACGAAACTATCGTTTCTCTTAGAGATTGTTGATATTGAAGAAGGAGACCCTCTCCCTAGTCTCCGCTCAGAAAACCAAAATGCACTATTGAGTCTAGAGCCACGAGATTCATCAAAAGATCTCTTAGGTACACTTGATATTCAACAATAAGAATTTCAGTGGTACATTATCGAGTCCTTCACAGATCTTAGCAATCTGTCGAGAACATTTATGAGAGGTTCACATTTGTGATCCTCAGTGATTGAATGGAAACTCCCGCCGTGGTCAACATCAAACGCCCCGATAAGAAGTCGCTTCGCAACTCCCCTCGGATTGCGCTTAGTGGTCTCAAACGGTCTACAATCGGAGGTGATGCTTCGGTGTACCTCAGACTCATCCAATCGTAGGTGTACTTCGTACATCGTGTTATCTCACTTGTGGGACTCCGATTCAGAAACCGCCTTTGTAAGAATTAGAGTTGTGTTTTCACACTATGCCGTCAACACTCTCGAAGTTCAAACTTGTAAGTGCCGGAATCCGCTTATTACTAACCGCTTTAATGTTTACTTCTTATGGAAGCTCTGGAGCGGAATGATCGTGCAGATTCTCTACTTGTTCATACCAACAACATCATCAAAGAAGTTCTATCTTAAAGCAACAACACAAAGTCGAATGATTCTTCGTCAAATCAAAGAATCTACAAAGTTAAAGACTTAAAGAACTTCATCAAGCATCTGAATCCAACGCTAAAGAGTGTGTGAGCATGTTGAGAAAGACGGAGACACCGGCAAATGGGCGCACTGAGGCGTAACTTGATGCGATAACAACATACTATCAATTTCATCACAAAGAACAATGATCAAAGAACAAAGTTAAAGATGACGTCAAAGCATAACCGCTCAAAGAAAACTATCTCTTACACCGGGAGATGGTTCAAATCAAGGCAATTCTTCTCACAAGAAAGAAGAATGTCGAAGACGCCAAAGCTACTATTACATCAACGCTTTCATTTTTTTCATCACCAACAATTGAGGGGGAGATTGTTGGAATCACTCCTAAACCTTTATTCAAGTGTTAGTTACTCATATGTAATAGGTAGCTTAATTATGGCCTTTATGTTTGTTATTAGCCTTAAGCTTATGTAGAAGGCCCATGAGCTTAGGCCCATGTCCAATAAGGAAAGGATGGGAACTAGGAGTGTTGCCCTAGCTTCCCTCCTATAAATACCCCTTGTAAACCTTCATTTGAAGGTTGGTTGTTCAATTTATCTTTCTTTCACATACTTACGCATAACCGGTCTAGTCTTAACGTGTGTGTGTGTGTGTTTGGTTTATTGTTCAATCACCTTTATCTCTTTCTTGTAAGCTTGTGTTGTAAATCTAGTGACCTATCACATGCTTTGTAGAGAGACTCACCTTGAAGTTGTTGAAACGTTAAGATATCTCGCCTAAGTTTAGTGGTTAAGGTTCTCCCTGGGAAAATTGAGCACGAAGCGAGTGAGTATCATCCCAACTGGATGGATCCGCCAGAAGTCGCCTGCCATTACTAGTTTGGTCCCGTAGAGCAAATTGGAAGAGACGGTGCCGTGGTCTCCCCGAGTAGTAGCATCAAGGTCGATGGAATCGATTACCTTAAGGAAATCCCTAGATGTCTGATTTGACTGCATTTAAGTCCATGGAATTCATCCGTTTTGCACCAACCGATGGTGCCGGATCGCAGGGTCAGAATTGGGCTTGGTCGGGAAGCTCAATGGTGTTCCTATAGCCTAGGTGGCTTGGTTCAGTATTCACCAAGAGTACGGGCTCTTGGCGGGTCAATTGGGGGTGGGTTGATGAATGGTGGGTGGTTATCACCTTCCATGATGAAAAGTGACGGGATTACGAACAAAGGTCATGAAGAAGGGGATGATCACGAAGGCTAAAAATGAGAAAAATTTTACTTGACAGAATCAAGCCAAGAAACTAAACGAGGTGGACTACAAACTAATATTCATTCTCACAATGGCCAAAAACTTGATAACGCTACACGCTGTTCGGGTCAAAGGAACTTCCTTTCTTCGAAAAGTTTTATAAACACCTGAGACTTAAACCCAATCGTTAGTGTAGTATTGGGTGCCATCGGTATTGATATCATTCTCAGGAATAGGAATGCTAGTGAGAAGTTACTACGCTTAAGGTTGGGGTTGAGGAAGTTATTTTTTATCTTTTTTATGTTTTTTAGAAATGGAAAGCTACTAATCCTGGTTTGAATTTGGGGGTTTGGTATTTCTATCGATTACTCTACTTATCTAATTATCTAATCTAAGGTGATGGTAGTCTATGTCTAATTATTGTGTGCTCATATGATAGTTTAAAAATGTGTTTACTTAGGTTTTATTACTCCTTAATTATCTCATATTGATGGTTGAATTGTCACGCCCTTATTTCTAATCGTTGTGTGTCTAAAGTCGTAGGGTACGCGCTTATCCCAACTCTTTGAACTTACCAAAGGGTCTCTGCCTACAAAATCTCTATGATTTATAAACTCTAACTCTAAGGCACTCTTTGTATGATTTAGCCTACAACTACTCTAGGTGTCATAGTCTGTTCAAAGATTAATCAAGCATTAACTTAGTAATAACAATGACCTATCGTGACACTAGATCATTAACAATTAAGATAAGAGACAACCAATCAATATTCAATAATTAAGTTTCATAATTCCTAAACAAACACACAAGTAAATTAGCCGGACATGGTGAACATGCAAGCATACACACAAATAATCAAAGACATAATTGTATTAATGAAGTAAAACACTTATCTTGATGTAAGATAGGGTTTGGAACCCAAAAATACTGTACAAGACAGCCTTAGTTCGGTTTAGGTTTTTACTCCAAAAAGACTACTCTCTAATACTAAAAAATTCGGATTCTATATATAAAGATTACATGTGCGACGGCGACACCTTATGATTAGTGACGCCGTCGGGTCACGCCATTAGGGTTTCATCTTGCCACGTGTCCTGACCTGCCACCTTTGTTCTTGTGACGCCGCCCTTTCAACATGACGCCTCGATCAAATCTAGGCCGCCGAAGGCGACGGCCTACTCTTTTAAAGCTTGACACACTTGAAAATAAGAAATTTGACTGTCCTGTCAACAAAATGCTCCGACGGCTGCCGCAGCTTAAGCATGGGACGTCACCTTGTGTTTCAAACAGTGTCTCGACGACTTTGGCCATTTTCTTCAGATATCCGCTACTTTTCGTCCCTAATAAGTGTCATTACAAAGAATTTGCCTTCAAGAGACCTAAAAGTGAAAAGGAACGATATTAAGTAATAACGATACAAAGTGATCAAATAATTAAATGGCCCTCAAAAGGTACATTTTAAACCTTATCACACCTCAAGATACATTGAATACAAAGAGAGTTACATTAAGATTGTTCTTGATTCAAAGTTCTTTGCTCAGAGCCCATAGTCTTTGATTATTCATGTTTTGCATGTTTATTAATCTCAGGGAGAGGTCTTTAACTGATCACGGATAATGACTTTTCGTTTGAGATCATCACTACCATAAATCTATGACTCTTCCTTTGTAGTGTTGACATTTTGTGATGTTGTGACTTTTTGGACCCATTATGCTCACATTCGGATCATGATATCTTTCATCGTAGTACGGAAGCTTTAGATGATTCATGATATTTGCAGCACAGAAAGGTATATGGAATGGTATCGTGAGTCATTGATGCACTTATCATAATTTCTTTAGAATGAATGTGTGAAAGCATGCGGCATGGATTGACTTCACTCATCACTTAACAAGCCGGTGTACCGCGATACGACTACGTTAGAAATAAAGCGCACAAAGTGTCTTTGATCACTTTCGCTGAATCGGTGGTACACAAACCTACAATTGATCAAGCACAAGTAATTGCCCATCGTGTATAATAACAAGAATCTCCTTGATGTGGTTTTCATGAATGTTCTAGCCGTTTCAAACCGAACGTCTCAAAGAAGACAACACGAGTGAGTGAACCAAATAATTAAGATTCATGATGATGAAAATGATTTGAAAAAAAATCATGTATTGCTTAATATAAAGGGTTTTGCAATACAACGAAGGTTTTATGGTAAATCAATTATCAATCATAAACACCTTTTAATTTTGAAACATTAATACTAACAACATGTGTTATAGAATAGAATTTTGAGCACAACGACCGTTTCATAGGTATCCGAGAAATCCATAACCGAACCAGATTGATTCATGATTGAATCCATTGTTTCTATTCGCCATCACATGGTTGATCCATTAGATAGATCTCACATGCCACCTACCAAGAGCTTGTTTGATGTTGGCTCTAGAAGGCTTTCCATCTTCATTGTGAATATGTTATCATATCACTCAGATGTTCTGGCAATACCACAAGGATAATGCGTAGGACTCCTAAAATATATTTCTCTTCCACATTGTGTGAAATAGAGAGTCTTCATTGAAAAGTGTCCTAATGAGATTTATTGATGATCTCGTGGCTCTAGACTCAATCGCACATTTGGTCTCATGCCAGACTAGGGAGAGGGTCTCCTTCAATATCAACAATCTCTAAGAGAAAGTCGATAGATTATGTAGGTTCCCCGTGAGAATGAAACAAGTCCTTTTTAAGAGGAACTTGAGTAGCTTGGGAAGTTTAGTACAAGGCCAATCCATGACGCCTTATCTTCAATACCGTGTTACCTTAGTAACATCTAGTAGCATATGTATTGAACCCGTCACCCTAAGGTTGAATAATGGAGGCTATTTCTTTTCACCCTTTTTCACATTCATTTCTTTTTCATTCTTCAACCCCTCAGTGCTTACCGAGACTTCATTACTAGAACCTTGTTGGGTTTATTCCAGCTTCTAAGCTCTATCTCCGACTCTTCCCATTTCACACTTTTCTCCTTTTTTTTCATCATACCTAAGGACTCTACACTATCTAGTGGATTGTTCCCTGGTAGATCCCTCTGGCTCTGGCGGGATCGTGGGAACAAATACCTCACCTAACCATCCTTATAGCACCATGCATAAAGTAAATTTGGTCGGTCTTTTTGGTATTGTTCATCTGCCAATGGAACCAATTGAAAACCATTTGAAAATCAATCCAGGTACTTGTAATATATTATCAAAGTATTTTGTACCTGAATCGTATTTGATATTTTAGAAAATGTCTCCCCCTCAACATGTGCATCGTATGTTTGAAATCAGTTTGACACATGGAGGCAAGAGGAAGAATTCACTTCTTTGATCAATTATTTTCTGAAAATATCGACATTACTTTCCCCATAAAAATCGTTTCAGCATACGTTAAAGTTATTTTCGAAAATGTGGTTTTCAAAATTTCCCCTCAATACATCTAATTTGAAATTGTTTAGCACATATTAGGGAAAACCTGCACTTAGAGATAAATCAGTGACTATTCAATCCATATTGGTTTGATGTAGATGCTCCCCCTCAACATGTGCATCGTATGTTTGAAATCGTTTGGCACATGTAGGGAGGATAGCATGTTAATCACGTATAAAACCATTTATCGAATTATCAGTTTAAATCCAATTTAAATCACAAATTCTCCCCCGATCACAATTTTCAAATCCTTTGAGATTTGTGATCTCTATTGATTTATATTAATTTTGAAAGTATTTGCGGAGAATAGTGGCTTGCTTTTGAAAAACATTTTAACTGATAAGGATCTCATATGAGATTTTAAACTCCAATGATTAAACATGCTTGAGTATCTTTTGAAAAAACATGACATTAGCCTTGGTCTGAACGAAAAATAACCTTTTGATTTAATTGAAATCATTCTCCCCCTCAATCAATGACATAAGTTGTTGATTGAGAGATAGAGATTTTGAAGAATGTCAAGTCCAGATGATTTTCAAAAATTGAGTCCGAGTTATTTTACGAAGCTATTTAGTTTTCATTAGATAGCAAATATTTTTCAGAAGAATCTTTAGAAGGAAATATATTTGAAGGGAAACATTTGTCTTTTTGTTGACAAACTTTTGTTTTTAGAATCAGAGCATGAGATTTTAAAAGTAAGATAAAGCATGGCTCTGTTCTTTCTTTTAAAACGGGTTATAGACTGAAATGACTATAAACCATTATTTTTCATTCTCTCAAAACATTTTTTTTAATTAAATTATGTACATTCGAACCTCATCTAAAGACCCGTGTCACTCTTTGAATGACAACACAAAGACCGTAGATGAAATCGAATAAAGGAAAAGAAGAAGAAAAAAAAATAGTTTTTTTTTTTTCAAATATTTTCTGATTTTTATGGATTTTTTGAAATTTTATATTTTTCTATTTTCTTTTGAGGGTTTTATAATTTTGTATTTTGCTTTATGAAAAAAAATATTTACAAGAGATGGATGAAGAAAAACTTTTACTCCTCGTCTTCCTCTTGAAGACGTTTGAGTGTATCCTATTGTAGACTCTTTAGACCAAGTCGTTGAGGATAAACTCAAACATCTCAGGAAGAGCTTTGGTGAAGATGTTTGCTAACCGGTATTCGCCCTCACAAAATAGAGTTCCACCACATCGTTCTCCACTTGCTCCCCGATGAAATGATGTCAATGTCGATATGTTTTGCTCTTGAATGTTGAACGTTGTTGCATGAGAGAGCAATGGCACTTTTATTATCACAAAACAGAGGGATTTTGTTGATTCAAAGCCATAGTCGATAATTGGGATCTCATCCATTGTGATTTGAGCACAACAAGATGACATGGTTATGTATTCAACCTCATGTAGGATATAGAAGTACTCATTTGTTTCTTTGAAGACCACCACAAGCCATCACCCAAAAACTCCAGCACCTCCGCATATGCTTCGACGGTATTCTTGACATCCCACTTTCGGTGGAACAATGTCTGATCAATTCTCTGTTCTTTGCTGAATCCAAGAGATGAAGAAATTTTGATAGTGTATCGCATCACGCCCTTGGAGCTTGCTTCAAGCCATAAAGATCCTTCGGGCTTTAAAGATACATGAGTAGGATGCTATGGATTCACAAAACTTTCCCGTTGGCGACATATACTACCTCTTTGAGATCTCCTAAGAAAAGCCGCTCTTACATCCATTTGATAGACTAACATGTTCTTACTACAAAGATTAGCCAGAAGATTCTATGCTCTCGACACGAAAGCAACTGGAGCAAATGATTCTTCAAAGTCTATACCCTCCTCTTGACCGGTATCCTTTGCAACTAATCTGAGCCTTGTTCTTTAAAACATCACCATGCTCATCAAGTTTTACTTTGAAGAACCACTTTAGAGCAATGATCATAAAGCATAATCGAGTGTACTAATTCCCATACATCAATTCGATCAAACTCATGAATTTCTTCTTGCATGGCATTGAACCAGCTGTCTTCATTCATGGCAGTTTTTACATCTTTTGGTTCAACCGTAGATAGTACGGAGTTGAAGAAGCACCATAAGGCATTAGTTGCAAGTTGTTTACGAGTGGATACTGGAGGAGAGGGGTTTCCAATGATGTTGTCCAATGGATGATCATGTGTCCATTTTCTAAGGTGTTCATGTGGTTGTTGTTGAGGAACTGAAGTAGCAGAGTCGTTTTCTCCTGATGAAGATGGTTCTATCGATGGTTCAGGAGCAAATATGTTTTCAAAGGAAGCATCTTCGGGAGTAGTAAAGGGGTTATCTCCATCATATGTTCCAGAAACACTTCCATGATGTACGCTCGATGATTGAGGAATTGATGATGAGATAGATTGGTCAGCAGCAGGCGCTTCTTGACTCAATGACATAGAAACTGAAGGGTTATCTATGTTGACAGGGATAGAAGCAGCCTTTGTTGATGGTTTTGACAGATCATTAACAATTGGCTCATAGTGTTCATCAAACATTGGATCAAACAATTTCTTCAAATCATCTTCTGAAGGAGGTACATAAGGAGTTGCTGGTGAGGGATTTTGTACAAGAGAAGAACTAATGGGACCACTTGATGAAGGTTGTGATACGGGTCCAGAACTTGATTGTCTTGGAGCCATTTGCCCAGACAGCTCATCGAACGTGACGTGAATAGTTTCCAAGATATCTCGGGTTCTTTTATTGTAGATTCGGTAACCCTTCTTGTTTGATGCATAACCCACAAAAACTCCAATGTCCGCCTTAGCTCTTAATTTTCCTAAATCTTGACCGTCATTCGTCGGATAGCACAAAGCACCAAATACACGAAGGTAGGAGAGATCAGGTTTTCGTTTATGACCAAGTTCGTATGGAGTTTTTTCATGAGTGGTGTGTATGAGAAAACAATTTTGGGTGTAGCAAGCAGTGCCAATGGCTTCAGCCCAGAGAAACATTGGAACCTTTGAATAAATTAGCATAGTTCTTGCTGCTTCTACAAGAGTCCGATTTCTTCTTTCAACTACACCGTTCTATTGAGGAGTACGTGGAACACTTCTTTGATGACTGATTCCAATGCTTTCATAGAACTGACTTAGTTCTTTGTTAACAAACTCAGTTCCATTGTCTGTTTGAATGATTCTGACAGTCTTATTAAGTCGAACCTGCAGCTGTTTGATAAGTTTGATGATGACGTCTGGAGTTTCATCCTTTGTCCTCAAAAATTTAACCCAAGTAAATCGAGAGTAGTCATCAACAATGACAAGCACATATTTCTTTCCATTAATTGTTTGCACTCTCATTGGTCCGCACAAATCCATATGAAGAGTATGAAGAACTTCCATAACTGAGTTTGCAGGTTTGGGTTTATGGGCATATTTCTTGCTTTTTTCCAATTGGCATGCAGAACAAAGGTGATCCTTTTCATATTTTAGTCTAGGCAATCCTCTCACGAGGTCCTTTCTTGATAGATCATTTATGGTGCCGAAATTCAAATGATTGAGACGACGGTGCCATAGCTAAGACTTTGTTTTAGAGGCCTTTGATAACAAACAAATTGGTGAAGATCTCATCATATCTTCGATGGAGATGGTGTACAAATTGGTTCCACGTGTTCCTTTCAAAAGTTCAACACCATCTAAATCTCTAACGAAGCATGTGTGTTTTATGAAGGCAACCTCAAGATCAGAATCATAGAATTGACCGACAGAGAATAGATTATGACCAAGACCTTCAACATAATACACCCTGGAGATTACACTATCACCAACCACATAATCTCCATAACCCATAATTGCGCCAAAATGGTCGTTACCGAATCTAACAATCCCGATAAATTTACTCACGAAGTTCATGAGCCGCGAGCGATCTCCAGTCATATGCTTGGAACAGCCTGAGTCCAAGTACCACAGAATGATTTGAACGATCTGGAGTTGAACACAGACAAGAATGGATAACTAGAAAATTGGGATCCCCATGCAAGAATGGGTTCCACTTGGTTAGTAACAGTGATTGGAACACCCACATCAGAAGCTGAAGCAATGAATTCATTAGTGATAGATGATGTGCTAGTGTGTGAATTAGACCTATTCAAAGTATGTTCACTTCTTAAATTAATAGTTCTACCACTAGGCATCCATTTCCTAATGGGCATTGGTCTAGATAATCTAGGGGACAACTCATTAAGATTAAATTTGCGTCCAGTTGGTATCCACTGATAACCTACATTACAGAGTTTTCTTCCTGTGGGTTTCCACCGTTTTCTAACCTTCTTCCACCATTGCTTTTTAGCCTTCTTAACAGGTTTGATGGCATTTACAAATTTAACTGGGTTTTTAGCAGCATTAATCACATCATTCATACCACATACATGATTAGTAACAGAAACCAAGCAATCATCATTACATGTTTTGCCAAAAGTAGCAGAATTCATATTAATTACAACATGCTTAGAGCTAACACTAGAATCAACATGATTCGTTTTATTCAACATAATTTCATTCTTCCTAAGGTGATCTTCTACTCTCTTCCACTGAACATTCCTATCTTGCAAGGTCCTATCATTCTTTGTATTTCCTTAAGGCTTTGACCTGCTTGCTTTGGTGTCACTTTTTACTCCTGTAGAGGGAATGGGAACATTAGTTGGTTTTGCTACTTTTTGCATTTCTAGTCTAGACGTGCTGGGATCTACAGTACTAGTAGGCATATCAAATCTTACATGCTTGACATTTGGTACAAAACAAGGCATATCAAGGTTTGCATACTTAACACTTGGCATGGAACAAGGCATAACGACTCTATCTTTCTTACCGGATGAATTAGGGAGTGTTGCTTTTAAACATTCTAAAAGTTCCTGAGATCGTTTGGCATATAAGCATGCATACCTAACTTCACTATCTAGTGGTTTATTTAGGCTTTCTTCCTCAACAATCTCATGGAGACATTCTAGACTATCCTTGAGGTACGAAAGATATTGTTGAAATGCAAGTTCATTATTTCTAAGATGTGGAGGCATATACTTGACAGTCACAGAATATTTAGGATCAGCAAATGCCTTTGATACAACATTTTCATCCCATGCAAGTGGCAATTTCCCTCTTACCTGACTCTTCAAATTCTCAATTTCCTTTTATAAAGAAGTTATTTTTTCATTGTTTTTATCACGAGTGACTTTCATTGAATCGTATAACTCTTTGAAATGTCGTTTGACCTTTTCATTTTCTTCTAGAAAACTCTCATTTTCTAGTTGTAATGCGTTAGTGATGTTTTGAAGATGAAAGTTTTGAGAAAATTGAGAATCTAAAAGAGGAGGCATTTGGGAGCCAGTCACATTGTTCTTTTCACCCTTTAATTGTGAAATTTGGGCTTTCAACTTTCTGATCGTGTTACAGTGAGCTTGAATCTGTTCGTCACGTTTGTTTATTTCAAAAAGTGTATCAAACTCTGGAACATTTGAGGATGTCTTGATGTTTGAGGTTTTGACATTTTCTTTGAGATGTTGATATTTTAGTTGCAAATCAAAATGTTCAACTTCTAGCTTAGAAAAGTGTTTTACCAAATTATTGTGATCATCCTGATCAATTTTCTCATTTAGTTCTGAGTTTTTGTTTTCAAGCTCAATGACCTGATCATGGGAAACTTTCAAAGCAACAGTTAATTCATGAAATTGAGAAGCATAATAGAATGCTTTATAACAGTATAAAACATATCTTGAGCCACACAACTTAATATTAAGTTCTCATTTAAGATATGCAGATTCTTCCTTTCAATTTCATTAATATTTGAGTTCTCGTCACAATCATTGAATCAACTATTATTGCATCAAACTCCTTTTCCATTTCTTTAATGTCTGAGTCTATCCCCTTTTGAAGACTCTCAAATTGACCTTTTAATTGTTTAAAAAAAGGTATGACCTCAGTTAAATAGCATTCTTTAGTTTGCTCAAAACCCTTTTCCCTTCGTTATCCTGTAGGTGTGATTTCTCTTCTTACATGTCTTCTCAAAATCAACGAATAGTTGATAAACAACATACAGGCGGATTAAGGTCTTGCTATTAGTGGAAATAGTTTCTAGGAACTAAGTGCGGTTGGTGTATTCGGAGGATACACAATACTAGCAGCACTTTCCTAAGGGAGTGTTTGTTTCAACAAGTACATTTGCTTTTTGCTTATCCATGTCTTTCTTCCAAAAATTTGCTCTGGGGTTAATTAAGTTTGATGCTTAAACATGTTCAGGGAGATCCAATTTTCTTTTGTGTAATCATGGGGTTTGATCTTTATGTTTTTCTTTTTACACTCAGGATCATTTAGCTTCTTATCCATTTTCTCCCTAGAGGCATCTTCTAATTGTCTATCGTCTTCAATGCTTCCAATACATGATGGTGTTTGCCTAGGCTTGAGGATCTCATTCCCATCATATACAATCGCATGGAAAGCTCTAGCCTTTTTACAATACTCAGGATTTGGCTTCTCTACTAGGGGAATACTATGCTTATCGCTTAATACTCTGTGCTTAGTGATCATGTGAGCAGTCTGAATGGTATTCCCTTGTACGTACAACTTATTTTCAAGCTTGTTTTTCAAAGTTTTTAGATTGGAAAATCATTCAAAAGTTTTGATTCCTTAGCATTAAATTCTTGTTTAAGCACTTTAACATAATTTTGGAGCTCTTGCTTTTTCTTAACAGTTTTAGAAAGCTTTTCTTGTAAGGAATTTAACTTTTGTTTTAAAACTTCTTCTCTAAATTTACTTTTTCTAATAATTGTACGCATTTGGTCATCCATTTCCTGCTCACGGGTAGTTAACTCAAACTTAGCACGTTGTTCATAAATGGCAACTTGTTCCTTACAGGCATTAGTTCGAAACTATGGAATCATCAGGGGCACGTTCAGTGTATTCATCGAAAGCATATTCATCATTGACTGCAGAAGATACATTACTTGGTACCGTTTCACTTTCATCATGCTCCACATATTGGTCATATGGGACAACTTTACTATTGCCCATATTTTCTGTAACATATTGAATTTCACATACACATCATAACACAAACATACATGGGCGTATAGATGATTTTAGAGAGAGAAAGATATTCTAGAAAGAGAAACTCATGTAAGGTTAGATTACCAAAGAACATCCAACCCTCTACCTTGCAAGGTAGATGGTATTTATAGGTTACAAACTAAACGACCTCCTGACGGCCTGTGGATCAGGTATACAATGGGTAAAGACCCATCCTTCCTCCATGGTCTTACTCTAGACTAAAACTAAGCTAATCACTTACATAACAACTAACATAATATACGATATGTCTACTTTAAACGAAGCTAACTCAAGCTAGATTATACTTGGGTGACCGATGCTTTACATTAGAGTTTTTCCAAATCCTAACAATCTCCCCTAAGGGAGGTCACTCCAACAATTACATGTGAATCCTAGCATTCAAATAAATCTTCAGTCTTGAGCTCGCAGACTTCTCTTCATCAAAGTATTCAAACTATGTGCTTCTATGGTGGTTTCATTATTGTTCAACTACAATGTATGTTTTGTGGAGGTTGTTGAACCGATCCACTTGATGACCTTTGACAAATACTTTGAGATCATCAGCAACTGCAAATCTCAGATCATCCATTGTGTGTTGCCAGTATGATATGTGATGTTGTGATATTTGGACCGACATGCTCACATTCTGGATCATGATTTATTCTTATCGGAGTAGCGGAAGCTTTCGTTGATTCATGATATTGGCAGCAGCGTAGCAGAAGCATGGAGTGAAATATCAGAGTCATTGATGCACTAATCATGATTTCTTTTGGAATTGAATGTGTTGTGTGAGCATGCGGCTATGGATTGACCGCTTCATTCTGATCAGCTGCAAACGTCGGGGTGTACCTGCATAAGACAGTTAGCAATAAAACGTACGAAAGTGTCTTTGATCATTTTCGTTGAATTGAGGTACACGGCCCACGGTTCCCCGTTGATTAGCAAGTACTGCTCCTGTGATCGTATAATTCCGAAGAATTTTCCTTGATCAGGTTTTCAGCTGTCTAGCCGTTCTCAAACCAGAACGTCTCAAAGAAGACAACACAGAGTGAGTGAACCAGCGAATAAATGAGATTCACCGATTGATGAAAAGATTTGAAAACAATCGTGTATTGCTCAATAGAAATTGTTTTGCAATACAACGAAGGTTTTAATGAAAATCAATTATCAATCATAAACACCTTTTATTTTGAGAAATAGTACACAGTCGATGTGCTAAAAAAAAGAGTTTTTAAGCACAACGACCGGTTTTTCAAAGGTATCCGTCAATCCATAACTTGAACCAGGATTGATTCAAAAGATTGAATCTCTCCATTGTTTCTGTCCAGTTGTCACATGGTTGATCTATGGGATAGATCTCACATGCCACCTACCAGGAGCTTGTTTGATGTTGGCTCCGGAAGGCTTTCCATCTTCATCGTGAATATGTATGCATATCACTTAGATGTTCTGGCAATACCACAAGGATAATGCGTAGGACTCATAAGATATAATCTCTCTTTCCACATTGTGTGAAACAGAGAGTCTTCATTGAAAGTGTCCTAAGGAGATTTATATGATGATCTCGTGGCTCTAGACTCAATTGTGCATATTTGGTTCCTATGCCGGAGACTAGGGAGAGGGTCTCCTTCTTCAATATCAACAATCTCTAAGAGAAAGTCGATAGATTATGTCGGTTCCCCTTGAGAATGAAACAAACCCTTTTAAGAGGAACTTGAGTGGTTTGGAAAGTTGAAGTGCATGCGCCATGGGTCCATGACGCCTTGTCTTCAATACCGATGTTACCTTGGTAACGCCAATTGGGCTATTTCTTTTCACCTTTTCACATCAAATTCTTTTTCATTCTTCAACCCCTCAAGTGCTTACCGAGACTTCATTACTAGAACCTTGTTGGGTTTATTCCAGTACTAGCTCTGTCCCAGTCCGCACTCTTCCCATATCTCACTTTCTCCTTTTTTCATCATACCTAAGGACTTCTACACTATCTAGTGGATTGTCCCCGGTAGATCCCTCCGTCAAGGATCATGGGACCTCATCCTAACCTTATCATCCTTATATCACCATACATAAAGTAAAGTTGGTCGGTCTTTTTGGTATTGTTCATCTGCCATTGGAACCAATTGAAAACCATTTGAAAATCAATCAAGATACTTGTGATATAGAATCAAAGCATTTTGTATCTTAATTGTTTTGATATTTTAGAAATGCTCCCCCTCAACATATGCATAAAAATTTAGAATTTGTTTAGCACATGGAGGCAAGAGATCTTTGAAATCGTTAGATTAAGAATGAAAGGTCCAATATTTTGATTAACATTTTCTAAAATGATCATCATCACTTCCCAATCAATTTGAGTAGATAAAACATTTTGAGGAAGGATATATTAGAGGGAACCTATACTTAGAGACAATTCAGTCACGTTTCAATAATTTGAGGTTTAAAATAGATGATCCCCCTCAACATGTGCATGGAAAATTTGAAATCGTTTGTCACTTGCGGGGAGGAAAACATGCTAAACACTTATGAAACCATTTATCGAATTATCGGTTTAAATCCAATTTAAATCACAAATTCTCCCCGATCACAATTATCAAATCATTTGAGATTTGTGATCTCTGTAGATTTAAATTGATTTTGAAAGCTTTTAAGGAGAATTGTGACTTGATTATGAAAGCGTTTTAACTGATAAGGATTGGATTTTGAGACTTTAAACTCCATTGATTAAACATGCATAATTATCTTTTGAAAACATAATAATAACCAAGGTCTGGAACCAATTGTGAAACATTTTGTAAAACATTTAGAGTAGACCTTACTCATTTAAGTGCAAATTGTTTGAAAAGAACACTTTTGATTTGATTGAAAAATCATTCTCCCCCTCAATCAATGACGAAAGTCTTTGATTGATGAATTGAGATTTTGACACTTGATAAGTTTTTTTGATTTTCAAAAATAGAGTCCGAATTGTTTTCAAAACAATTGAGTTTTCATAAGATTGCAAATATTTTTCAGAGGAATCATTAGAAGGAAAAATATTTGAAATTAAACATTTGTTTTAGAATCAGAGCATTAGGATTGAAACATGAGATAAAGCATGGCTCTGTTTTTTCTTTGAAAAGCGGGTTACTTCCTGAAATGACAATAAACCATTGTTTTACTTTCTCCCAAAAATATTTTTTTTGATTTTTTTTTTTTTTTAAACATTCGAACAACATCTAAAGTCCCGTGTCACTTCTTTTACTGAATGACAAAGACCGTAGATATATATCGAATCAAGAAGAAAAGACAAAAGGACAATATTTTGAGATTTTTTCGAGATTTTCAAATTTTTATGGATTTTTGAAAGTTTTATATTTTTCTATTTGCTTTTGTTGGTTTTAAAATTTTGTATTTTGGTTTTTGAATAAATATATACAAATTATAGATGAAGAAAAGACCTTTACTCCTCGTCTTCCTCCTGAAGACGTTTGAGTGTTTCTGGTTGAAGGCTTTTCAAGCCAAGTCGAGGAAGAATAAACTCAAAACGTTCTCTAGGAAGAGCTTTGGTGAAGATGTCTGCTAACTGGTATTCTGACTTCACAAAATAGAGTTCCACCACACCGTTTTCCACTTGCTCCCTGATGAAATGATGTCGAAATGCTTTGCTCTTGAGTGTTGAACGTTGTTGCATGAGAGAGCAATAGCACTTTTATTATCACAATACAGAGGGATTTTGTTGAATTCAAATCCATAGTCAGATAATTGGGATCTCATCCAAAGGATTTGAGCACAACAAGATGACATGGCTATGTATTCAACCTCTGTAGAGGAAATAGAAGTAATCATTTGCTTCTTTGAAGACCAGCTCACAAGCTTCTCACCCAAAAACTGAGCACCTCCTGATGTACTTCCACATGTATCTTGACATCCTGCATGATCAGCATCTTCATAGGCTGTTAGTGACATGCCGGTGTCCTTCGGGTACCATAGTCCCATATTGATGGTTCCTTGGAGATACCGAAAGACCCGTTTAACTGCTTCAAGGTGCTTTTTAGTAGGCTTAGCCGATATCTAGCACACATGCACACAAATAACAAGATGTCCGGTCTGCTAGCTGTGAGGTACATCAGGGATCCAATCATACTTCGATATTTCGTTTGATCTACCATGATCCCTGAGTTGTCCTCATCCAGTTTAGTACGCTCTATCATGGGAGTGTCAACGGTGTCACATGATACAAATCCAAATTTCTTTAAAATCTCATTTGCATATTTAGATTGATTTATAAAAATGCCTCCGGACTTTGTGAAATTTGTAATCCCAAGAAAATGACATTTGTCCCATCATTGACATTTGAAATTTGGAACCCATTTCATTTGAAAAACGATCACATTCATTGGGGTCAGTCGAGGCAAAGATAATATCATCAACATAAATTTGAACGTGAATTAAATGTTTGCCTCACTTCCGGGTGAACAATGTAGGATCAACTGCCTTTGTGAATCCAGTGGATAGTAGAAACTTTGATAGCGTATCATACCATGCTCTAGGAGCTTGCTTTAAACCGTAAAGAGCCTTTTTCAAGCGATAGACATGAGTAGGATGCTCGATTCACAAAACCCTTCTGGTTGACTGACGTAAACCACCTCTTTTAAATCTCCATTCAGAAAGGCGGTTTTAACATCCATCTGATACACTACCATGTTCTTGCTAAAGATTAGCCAAGAAGATTTTGATTGCTTCGATACGAGCAACTGGAGCAAATGATTCTTCAAAGTCAATACCCTCCTCTTGACGGTATCCTTTTGCACCAATCGAGCCTTGTTCTATAAGACATCACCATGCTCATCAAGTTTCACTTTGAAGATCCATTTTAGAGCAATGATCATAGCACAACTGGAGCGGTACTAATTCCCATACAACTAGTCGATCAAACTCATGAATTTCTTCTTGCATGGCATTGAACCAACTGTCTTCATTCATGGCGTTTTAATGTCTTTGGTTCGACCTTAGATAGTACTGAGTTGAAGAAGCACCATAAGGCATCGGTTGCAAGTTGTTTCCGTGTGGATACTGGGCGAGAGGGGTTTCCAATGATGTTCTCCAATGGGTGATCATGTGTCCATTTTCTAAGGTGTTCATGTGGTTGTTGTTGAGGAACAGAAGTAGCAGAGTCGATATCTCCTAATGAAGATGGTTCTGATGATGATTCAGGAGCAAATATATTTTCAAATGGAGCATCTTCGGGAGTAGCAAAGGGATTAACTTCATCATTGATGCCAGTAACAATTCCATGATGTACATTTGATGATTGATGATTTGTTGATGAGACAGAGTGATCAGCAGCAGCACTTCTTGACTTAATGATATTGAGACTGAAGGGTTGACTTCATTCACAGGGATAGGAGCAGCCTCTGTCGATGGAATTGACATTTCATCAGATTCATGGTTCATAGTGTTCATCAAACATTGGATCAAACAATTTCTTTAAATCATCTTCGAATGGAGGTACATATGGAGTTGCTGGAGATGAATTTGGTACAAGGGATGAACCAATGGGACTGCTTTTGAAGCGGGTCCAGAATCTGGATTGTCTAGGAGCCATTTGACCGGTCACCATCAAACGTAACGTGAATTGTTTCCATGATATTTCGGTTCTTATTGTTGTAGATTTGGTAACCCTTCTTGTTTGGTGCATAACCAACAAAACTCCAATATCTACCTTTGCTCTTAATTTACCTAAGTCTTGACCGTCATTCGTTGGATAGCACAAGCACCAAACACACGAAGGTAGGAGAGATCAAGTTTTCGTTTATGAACAAGTTCATATGGAGTTTTTCCATGAGAGGTGTGTATAAGGGAATGATTTTGGGTGTAGCAAGCAGTGGCAATGGCTTCAGCCCATAGAAACATTGGAACCTTCGAATAAATAAGCATTGTTCTTGCGGCTTCCACAAGAGTTCGATTTCGTCTTTCAACTACACCGTTCTGTTGAGGAGTTCGTGGAACACTTCTTTGATGACTGATTCCAACACTTTCATAAAACTCAATTAAGTCTTTGTTAACAAACTCTGTGCCATTGTCTGTTCGAACAATTCTGACTGTATTGTTGAGTCGAACCTGAAGCTTTTTGATTAGTTTGATGATGACATCTGGAGTTTCATCCTTTGTTCTCAAAAACTTTACCCAAGTAAATCGAGAGTAGTCATTAACAACTACTAGAATGTATTTCTTCCCATTTATCGTTTGCACTCTCATTGGTCCGCACAAATCCATATGAAGGGTATGAAGAACTTCCATTACTGAATTTGTGGGTTTTGGTTTGTGGGCATATTTCGTGCTTTTACCCAATTGGCAAGCTGAAAAAAGATGATCCTTTTCATAATTTAATCTGGGTAAGCCTCTGACAAGATCCTTTCTGGAAAGGTTATTAATGGTGCCGAAGTTCAAGTGATTGAGACGACGATGCCATAACCATGACTTTGTTTTAGAAGCCTTTGACAACAAGCAGATTGGAGAAGACTTCATCATGTCTTCGATAGAGATGGTGTATAGGTTAGAACCACGAGTACCTCTTAATAATTCCACACCATCAAGTTCTCTAACGAAGCAAGTATGTTTTCTAAAGGCCACCTCTAGATCGGAATCACAGAATTGACCAACAGAGAACAAATTATGACCAAGACCTTCCACATAATATACCCTAGAGATTACACTTTTTCCAACTACATAATCACCATAACCCATAATAGCTCCAAAATGGTCATTCCCGAATCTAATAGTCCCGATGAATTTACTCACGAAGTTCATGAGCCGCGACCGGTCTCCAGTCATATGCTTGGAACAGCCTGAGTCCAAGTACCACAGAACGATTTGAACGATCTGCAGTTGAACACGCACAAGAATGGATAATCGATAATTGGGATCCCATGCAAGAATGGTTTCCACTTGGTTAGTAACAAGGATTGGAACACCCACATCGAAATAGAAACATCAATATCGAAGTAGAAGCAATGGAATCATTAGGAATAGATGCGTGTTGGTATGTTTGTATTTGACCTATTCAAAGTATGTTCACTTCTTAAGGGAATAGTTCTACCAATAGGCATCCATTTTCTAGTGGGCATAGTCTTAGCAGATTGAGGGCAAAACTGATTATTCTTATGGCCAAAAGGTATCCATTGATAACCTATCCTTCTAAATGTTCTTCCTGTGGGTTTCCACTGTTTTCTAACTTCTTTCATTCATTTTTGCCTTTTTGCCTTCATAGCATGATTTTTAGCATTAACAATTATAACAGGGCATTTGACAACATTAGACAAAGCATTCACACCATAATCATGATTAGCAACAGAATTCAAGCAGACATCATTACATGGTTTGCAAATAGTATCGAATTAATTAATTACATGTACGCCATATGGCTAATACTAGAATCAACACGATTCGTTTTATTCAACTCAAACTTCAAGTTCCTAGGTTGGTCTTCTACTCTCTTCCAATGCACATTTTTAGCTTGCGAGGTCCTATCTTGCTTGGTATTGCCTGGAGGCTTTGACCTGCTTGCTTTAATGTCACTGATTACTCTTGTTAGCAGGAATTATGGGAACATTAGTTGGTTGATCTACTTTTTGCATTCCCGAACTAGATGTTCGCAAGGTCTCAGTATTACTAGAAGGCACATTGATGTTCACTTTCTTAAAACTGGGCCTATAATGGTTTGAATGCTTGACACTAGGCATAGAACAAGGCATCACTGCTTTGCCTTTTGCACCTAAGGATTTAGGACATGTTGCAATTACACATTCTAGCAGCTCTTGAGATCGTTTGGCCTGGAGGCAAGCAAACCTAATTTCTCTATCAAGAGGTTTATTAATGAAATCCTCTTCAACAATCTCACGGAGACATTCTAGACTATCCTTAAGGTGAGCACAATAGACATGAAATGCAGGTTCATTATTCCTAAGATGAGGAGGAATGTATTTAACAGTCACAGTGTATTTGCAGTCTGAGGATGACTTTGATGCAACATTCTTATTAAAAACAAGTGGCAGTTTCCCATTTTCCTAACTTCTCAGATTCTCAATTTCTTTTTGTAAAGACGTTATTTTTTCGTTGTTTTGGTCACGAGTGACTTTCATTGAATCATATAACTCTTTAAAGTGTCGTTTAACTTTTTCATTTTCATCTAGAAAACTCTCGTTTTCCTTTTGTAAGGCATTGACTAAGTTTTGAAGATAAAAAGTTTGAGAGTACTGAGAATCTAAAAGAGGAGGCATTTGGGATCCAGTCACATTATTCATTTCACCCTTTAATTGAGAGATTTGGGCTTTCAACTTTCTGATCGTGTTACAATGAGCTCGAATATGTTCATCACGTTTGTTTATCTGAAAAACTGCATCAAACTCTGGAACATCTGAGGATGTCTTGATATTTGAGGTTTTGACATTTTCTTTAAGATGTTGATATTTTAGTTGTAAATCAAAATGTTCAACTTCTAGTTTAGAAAGATGCTTTACCAAATTATCGTGATCATCCTGATCAATTTTCTCATTAAGTTTTGAATTAATCTTTTCAAGCTCAATGACACGATCATGGGAGACTTTCAGAGCAACAGATAATTCATGAAATTGAGAAGCATTAATGGAGAAATTCGTAGCAGTGTAAAACACATCTTGAGCAATACATTCAGAAATAAGATTCTCATTCAAGGTATGCAAGTTCTTCCTCTCAATCTCATTATATTTTAATGCTCGCTCATAGTCACTAACCTCAACTATCATTGCATCAAATTCCTTTTTCATTCCTTTAATATCTGAATCTATTCCCTTTTTAAGACTCTCAAAATGATCTTTTAGTTGTTTAAAGAAAGGCATGACCTCAGTTAAATAGCATTCTTTTGTTTGCTCAAAACCCCTTTCCCCTTCAGTTATCCCAGTGGGTGTGATCCTTTTCTTACAAGTTTTCTCAAAATCGACAAATAGTTGAAGAATAACATATTGACTGATTAAGGTCTTGCTCTTAGTGGCAATAGTTCTAGGAACTAAATGCATTGGTGTATTTGGAGGATACACAGTCGCTGCAGGCATTTTCCTAAGAGGAAGGTTTGTTTCAACAAGATTTTCAGCTTTTTGCTTATCTAAGTCCCTTTTCCAAAAAACTTGTTCAGGTGTTAACAAGGTTTGAGGCTTAAATTTGTTTAAGGAGATCCAGTTTTCCTTCTTGTAATCATGGGGCTTGATCGTTATGTTATTCTTTTTACATTCAGGATCTTCTAGCTTCTTATTCATTTTCTCCCTAGATGCATCATCTAATTTTCTATCTTCCTCAGTGCACTTAACGCAGCTAGGTTTCTGGCTAGGTTTAAGAATCTCATTGACATCATAGATTACATTTTGAGCTGCTTTTGCTATCTTACCATACTCAGGGTTGGGTTTATCTATAATGGGAACACTATGCTTATCGCTTAGAACTCTATGCTTAGTGACCATGTGAGCAGTCTGAATGGTATTCCCTTGTACGTACAACTTATTTTCAAGCTTGTTCTTCAAAGTTTTTAGATTGGAAAAATCATTCAAAAGTTTTGATTCCTTAGCATGAAATTCCTGCTTAAGCACTTTAACATTTTCTTGAAGTTCTTGTTTTTGCTTAGCAGTTTTAGAAAGCTTTTCTTGTAAGGAGTTTAACTCTTGTTTTAATAATTTTTCTCTAAAGTTACTTTTTCTAATAATTGTACGCATTTGGTTATCCAACTCCTGCTCACGAGTAGTTAGCTCAAACTTAGCACGTTGTTCATAAATGGCAACTCGTTCTTTATAGGCATTAAGTTCAGAGATAACAGAATCATCAGGGGCACATGCAGTGTATTGATCCGTTCCAAACCGTCAAGTTTTCTCACACAAACCGGCCACTTGTGAATGGCCGACCGTAAGAAACTTAAAACGGTTCAGAGACAAATGCAATGAAGATCTGGAGAGTATAGTGTTTCCCCGGGTCGTTATGTCCCAGTGAGCTATGCAATGGATCACCAAACGTATAGTGATCGAGAAATTTGAACAGAAAAAGGGATTGTGATTATTATAACTACAGAAATAGCCTATAATTACAAAGGCTTAAATGCAAATTAAAGAAAATTAAAAAAGATAAACTATATTAAATAAACGTTATCACTATTTGCAAAAATGATGTTTTTGATTTTATGTTTTTAAAACTTAAATTAAAAAAACTACGCGACGTACAAATGAAAATGTGAAACTAAATCAATATTAACCCTAAAAATATGAAAATGATATTTTTACAAACCTAATGATAAAAGAAAATTTTTAGAAAAATAAAATTAATTTTATAACAATTTAATTAATTATTATTAATTAAAAACTAATTTTAACTATTTAATAATAACCTAAAATACAAGAAAATATGAAATAAAGCTAGAAAAATAAAATTTTGACTTGGAAAAATCTAAAATAACAAAAGAGAATTTTCAAAACTATTTTGTATTTTTTGAATATTTTCTATTTTCTAGGAATTAAAAATTATTTAAAACTACTTAAATTACTTAAAAATACAAATTTAACTAAGAAAAATCTAGAAAAATATTTTTTTGTCTTTTTATATTTATCTTAACTTAAGAAAATTGAAAAATTATTTTTTTTGAAACTTTTCTGAATTATTTGTATTTAAAGCTAATTAAAAAGGCCTAAAAACTGAATTAAATCAAGAAAAATACTAAACTGACTTAGAAAAATGTGAAAAATTCAAGATAACCTTAAAATAATATGAGGAATCTAGGAAAAACGGAAAAACAAGGGCTTGTGTGCAAGAAAATGAGGCTGCAGTGTAATTAGCTTATAAATAAGCACTTTAAATAAGCAAAATGAAAACCAAGGACCACCATAGTAACACAGAAGCTAAAATATGATAAGAGTACTCAAATGAAACTAAAAACAACAAGCTTAAACCATAGAATTGCAAACTACCATGATTTGGATGATTTGGCTAATTGCTAAAAACAGATTATGGGGCTTACTTGCAGCCCAAGAATAAGCTGCCAAATAAGCTGGAAACTAGAAAAAAATTTTGCTGGAACCTAAAGAAGACCTGGCCAAGTGCTTACAAACCAAAGACCAGACCTTGGTGAGCCAAGATGAACCCTGTGCAAGCCTTGCACATACCCTGTCAGACTCAGTGTTACGAGTCAGTTGCACAGGGCAAATAAGCTCCAATTGACAAGCCCATTTAGAGCTTAAGAAAAATTCACAAAATTCAGCTAAAATGATAACAAGAAAGTAGACCAAGTGAAGTTTAAACAACACCAAGTTTCTCTTGATTTGGCTCAGAAATGAGTAAATGAAAAATCCTCCTAGGTGGGCTGAAAACTGACTTGTTGCAAATTTTTGACTTTTGACAAAACTGAAAAGTTGACTTTAATGAGTTTTGATCTTGATTTAAGGACTGAAATTGATGTATATTGATGAAATTAAGCTACTGCAAGTTGTATCTATGAATTATAAACACAAAACAAGTTTTTGATCTTACAAAATTCCAACAGTTATGATCTTAAGACAGTTTAATGGAATTTGACTTTTGAAAGTGTTCAGGCACAAATAATTGACTCAAATGAGTTCAAAAGAGTTATACAAACCTAAAACACCAAGTCCTAACTACTGCATAAACCTCTAAAACAGATTAAGCATCCAATCCAAACACCACTGTTAAGACTGATTTGCAATGGAAATTTAACCAACTGCTAAACTATCTAATGATATTGATCAAAATGAGTTTAATTAACTTAAATATTACTTACTAAACAGATTAAAACCAGTTTGGACCACAAGAACAGATTATGCAATAAAACTTGGAAATAACTTACAAATGGTCCTATCCACAGTGGATTGCCAAAGAAACACAAGACCCATTTATCTATTCTAAACCATAAAACAACCCAATATCAATCCAAATCCAAGCTCTGCATCACCCTTTTCCATTTCCAAGACCAAATGAACTTACAGTTGACTTATGTTGACCAATAACCAAATTGTTTGAAACTGAATTGTGAGCTTAATCACAGCTATAATAAGCTTGAATAAGCTTATTTGAGATGGAAATTGAACTTTTTTAAAGCTTGCAAATGAGAATTTGAAACTGAGTTATACAACAGTAAACATGAAACTAGGAACTTATATAAAAACTTTGAATTGTTAATCAAAAGCACATTACAATGAAGATTTAACTCAAGTGTGATACAAAGAAACTGAAATTACAACATTTTGATTTAAACTAATACATTTATTTAAAAAATGACATTAAAGAAAATTACAAAACTAGCTACCTTTTCTTCTCTTTCTTCCTCCCTTTTTATACACCAATATGTCTTCCTTTCTGTCTCTTAGCAAATCCTAGCATTTGTTTTGGCCATTGGATGAGTGGAAATGATCTTGGCCACTTGATCAATTTTTGGCGGGAAATTGCTTATTTGCCAGTGGGTGTTGAGTGTTAGGGGAAGGGGTACATTAAATGCAATTTGGAGTGTTAGGAGAGGTGGGGGGACATGGAGAGTGGAGGTTGAGTTGGAATGATGGGTGAGCTTGAGTGTTGCAGGGGTTGGCAGGGAAGAAGGTGAAAAAGGCGCCAAGGGTGTTTTTGTTTGACCAGATATTAGTAATAGGCAGGGGGTCAAATGAAGGGGTTCAAAATGCTTATGGCAGGGGTCACATGGGATTTGACAAGGGACCAAGGTTTAAAGAGTATAAATGACAAGGACCTAATGTGTAATTTCTGGAAATCAAGGGACCTAGGCTGCCAAATATGCAAAGTTGCTCCAAGGACTAAAAGTGACAAGTTTCAATAATGCAAGGACCAAACTTGACATTTTCCAATTTCCAAGGACCATTTTTGCCAATTTTTAAACTTGGAGGACCAAACTTGTAATTTCTCAAAACTTTTGATATTTTTCACCAAAGGACTAAATTTGACAACTTATGATTTTAAAAGGACCTTTGGTGATTTTTCTTTTGAAATTAAGTGCTCAGGGACTATTTCTGACAACTTTTGAAACTTGGGGGACTGAAACTGCCAATTATGCAAACTTAGCTCATTTTTCATCTGATTTTGAACATTTTGCATCTGAAACATATAAAATGCAATTTTGGAATATTTTCAGTATTTTGATGCATTTCTGAGCATTTTTAAACGTTTTCTTGAGTTCAGATTTGGCCAAAATGATGAGTATTTACACACTCATCAATCACCCACACTAAACTATTGCTAGTCCCTAGCAATATTTTGAGAAAAACTTAATGGATTTGAATCTCTTTACCAAAAACCATTACTTCTGGAGTAGCCAAATGTTTCAGTTCAAGTAAGAACCATGGTACACCGATAACCATGTGATTTTGAGCAAACCACCAGCTTTCAACGGATTTGATTTGTCTTTACCAGAAGCCGTTTGCTCTGGACTAGCCAACTCTTAGATAAATTATCAATATTATCTTTGGTGAGTCGATTACCAATTATGGTTTTCCACTGCCTTTACCACAAGCCATAAACTTGCGGGCTAGCCAACTCTTCACTTTTAAGGATATGGTGAGCTGAATACCATACAATTTTGGGCAAATTGCAAGCCGTCAACGGATTTGAGATATCTTTACCAAGAGCCATTTGCTCCTGGATTAGCCAATCCTTTTGTTTATTAGACATGGCGGACTGATAACCAAATGAGTAAGTGCAAAACACTTACTCCAAAAAAAAAATTGGCCAAAAACGGGGGAATTAGGGAGTATAATTATATGATAAAATTCGTGAGAATTCCCCCCCACACTTAGAAATGAATATTGCCCTCAATATTCAAAGTACCGGCGGTTATGCCGAAACAAAGAACGTAAAAGGGAAATACTACGGCCATTATTTGTGAACGTTTTTTTTTTTTTTTTTTTTTTTTTTTTTTTTTTTTTTTTTTTTTTTTTAAATCATGAAACTTGTATACAACAGCGGGGGGCAACTCCCCCACATTAGGGTAGTAGAAAATAGAAAGAAGTCAGAAATACGGGTGAAAACCCATATAGTGTGCTACTGTTTTTGATTCCCGAGTCGCTAGCTTGACTCGATCCCCGCATTAATTTGTTCATGGGGAAGCAAAGTGGAAGAAACAATCTCCATCGGACTTTCATTCAAGATGTTTGGACAAACATTTGAAGCACATGAAAGTTCCACACCGATGAGATATATTCCCGGCTGAAGATAATGGTACATGGAGATGCCGGGATCAAAGATAATGTCTTCATTCCCGAAGGAGTGAAGAACAGGAGAAGTCACATCATATGTGAGGAATGGAAGAAAGATGTTTATAACAATTAGGATCCATTCTTCATCCTCAAAATCAAATTTTATAGTTTCCTTAATGTGTATTTCATCATTAAAGCTCTTTTGGTTATTTTCAACAATTACCTCGGGAGGGAGAGGCGGGGTGGTGTCCTCAATAAGCATGTCTCCCCCCAGGTCAAGATCAAGATCAAAATAGAAATGATCATACTCCGGAGGAGATATGATGTGAGAGAGTTCACCGGAGAACTCCTCAGGATCTAGATCAAAGAGAAACGAATCATACTCGGGAAGAGAAAGACGAAAGGTGGGATTGCCACTACTCTCCTTTTTAGTATAATCGTCATCAAAGCGGAATATTTCAAATTCCGGAAGAGAATCATTGGAAAAAGCCTCAAACTCAAGAGATGTTTTGGGCTTTTCCAAGATAGAGTTACTATCCTCTACGGGGATAGGAGTTGAAGCTGGCTTAGCACAAAATGATTTGATCTTAGAAATGAGGAGATTTACATTGAACAATTTTTCACGAAGTATCTCATCCTCAATTTCCAGATCATCAGAATCTCTCACTTCCTCTAGCTTAGAAGGTAAGTTCTCGACATAATCGATGTCTCCACAAGATAAAGAATCGTTAAACGAAGTACAATCGTTGTCAGAATCGGAGAACATATCAACATGATCATTTGGAATGTCAAGAGGAGGGTAAGAATCATCATCAAGAGGCTTATCACACATATTGCCGGAGATAACCTCGGACTCACTTGGGGTTAGGACAAGGTTCTCAACACGAGACGATTCCATTTCTGGAATAGTGCTAAGAGGCTCGTCCCCCATTATGAGAGAGTCAATGGGTTCAACAATGTTTGAAGAAATAGAATCATCGACCTCTTCCAAAAGGACGTCACTTCCCTCAACCGGTGTGAGTGAAGGGGAAGAGTCGGTAATGAAAGGCTCAGAAACGGGATTGGTTGTAGCCGACAAACTCACATAATATTCTTTCATTTGAATGGAATCCTCATCATCATCGAAAATGAAAGTCTTGTGATATTGGGTTGATGTAGCATTATAAACCTCGTCATCGGTGGCTTGACAATCGTAAAAAGGATGGGGACCACCACAATAATCACATCTTTTGGAAACGGTATCAACGGGCTCTAGTTTTTGCTTCACGCATCGAATATCATTGGTAAGCTCAGCCATCTTAACCGGTTTGTTTCTTGATGTCGGAACTTTCGATTTGTTCTCGATGATCGTCAATATATCCCTTGGGGTACGATACAAGATATTGCCACCGGCGGCTGTATTGAGTGAATCTTGATCGGTTTGCGTTAAAGCGTTGTAGAATATATCGATCTGAAGTATTTCCGAGAAACCATGATGTGGGCATTTTTGTAGGAGATCTTTGAATCTTTCCCATGCCTCACCGAAACTTTCATCAAAACGCTGTTGGAAGTTTATAATCTCGTTCTTAAGATTTTCCGTCTTAGAATAAGGAAAGAAACGATTTACAAATTTTGAAACGAGATCCTCCCAGGTAGTGATCGATCGAGGGGGTTCTTTATCGAGCCAATTCCGGGCTACCCCCTCGAGAGAAAATGAGAATAACATCAACTTAATTGTGTCATGGGGAACATCCTTATATTTTATAGTCGAAATTAGCTTATCAAACCATCGGATGTGAGCATAGGGATCATTCCTCTCGAGACCATAGAATGGATTTGACATAATTAGTTGAATTAAACCGGTGTTTATCTCGAAATTCTCGGAAAGAATCTCCGGTACAACGATAGCATCTTCGTAACCCTCGATGGGTACTTGGAGCATTTCTAACATCGTACGCGTGTCCGCCATTAGAATTAAACATGTAGAGGGTTAAAGAGATAGAATCAAATGGTCAAGAGGAATGAGAAGAATATTTTTGGATTTTTGGATTTTTTATAAGAAAATATAAACATATATAGATGGTATGAACAATGAGTGAATATTCAAATCACTAATCTGCTAAACGGAAGATAATCAGCACAGCTCCCCGGCAGTGGCGCCAAAAATTTGATCCGTTCCAAACCGTCAAGTTTTCTCACACAAACCGGCCACTTGTGAATGGCCGACCGTAAGAAACTTAAAACGGTTCAGAAACAAATGCAATGAAGATCTGGAGAGTATAGTGTTTCCCCGGGTCGTTATGTCCCAGCGAGCTATGCAATGGATCACCAAACGTATAGTGATCGAGAAATTTGAACAGAAAAAGGGATTGTGATTATTATAACTACAGAAATAGCCTATAATTACAAAGGCTTAAATGCAAATTAAAGGAAATTAAAAAAGATAAACTATATTAAATAAACGCTATCACTATTTGCAAAATGATGTTTTTGATTTTATGTTTTTAAAACTTAAATTAAAAAAACTACGCGACGTACAAATGAAAATGTGAAACTAAATAAATATTAACCCTAAAAATATGAAAATGATATTTTTACAAACCTAATGATAAAAGAAAATTTTTAGAAAAAGAAAATTAATTTTATAACTATTTAATTAATTATTATTAATTAAAAACTAATTTTAACTATTTAATAATAACCTAAAATACAAGAAAATATGAAATAAAGCTAGAAAAATAAAATTTTGACTTGGAAAAATCTAAAATAACAAAAGAGAATTTTCAAAACTATTTTTGTATTTTTCTGAATATTTTTCTATTTTCTAGGAATTAAAAATTATTTAAAACTACTTAAATTACTTAAAAATACAAATTTAACTAAGAAAAATCTAGAAAAATATTTTTTTGTCTTTTTATATTTATCTTAACTTAAGAAAATTGAAAAATTATTTTTTTGAAACTTTTCTGAATTATTTGTATTTAAAGCTAATTAAAAAGGCCTAAAAACTGAATTAAATCAAGAAAAATACTAAACTGACTTAGAAAAATGTGAAAAATTCAAGATAACCTTAAAATAATATGAGGAATCTAGAAAAAATGGAAAAACAAGGGCTTGCTGCAAGAAAATGAGGCTGCAGTGTAAGTAGCTTATAAATAAGCACTTTAAATAAGCAAAATGAAAACCAAGGACCACCACAGTAACACAGAAGCTAAAATATGATAAGAGTACTCAAATGAAACTAAAAACAACAAGCTTAAACCACAGAATTGCAAACTACCATGATTTGGATGATTTGGCTAATTGCTAAAAACAGATTATGGGGCCTACTTGCAGCCCAAGAATAAGCTGCCAAATAAGCTGGAAACTAGAAAAAAAAAGCTGGAACCTAAAGAAGACCTGGCCAAGTGCTTACAAACCAAAGACCAGACCTTGGTGAGCCAAGATGAACCCTGTGCAAGCCTTGCACATACCCTGTGCAGACTCAGTGTTAACTGAGTCAGTTGCACAGGGCAAATAAGCTCCAATTGACAAGCCCATTTAGAGCTTAAGAAAAATTCACAAAATTCAGCTAAAATGATAACAAGAAAGTAGACCAAGTGAAGGTTAAACAACACCAAGTTTCTCTCGATTTGGCTCAGAAATGAGTAAATGAAAAATCCTCCTAGGTGGGCTGAAAACTAACTTGTTGCAAATTTTTGACTTTTGACAAAACTGAAAAGTTGACTTTAATGAGTTTTGATCTTGATTTAAGGACTGAAATTGATGTATATTGATGAAATTAAGCTACTGCAAGTTGTATCTATGAATTATAAACACAAAACAAGTTTTTGATCTTACAAAATTCCAACAGTTATGATCTTAAGACAGTTTAATGGAATTTGACTTTTGAAAGTGTTCAGGCACAAATAATTGACTCAAATGAGTTCAAAAGAGTTATACAAACCTAAAACACCAAGTCCTAACTACTGCATAAACCTCTAAAACAGATTAAGCATCCAATCCAAACACCACTGTTAAGACTGATTTGCAATGGAAATTTAACCAACTGCTAAACTATCTAATGATATTGATCAAAATGAGTTTAATTAACTTAAATATTACTTAGTAAACAGATTAAAACCAGTTTGGACCACAAGAACAGATTATGCAATAAAACTTGGAAATAACTTACAAATGGTCCTATCCACAGTGGATTGCCAAAGAAACACAAGACCCATTTATCTATTCTAAACCATAAAACAACCCAATATCAATCCAAATCCAAGCTCTGCATCACCCTTTTCCATTTCCAAGACCAAATGAACTTACAGTTGACTTATGTTGACCAATAACCAAATTGTTTGAAACTAAATTGTGAGCTTAATCACAGCTATAATAAGCTTGAATAAGCTTATTTGAGATGGAAATTGAACTTTTTTAAAGCTTGCAAATGAGAATTTGAAACTGAGTTATACAACAGTAAACATGAAACTAGGAACTTATATAAAAACTTTGAATTGTTAATCAAAAGCACATTACAATGAAGATTTAACTCAAGTGTGATACAAAGAAACTGAAATTACAACATTTTGATTTAAACTAATACATTTATTTAAAAAACGACATTAAAGAAAATTACAAAACTAGCTACCTTTTCTTCTCTTTCTTCCTCCCTTTTTATACACCAATATGTCTTCCTTTCTCTCTCTTAGCAAATCCCAGCATTTGTTTTGGCCATTGGATGAGTGGAAATGATCTTGGCCACTTGATCAATTTTTGGCGGGAAATTGCTTATTTGCCAGTGGGTGTTGAGTGTTAGGGGAAGGGGTACATTAAATGCAATTTGGAGTGTTAGGAGAGGTGGGGGGACATGGAGAGTGGAGGTTAAGTTGGAATGATGGGTGAGCTTGAGTGTTGCAGGGGTTGGCAGGGAAGAAGGTGAAAAAGGCGCCAAGGGTGTTTTTGTTTGACCAGATATTAGTAATAGGCAGGGGGTCAAATGAAGGGGTTCAAAATGCTTATGGCAGGGGTCACATGGGATTTGACAAGGGACCAAGGTTTAAAGAGTATAAATGACAAGGACCTAATGTGTAATTTCTGGAAATCAAGGGACCTAGGCTGCCAAATATGCAAAGTTGCTCCAAGGACTAAAAGTGACAAGTTTCAATAATGCAAGGACCAAACTTGACATTTTCCAATTTCCAAGGGCCATTTTTGCCAATTTTTAAACTTGGAGGACCAAACTTGTAATTTCTCAAAACTTTTGATATTTTTCACCAAAGGACTAAATTTGACAACTTATGATTTTAAAAGGACCTTTGGTGATTTTTCTTTTGAAATTAAGTGCTCAGGGACTATTTCTGACAATTTTTGAAACTTGGGGGACTGAAACTGCCAATTATGCAAACTTAGCTCATTTTTCATCTGATTTTGAACATTTTGCATCTGAAACATATAAAATGCAATTTGGAATATTTTCAGTATTTTGATGCATTTCTGAGCATTTTTAAATGTTTTGCAGTTCAGATTTGACCAAAAATGATGAGTATTTACACACTCATCATGTATTCATCAAAAACATAGTCATCGTTGACTGCAGAAGATGCATCACTTGGTACGACCTCACTTTCACTTTGTTTCACATATTGATCATATGGGACAACATTGATATTACCCATATTTTCAATATTTGACTCAATAGTTTCAGTTGATTGTACTTTGTCATGCATCTTTTGCACATCAGTATCATCGTACAGTTTTAATACCTCAGAAATGATTTTGTCTTTGGATGGACCAGCTTGGGGTGATGAAGAGACTTTAGGAGGGACCATTGGAGAAATGCTAGCCATGAAAATGGTTTGTGCAGTAGGTTCATCATCAACGTCAGAGTCATATGCATCACAATCAGCGACTTGAAAGGCATTCTGATGATTGTTGCCTATCTCCTGAATTGGCTGCTCATCCACATCTGCATCATACGTCTTGGCATTTCCCTCAGCAAGAAACAACAACTCTTCTTCATCCAAAGCTGCACCATTATCCTGAGCTTGAACAAGCAAAATCTTATCCCTGAAGTACTCTGCATTCTGAGGGCGTTTTGGCGATGTGCAGTTCCTTACAATGTGTCCCTCACCTCCACAGTTGTAGCACTTGATCGGCTTTGCTTGTCCCTGATTTCCATTCCTTCCCCTATTCTGATTTGCCACATATCCTCTACCGACTCCACCTCTTCCTTGTTCATAATGTCTTTCTTGAACTGGCTGCACCATAACTTTCCCATCTCTGACAGTGGCTTGATTGTGTGGATTGGATGCACTTATGAGATTGTTGTTGGTGTGTGGAAGAGAGTTCATGTTTTGACTAATCAGGAGAGCCAGTTGATTAATGAAGTTTCCCACGTGTGCATCAGCATCAGCTTGTTTGAACATAGGACCAGGAATGAGTTTGTGATTACCATTACCCATGGGTATAACTTGAGATGCTTTGGTGGTAATTCCAATGTTTGAGTAGAATGCAGTTGAATCATTTGATGAGCTTGTCTCTCCCGGGTTGGTTTTGAACTGATCTAGAATCCTTTTTTCAAACATAGCATGTCTCTCATTCTGAAGAAGGAAGGCATAGTGTTGCTCATAGTTTGTATTTTTTAGTCCTTTGGTTAGCTTCACAGAGGTGACAAACTTATGCCATTCGGGATTCATGTTGTTTACAAACTTTGAGTTCAGCTGACTGTTTGGCATAGTCATTCTGATGTTCCTCATGTCATTAACAAGCTTGTGGAATCTCATAGAGGTTTCATCTTGAAGTGCTCACAGAGGTTTCATCTTGAAGTGCTCAAATTCATCATAGAGTTGTGATTCTCTGTCTTCCATAGTTAATTCAGAACCATAAAGAAGCATCTTGACATTATCCCACACTGCCTTGGCTTCGGTGTTGTGATTGATAAGCTTGTAGAGATCTTTAGGAAGACCTTGAAGTACGATGTTAGAAGCCCTGATATCATCATCGAATCTCTTTTTCTCCTTATCATTGAGCTCATCATATGTCTTTGGTCTGTCTATTCCATAGATCATTGTTCCATCTGCAGCTGTATCAATTAAGTCTCTTGTAGTCTCAATCTGATAAGGTCCTTCATCAATCGATTTGAGAATGTTGACCCCATTTTCCTTTCCAAGACAGTACAAACTGATTCTTTGAGCCCAAGAGTCGTAGTCAGTTCTGTCAAGCATAGGTGGACGAGTATCTGAACCAGCTGCTTGAACATCCTCGGCAACAATGGAGATGATTGTAGGTCCGTTGGTAGACATGTTAACAGATTACACGGGATTTTATAACTCAATGATTAAGCCGGGAAATAGATTCTTTCACGGGATTTTACTAAATCAAGAGAAAACCGTACTACAAACAAAAGTTAACCAAGTCGCTAAGAATCTTTGAATCAAGTCGCTAAAAACCAAGTTGCTAAGACAAGTCGCTAAGTTCCAAATCTCTATGAATTTTGACAGCAAGTCGGTATGCACCAAGTCACTAAGAAATCAAGTCGCTAAATAGCAACTCGCTACTGGTCCAAATCGCTAACACCAAGTCGCTACGAAACTTAAGAACAAGTCGCTATCAAAATTGAAAGCAAGTCGCTACCTTACCAAGTCGCTACCCATAGTGGAGAATCTACTAACTGTACTTTTTGTCGGCTTTGTCTCTAAAGGCAAGTCGCTAGGACCAAATCGCCACCAAGCAACACTACAACTCGCTAATTTTTTTCTGAAGCAAGTCGCTAACAAGAAAGTTACACCGAGAGCCAAGTCTCTAACATGAAAAACTTCCAAAACACACTTTTCAATCCAAAACAAGCTCAACCACAGTGATTCAAGCTTACCAAAACAAAACCTAAACACTTATGATGATCCTAAACACAAAAGTACAATCAAAATCCAAACTTTAACACTAGAAATCAACCAAATGATGCAAAAACCACTAAACTTTCTCAAACTCAAAAAACCACCTAAAAACCACTAAAAATCCAAAGATATGTAAGAGATGATCTAACATTTTCAATATCTGATTCACAGATTTCAGTTGGTTGTACTTTTTATAGTATCTTTTGCTCATCAACCTCATCGTATAATTTTAATACCTCAGAGATGATTGATGCCTTGGAGGGACCCGCCTGTTGTGGTGAAGTAGCCTTTGGAGAGACCATTGGAGAAATGATGGCCATGAAGATGGTTTTGGAAGTTGGTTCATCATCAACATCCGAATCATAAGCATCACAATCAGCTACTTGAAAGGCATTTTGATGATTGTAACCTATTTCCTGAATTGGCTGCTCATCCACATCAGCATCATAGGTTTTGGCATTTCCCTCCGCAAGAAACAGCAACTCTTCTTCATCCAAAACTGCTCCATTATCCTGAGCTTGCACCAGCAGCATCTTGTCTCTGAAGTATTCTGCATTCTGTGGACGTTTTGGAGATGTGCAGTTCCTTGCAATATGTCCCTCACCACCACAGTTGTAGCACTTGATTGGCTTTCCTTGTCCTTGATTTGCATTCCTTCCACGATTCTGATTAGCCACATACCCTCCACCTGCTCCAATCATCCCTTGTTCATACCGTCTTCCTTGCACATTCTGCACCACCACCTTTCCATCTCTGACAGTAGCTTGATTGTGTGGATTGGATGCTGTTCTGAGGTTATTGTTGGTGTGTGGAGTGGAATTCAGATTTTGACTAACCATGAGAGATAGTTGATTGATGAAGTTTTCCATGAGTGTGTTTGAATCTGGTGGTTTATATGCTGGATCTGGAATGAGCTTGTAGTTACCATTACCCGTTGGTATGACTTGAGAAGCTTTGGTAGTAATCCCTACATTGGTGTAGAATGCAGTTGAGTCATTTGTTGAGCTTTCCTCTCCCTGTTTAGATTTGAACTGTTCAAGAATCATTCGTTCAAACATAGCATGTCTCTCATTCTGAAGCAGGAATGCATACAATTGCTCATAGTTAGTGTTCCTCAAACCCTTAGTTAACTTAACTGAAGTGACAAATTTGTGCCATTCGGGATTCATGTTGTTCACAAACTTTGAATTTAGCTGAATATTTGGCATAGTCATTTTGATATTCCTCATGTCATTCACAAGCTTGTGGAACCTCACGTAATATTCAGTAACACTTTCCCCTGGTAACATCTTAAAGTGTTCAAAGTCATCATACAATTGTGATTCTCTGTCTTCTTTAGTTAATTCCGAACCAGAGAGAAGCATCTTGACATTGTCCCAAACTGCCTTGGCTTCAGTGTTGTGATTGATTAACTTGTAGATGTCTTTTGGAAGACCCTGAAGTATAATGTTTGAAGCCCTGATATCAGCATCATATCTCTTTTTCTCCTTATCACTGAGCTCATCATACGTCTTTGGCCTGTCCAAACCTAAGATCACTATTCCATCCGCAGCAGTTTTAAGTGTGTCTCTTGTAGTCTCAATCTGATAAGGTCCTTCATCAATTGATTTGAGAATGTTGACCCCATTTTCCTTTCCCAGGCAATACAATAGTCAGTTCTGTCTAGCATGGGTGGACGAGTATCTGATCCAGCTGCTTGAACATCCTCAGCTACAAAAGAAATGATTGTAGGCACGTTGGTAGACATGATTACAGATTTTACGGGATTTTATAACTCTATGATTAAACGGGGAAATATATTCTTTCACGGGATTTTACTAAATCAAGAGACAACCGTAAAACGTAATAGAAACACTAAATCTCAAGAGACAAATCGCTCAAAGTGACAAGTCGCTTCAGCCAACAAATCGCTCAAAACAGACAAATCGCTTAAATACTCAAATCGCTTCAATAAGCAAGTCGCTAAAATTGACAAATCGCTTTATCAATCAAATCGCTGAAACCTACAAGTCGCTTAACCCAGTAACTCGCTAAATAACAAGTCGCTTAAAAATGACAAACCGCATAAATAGCACAAGTCGCTTAAACTCACAACTCGCTTAAATAAGCAAGTCGCTAAAAAATGACAAATCGGTCACCCAAAAAATCGCACAAGTACAGCCACTACCCGGAAAAATAGCTTAAATAAGTTATTTGTAGAGGACACAAATCGCTTCCAAGCTAGGAAAAGTCGCTAGTTCGAATACTTTACCGTGGCTCAAATCGCTAACTTTAGACTAACTAAAACGCCTCTTTTAAATCCAAAAAAAGTCCAAACAAAATGATTCAAGCCTTCCAAATCAAAACCTAAACACATATGATGATCCTAAACACAAAAGTACAATCAAAATCCAAACTTTAACACAAGAAATTGTCCAAATGATGCAAATACCACTAAACTTTTTCAAACCCAAAAACCATATAAAACCACTAGAAATCCAAGACTATGTAAGAGAGATGATCAAACCATGGCTCTGATACCATTCGTAACATATTGGATTTCAAAAACACATCAAACCATGATCACAAAGGGGCGTATACTTTTTGTTTTAGAGAGAGAAAGTTTAGAGGTTTAGGGAACTTAGTGAGAGAAAGTAAAACTATTATTAGGTAGAGGGTATTTATAGTATCATACATAAACGCCACCTACAGACTGTGGATCAGGCATACAGTGGGTAAAGACCCGTCCGTCCACCATGGTGTTACTAAACTAAATGCTACCTAACATTAAATAACTAAATGAATTCATGTCCACTAGTGTTATAATAACATGCAAAACCAGTAAGTGTTTTCAGATAATAAATTGGACTAACGTGTGATTATTTGGATAACTGTGAATCATTGGTACGTATCGGTTATTTGGAATTGGGCGATATTTTTAATTAATAGCCTTGATTGGATAACAAATTAATTTTGGTGATTTGGGTAATTTGTAAGTTATTAACAAACATTAGATTTGATACTCGTTAATCAGTTGTGTTTGAGAATTGAAAGAGTCAATTGGAAGTGTTTAGTGGTGTTGGGTATGTTTGGTTGTGTGTTTAGATGGCGAGATTGGTATGAGTTTGTTTGGAGGATTAATTGGAGTTGAGAAATTGTTTATTTTGGACTTAATGATATATGTCAACTTTGGGCTACGTTGGTGTTATCGTGACTTTTTAGTCTCGACTGACCCCGACAACGCCATAACATGGTCTTTAGTATTCATTCAACAATATGATGTGTAAAAGCCGAGCGTCATGACTCAGACTTATGAACTCGAAATGAATAATGACTCTAAACTTATATTGAAACTTGACGAAATATACATATATATAAACAAGTAAATGAAACTAGAAAATATGGATGTTAAATAGGTTTTGTACTAAACATTCGATAACAAAACTCACCTTGCTATTCGACATTTTAAAAAGGGAACTAACGCCTAAAATTAGAAATGTTTTGTAATTAATGAGTCATTAAATGTTTCGAGGGCACATTTATCGAAATGTGGCATTTATGAGTATTTAATATCATCTATGTGTTGTCCGTTGGTTACGAATGACCTAACATTAATAGCGTCGATCCACGTGGATAACGGACTTATTAGGTTGACAAAGCTAATAAGCGCCCGCTATGTACGTGGAATAACATTACTAATGGGTGAATTATCCTTATGACTCGTTAGGATGTGACTAGTTTTGGGATAATAAGCGACATGAATAAACGGTTGAGTTTATCGAGTTGACAAATTTGATAAGATCTAACTATTTATTCCGAAACTTATTAAACTATAAAGTTATCGTTTAGATGTCTCATTGTGTCATTATGAGTCACATTGTGGTTATTTGAGTGCATTCATGGTGTCTTGTCAAGTCGATACCACACACACACGATAATACCTAACGCTAATAACTAAATGGTGCTACGAGATATTATTAAGATAAGAAAATGAATAAATTTGGGGTAGATAACATTGAAGTTGGGAATATATATTAAGAATTGGTTGTAATAATTAGTTGTGCCTTGCTTTATAAAAATTCATTGAACCTCGAATGAATATAGACTGATCACCTATATTCAGCCAGAGACAGCAGGACATGGACTGATCACCTATGTCCGTCTCAGAGGTGAATTTTACAAATACTGGGAGTAGTTATAACAAAATTTTGTTTGGGTTAGAGATTGGTTTTAAGAACAATGGGCTTTAGGTGGACTCACACACTCACACTCACCAAACATCACGAACGCCTGCACTCACACACGACACACTAGCATCGCAACACCTCTCGAACCGTAGTGTTTCTGACACCGCTATGCGTCTCCATTTATATGGAATTCCTGTTTGTCGTCGTCGAGCGTAGTTCGCCATAAGTCGGGTTAGACCCGATTGGCACCATTTACATTTGAGTTGCTTCACGTCATAAGCCTCGTCGATCTCACTAGAGCGTTTGGAATTGTTTGGGCTATTTTTGAATTTGGTCTTGACAATTTTGGAGTTGGTTTTGATTTTGATTTTTGGTTTTTTGATTCTGTGATTTTGATCTCGTTTCGAGTTTTAACTCATCATTTGACATTAAATCATCATTCGACCTCGAATCGGTATTCGATTTCGAAATGTCATTCGGTCGCATTGCGATAGTAACCGTATTGGAATTATCATTCGCTGCATTTCGTTAGTAACCTTGTTGGGATTATCATTCCACATCGTTTTGCTAGTAATCCCGTTGGATTTGTCATCTAGCCTCGTTTCGCTGGTAACCGTGTTACCGACACTTATATCTCAAGCCTAGTCTTGAACCGATTGTTGTTAAAACTTCTGAAACCTTTCCATTCACTCGATGTTGATTCAAACAACGTCATCTAGTCGACATTGTTCATTTTCTAAACTGATAATGTTTTGGTCGACGTTGCTTCACCAACAGCTTTCAATTAAGGTAGTATCTTATGTGTTGTTGATGTCGTACCTTATCCTCTAGTTAGGTACCCCTGTCGATAACATTCTAGAAACCTGTTTTAGTGAAGTTGTTAACCAAGGTTATCCTTAGATATTGTTCCGTCGATGTTAACTCTAACAACATTGAACTCTCAACATTGTTTTGTCAACAATAGTCTGCTACGTCATACCACCGGTTGTGTTACACTCCATCGGTGCAAAATTATTTAGTAAACCAACTTGGAGCCATTAACCTTTACTCGTATATGGGAGTTGAATTGATATTGATCGATAGTAGACCTTCTTTTGGGAATCAGGACTTTGGGGTTGAATATTGAACCTTTCTGCTTTAAGTGTTAAGTGCACCAATGAACCAATAAACTGATTGAGGTTAGTAATAAATGCACTCTTTAGGAGTCTTACTTTTCGCCTCTAACCTAGATATCATGCTAAGTCAACCGACCAATTGCTGGTAGCAATCAAGAGACATACTTTGAACTTCCTAGACTTCTCATCCAGTAGAGATTCCGTGCTCAGCAGAAATTTTGAAATCCTAAGGAGTAACCTGAACCACGTTCCTTGGAACAACCACCTAATCCTTCTCTTATCCTTCGAGAACCACCTGCTATCCTTTAGGTCCTCTTAACCGAACGATAAGCTACACCGTAGATGAAACTTTGGAAGAAGAATTCCGCACCGTTACTTGGGTAGTTACTGGAAGTCCTACCTAACATGTTCACCTCCCGCTATACAACAAGATAAAAAGTATGGACGACCTTGCTCGTTTCTCCTCATATAGTTTTCGCAGTTTTAGAGAATCCCTCAATCTTCTTTTAAGGAGGTGAGAGTGTACTCATTCCTCTCCCTCTAGTAAAGTGACTTGCTCCAATGAGCTTGTCCTCACTTTCGAACTATAGCTCTTCACTTTCTCTCCACTATGGAACTCTAATTAAAAAGGGAAAGCCCCTTGATCCGTTTTCTCTATCTGAGATTCATTTGGTTAGTACACATCTGATTCTTCTTTCTCAACCTTCAACTCCCTCCGATACTCTTTAAGGAAGAAGTGCGATCGGAAAAACCTGAGTTACACAAATAGACTTCTCCACACGTAAAGGAAACCGTGTGCTTTAGGAAATGCTGATTTCTATCCTTTCCGGATTGTGGCAATAGCCACACACCCATTTTTATCTATCACTTCCTAGAGCCGAGAGAACAGATCTGGATATGCTTACAGTGTATCATCTCCAGACTGATGGCTGAAGTAAAGAAACCATTTGAACCTTAGTAGAACACATCGCGTGTCTATCAAGTTTGGCAACGGTTGGGATAGACACCTCTCGTTGGCCAAACTCTCTTATAGACATCTCTCGAGTCTGAAAATGGTTGGGACAAACACCTTCCATTGGCCAACTCCTCCTATAACCATACCTATCGCTTTAATGCCTCAAAGGCACCGTAATAGATCCTATATGGTCATAATTGTCGATCCCGATTGTTGGGTAGAAATGGAAATACCCAACCTACCAACCCTGAACCTATTTAAGAAACTACCAAGGAAACTGTTCTAAGTTGAGATGGATATGTAAGTGGCTCACAAACCATTAGGAGACATCGACAACGTAAATCTCTTGAACCCTTCGAGATGACCTAGGTTAAGCCTAGGGATTCATCATGAGAATAAGTGAAGCGTTTAGTAAACGCGAAAGCGTAAATCATCGTTATTTCGAACTTTTCAAAATCCTTGTTGAAATTAGACCAGTAGCTCAGAACCTTGACATAACATCAATACTCAGTAGTACTCCCGACATTCCTTGCATAATAGAAAGAAATGACTCGCCAATGAGGCAATTGTTATCCCTCTGGGAAATCCTAATCTCTGAACGTTTAAAACTTTGTTGACCTATCGAAATTATAGACTATGAGGTCGAGCGAATTTAGTAAAGTCGCATTCCTATCTTCGAAGCTCATAGAAACTCGCTTTAAGATCCTAGATTCACGTAGGGAACGTGAAGATGAATCCTCGTGCGTATGCACTCACCTCTTTTAAACCTCAACAATTAACTTGAATTGAATCGCGAGGACGCGATTCCTTTTAAGGAGGTGAGGCTGTGACAACTCGTAAATTCCTCGATGCGTCATAATTGGAGAAACATCGATTAGAGCGATCGTTTTAACCAATTTGAGATACGAATCGTATTATATATCATTTTTATTGGAAATAATATTTTAAGAACAATGGCGTAATTCCCGAGTCCCGAATCCGTCGTTAGCTAACCCCAAACGAGTCCAGAACCTAATATATCTAGGGTTTTAGAAAGTTTCATGTATGGCCCCTTTGGTATTTATCCCGCCGCCCCCTAAGAATACCATAATTACACCTTGGGTCCCTCCTGGATATATAAATATCCACACCCTTCACCCTTTCTCCCATTTTCACTCCTTTTCATTCTCTCTCTACAAACACAAACACTAATACTCCCCTTTCTCTCTCTAAAAATCCGGCCACCACCCTCCCTAGGGTTCTGGCGCCGTCACTCTTTTCGGCCAAAATTCCGGTGAACACCAAATGTTACACCACCCCTTCTAATCAATAGATCGGGGTCTTGTGACCCCGTTTATGCTTCGTACACACCCAGACAAGCCCTAACGCGCTCCAAATCTGAGATTTGGATTTCGGATTTTTAGGTTTTCAAAAGATAACGATTAGTTTATGCTCGTTCTTGGTTCATATGAGTTGTACTCGTACAAGGACGCCATCACAACCCTCTTTCTTCTCTTTCTCTCAAGGTAAGCATGACCATATCCTATATTTCGTTATCTTGACCGGCCGTATATATATATATATTTATATATATATATATATATATATATATATATATATATATATATATATATATATATATATATATATATATATATATATATTTATTGTGTTATTTTTTTGTGGATGTAAAAAATTAAAACACGTTTTAAAAATGGATTGATAAATACTCGTATGGTAGACCTTTGAAAAACAAGATTTAAAAATGATAGTGTTAATTTTCGTGTGGAGAAACGAGTTTACAGCAAATGGAGAAGTGATTTTGTGGGTCTTGATTTAATTTCTTATTCATGGTACTAATTTGAATCGAGTAAATGAGATAAAAATAATTGTGACTATTAACATATGGCAAAAGATGTATTCGATTAATATGTGGGTTGATTATTTCTGTTTTTGGATGTGTGAATGGTTCGGGTTAGGACAGAAAAGATTTACCGGGTTTGACTTCTTTGATTATAGGTCGGTTAAGGATTCATATGTTAACTCATTTTCTGTTTTGAGTCAAGTGACTCAATAAGTCGGGTCAACCTCGAGTCGGGTTGGGTCAAATGACCCGTGTGGGTATTTGTTGTAAAAGTCGTGCAAACCGAGTTGCGTTGATTGTGTCGGTCACACTAGAGTGTATTTGAATTAGTAAATTGTTGTCGGATCTCGACGGGTAATACTTGAATTAGACGCGGTAACTAGTTATAAATCATAAAACGATGACAATAAAGAATATCGAAATAAATAAGTGGTGACCGGTATAGGCAATGAACTAAAATGGGAAATATGTGACGAGATAATCATATGTAAGTTATTGATTATTAAGGGATTTTAAATTGCGATTATAAAGGAAATCAAAACTAACAAATGGAAAACGGAATAATTAAAAAGGGTAAGATTATTATCATGAGATGACGTTTGACTTGTGATTTTTATTGGTTTCGGGTTTGATCCGGGTGTTTATCTTAATATGTTACCTAGCTATGGTATAAGTCGGAAGTAGTAGCGGGTATTAAATGAATTAGACACGATACTAGTATATAAGTCCTAATCGGTTATCAAAATAAATTAACGACTACTAATGAAATGTTTAAATAATATATGCTTATGGGTTAACTATATACATATATATATACATACATACATACATACATATATATATATATATATATATATATATATATATATGTACATATAAAACGGTATGATAAACTATGATTGATAATTAATAACGGATATTACGTATACGTTATAACTTATAAGATTTAATACGAATTATAAAGCTTGGAATAACAATTGATGAAGAGTCATGATGATTATAAGTACGCTAAACGTTTTGTACTGAACGAGTATAATATATTAGACTCGGAAATGAGTTTAATATATTTTTTTCGCGATATGCTTAAATGTTCTATTTTCTCATATTAACTAATGGCGAGATGTTTAGATATATATTTTCGACGAATAGTGTATTATTATTAAAAACCCTTATCAACTACGATAATAATTCATGTTTTACTACAATAATAACTTGTATTTTATAAATACATGATTAGTCTCTATAAACTAATTGAAGAAGGTTATTTGGATGAGGTAACTTATTAAAGACATAATGGGTTTAGGAACATTGGGTAAACGAACGTGTCATTATAGTACACTACTCAATACACCTTATATGAAGTATTTTATTATAAACTTGTATAAATTACGAGTAACAAATGTGACATCTTTACTAATAAAGTGATAAACGGAAACTTATCTTTTATTGTTAACGTGTACGTTCGGGATTTTGGGGAAACAAGTTAACCTATTTGTGTTTAAATAAATAGTCGTTGTCATTTCCTAGTCTTTGACTAGCTTCAGTATTGTCGGTATATTATAACTTGGTCAATGTCTTTTCCGTTTTGGCGTGCGTTCTAGTTAGTATGTCTCGACTATGTCGACATTTTCTCTTTCGCGTGAGTTGTGCGTCGCATCTATGTTTCTTACCACCACACAAAACGTTAAAACTAAACTTTTGGAGATATGAATTATGAACTTTTGGAAACAATAATGGACTTTTGAAAGTATCAACATGAATGATCCACGAAAACTACGACACATTACTTTCTATTGACTTCTTTATCATGTGAGCCGCATTTTAAGATAATCGTATACGCATTAGGTTGTGTCGTTTCTATTCAATTGTATGTGTCGTACATTCATGTGGATTCCGTAGAGATTATCTTTAGATGCCAGTCGTGTCAATAGTGAATAGTGCATTGTTGTGGCTAAGGTGAGTTTCATAGCCCCTCTTTTCTAAAGTTTTCATAACTATTTTGGGGGAGAATACATGCTGCTTTTTAAAAACTATAACTGGATATGCGAATATTATTTGGAATGAATGTTGTTTAGTATATTTGTTTTGGTGATTGAACGTTTTACGTGTTTATGTGAATGCAAACTATTTCTTGGACCTGCCATTATTCTTTTGAATTGCTAATGTGTTGTCTAGGAAAGGCTAGACATGAGACATTTGTTAACTTAGACTAGGGTAGCATCTCTATGCTATAACGCGATGCCTAGCTAAGAATAGACCGACCTAGTCCAGGGTAGCTTGTGTTCTAGGCCTTGCTACGATTGTACTGGCTAGAGTCGCATGAGGCCCTGCACTAAGATCTCAAACGTATTATAGATTATTGATTGGATTGATTATGGATTGGATAGATTATTGATTGGATAGTTTATTGATTGGATTGATTATGGATTGGATAGATTTTTGATTGGATAGATTATTGATTGGATTGACGGTTGATTGGAATGTCTATTATATATCTGCCATAGTCGCACATAGCAATTAAAATATATTAGGTCCACTATTAATTTATAACTAAACTCTATGAACTCACCAGCATAAGCTGACCTTTTAGCATGTGTTCTCATGTTTAAGGCGATAGCTCACTATTGGAAGACGCTTGGCAAAGGGCATGGTCATAGGTGACTCTGATGAATAAACGGGACCGCTTTAATTATCTTTTGGGCCTATTTCCGCACTACTTTCATTAATGTAAACTTATGGTTTTCAATTAATGAATCTTATTCTAAATAAATGGAATAAAAACCATTCTTTGTACCTTATGTTGTGATGCCAAGATTGTAGCACCCAAAGGCTCGTATGCTTCCGCTAGACCGTATTTTGGGGTGTTACAGATTGGTATCAGAGCCAAGGTTATAGAGAACTGGGTATTTTCAAAACCTAGACTATAACCACTTTTTTGAAAACTTAGCCCTATAATGAGAACTTGCCAAAGGCTCGTATGCTTCCACTAGACCGTATATAGACTATAACCCTTTTTCACATTTTAGGTCATTTGGAAGAAAAATGCTGGAATGGAGCATTTTTGGACGAAAAGAGACTAAAACATGAAGAAAAAGGCTAAGTCAAGAAAATAAGGCTGAAACTGTAACACCCCCAATCTCATGATATGCATCGGAATTCAAACTGGGTGTTACTCGACGGCACAAAAGTCACAATAATAGAAAAAGATCTCTAAAGGAGTCGTTTTAAAAAGGATTTATCATTCAAATATAACAGAGTTTACAAAGATGAGGTCCCAAATGGTTCCAAGGTTACAAAATACATTAAATAGGTTTTCGAATGATAATAAAATTTATAGCCTTCTTGAGTATCCGTGCTCCTCCGTGCCAGCCTCATTCATTATTGACCTGAAATACATGCTTAAAACTATCAACACAAAGGTTAAGTGAAATTCATAGAGTTTATAGTTAAGTATTTGAACACATAATGTTTGTGTGGGTTACGTTGTTATACACCCATAATGTTGAAAACAAAACAGTTATTATTTCACTAAGCTCATGCAACCAAGGCATTAACATGTTCCAATATAAATTGGTGAAAATGTTGGTACAAGCCCTAATAGGTAAAATTTCCGTTTTACCTAATGTTACTCAAATACAGTGCGTTTGTTTGCCTACCCGGTCAACACAAACGGGATTCGTCAATCCCAATAGATATATTCACAACATTCGCGCCCACTCTCTCTAGTGATTAATGGTTCATGATTAGGGACTTATGTTTGGCAATTATGTTTACTTAGTGACAATAAAACAATCGGATAAGCAATGTGTTCAGTTTTAATATAAAGCATGTATCTCCAAAAGGGTTTGTAAAACAATTAACTAATAGAAAATCGGGCTATGAACTCACCGAGAGTTGATGATGTTAAGTGCTTTAACAGATGTGATGGATAAATCGGGAAACTTCTACGTGCAACCAAAAATGGAATGTTGCGACTTAGGTTTGGAATAATGTTTAGGAAAAACATAAACCATCCTATATATGTCTCTATGTTGATCATGATGTAGTCATTTATAGTTTGTTGCTTATAATAACATTTTAGTATGTGAAAACGTATTTAGTTTATAGATATCGTACTACCGTTTGGGCCATCATAATTCAGAGGTCATGTAGTAAATGTTCGAGGAGCTAGGACACTTTAAATTGTAAATCCAGCAACTCGTCGATACGTTTTACCCAAATGAAACCCCTCACATGAAGCTCTCTACAATTGTAGCACTTAGTAGATAAAACGTATGTTTTGAGTAAAGATTGTTATATTAATAAGTTTATCATGTTTTTAATAAATATCTAGTTTTACAAGTTCTCGTCGTTTACTAATGATCACAACTTATTAATATGGTCAAGAATGAAGTTTTGGTAAAAATCGGCGGAAAAGGGTAAAATTGTCATTTTTCCTTACTTGCGAAAACACTATTTCGAAGGTTGAATGAAGTTTTGTTAAGTTAATATGTAACTAGCTATGAAAACAACTTTTGTCGGTAAAAACTGGTTTTGCAAATTTTAGGCAAATAATTATATTGTTTGGCATTTTTAGGCCCAGTTCCCACGCAGTAGCCGTACAACATCGTTCCGAACAACTTTCTTGTTTTAACTTTTTGATGAAACTGCTCATCATATTCTTCAACTCATTTGTCTGCCGAGACATTGTGGTATCAATTTCCTTTTTTAGCTCAACTCTCATGTTATTGATCTGAGTTTGCATTGAACGTATGCTTGACTCAGTAATTTTCATGAAGTCATTTGGTAGGGGAGCTTGAGAAGGTTGTTGATAACTTTGTTGATTTGGAGCTTGATATGGTTGGTTGAAATTGTTCCGGTTCTGATTGAAATTTTGAGAGTTATTGAAGTTTTGTCCTTGATTAGGAACAAAGCGATTTTGATTGCCATGGTTTTGCACAGGAGGAAAACCAGGTGGTGTCATACTTGCTAGGTGCGGTAGTGAGGATCAACTTGTGGTCGGTATTGATTGTGGTTTACAGAAGCTACGGGAGCTTGGTAAAGAGAAGCATCGGTTGCTTGACAATCATAATACGCGTGTGGACCACTACAAGTTTCACACACCTTGTTCACGGCTTTGATTGGTTCCGGCTTATGAATTTCGCTTTTGATTTCCTTTACCTCTTTCATCATACAACGGATGACGTCCGTTAGAGCGGCTAACGGAGCGGCCAACTCGGAAGAGTTACCGGATGAAGAAGCAGGAGTGTTCGGAATATTGACTTTGTTGCGAGAAATAGGAACTTTTGATTTTATTTCGCAAATCTCAATCACATCTTTAGGCTTACGATTCAAGATATTGCCACCGGCGGCTGCGTTCAAAGAATCTTGATCGTTACCGTTCAACCCATTATAAAAGATATTAACTTGCTGAAGCTCCGTGAATTCATGATGGGGGCATTTCCTGAGGAGATCTTTGAATCTCTCCCATGCCTCTCCAAAGTTTTCATCGAAATTTTGACGAAATCCAGAAATTTCATTTTTAGATTAGTCGTCTTTAATGGAGGAAAGAAATAATTGACAAACTTTTGAACAAGATCCTCCCAAGTTTCGATGGTTCGAGGGGTTCTTTTCCAGCCAAATCCGGCCCCCCTCAAGTGAGAAAGGAAATAGCATCAGTTTGATCACTTTTTGTGGTACATCCTTGTAATTGATAGTTGAGGTCAATTTGTTAAACCAACGGATGTGTGCATACGGGTCTTCTCGATCAAACCCGTGGAATTGATTCGTAGACACAAGTTGGATCAAATGCGTCTTCAATTCAAAGTGATCAGAATTGATTGGTGGTAAAACGATAGCATCTCCATAACCCTCGGTGGGTGCCTGGAGCATTTCCGCCATAGTTCGTTCGTCTGCCATATTGTTGTTTGGAATAGTACGAATCTCGGGTTCGACTATTCGGGCAGCACGTCTATGAGAACGACTTCTAGGAATTTCGGCTAGATCACGAAAAGGGCTCAATGATCTAGAAGAACGAGTGCGCATGCACTTCCAAAAACAACACTTTCAATTAAAACAAGACCGAGGCAAAACACAGTGAACTTAAACCAATAATCCCACGTGAAATGATCACTTCTATAAGTAAAACGCACAAAGGAGCGGAGAGACTTATTAGGTCGGAAGCTTATTAAAAACCCGTCTCTTTTCAGCCGCAATTTAATGTCAGGCCATCCTTATACCCCTCACACAATTTGTTAGACCGATAGAAGTAAACCAAATCACGAACGACACAAAGGCAAGTTTTAAATCTTTTGTTCGGGAACTTATAATGATAACACCTCGTTGAGAAGTGTTATATTGGTTGTGTGTTCTATTTTATTTAAAACAACAAGCAAAATCTTTTTGTATTTTTAATCTTTTACATATATATACAAAGAAAAGAAAAATATTTTTGTATTTTGTATTTTTATAAAAAAACAATAACTTCACGAGGAAGGTTCTTCAAGTCACTAATCGCAAAAACTTCACGATATTGTCGCAACACACCTCCGGCGCGGCGCCAAAATTTTGATTCGTTGTGAAGTGAGTGGTGAAAAACACAATATCAACGTATATCAAAATAACCGTAAAATTCGACAAATCAACCCTTTAGGAAAAAGGTCAACGTATCAAATCTCACGGGTGTGATAAAAGTGATACCGGAAAAGTGATTTCCCGGGTCGTGTCCCAACGAGGTGTGAATGGAAGGATTCGTTGAGTTTCGTGATTTGAACTTGAATTGGTTTTAATGATTTGTTGATTTGAATTACGTATTCTACAATTTAATGAACGGGAAGGTAATTAAGGCAAGGGAACCCTAATAAACTAAAAATAAACTATTACTAAGCCTAAGTAATGATAAAACTAAACTACACTAAGTCCTATGGTGCTAAAACGTAAAAAACGGCAACCACCCGAGCCATAAACGTGAACGTTTTGCAATTTAAGGGCTACGGGTGTGAAATTAATTTTCCTACGTTCTATTTGACTAAAAATAATTTTAGAAAAAGACCGGTTATTTTTTTGACTTTTAAAATAATTACTACGAATTAAAAACTAATTACTCTAATTAAATTATTAAAAATAGTAAACTAATTGTGAAAAATCTGGAAAATTCTCAAAAAGTACTTTGAATTATACTTGATCTAAGAAAAATTAGAAAATAGGTGGCTGTTTGGAAAAATAAGCTCAAAATAAGCCAAACTTAGCTTATAAACAAAACTGACTACAAGTCTATAAAGGAATAGTTTGTGTAGAACTTGTGAGACAAGTCCCAAGGGCGCAGTTGGTTGTGTGGTGTTGTGAAGTGGTCGTGTGCTGTGAGTGGGGAGACCAAGGTTCGAATCCTGGCTCCTCACTTTTTGAAAATCTATTTTTTTTTTTTTCAACTTTTTCTTTAGGAACTTAAAGACACAACCAAGATGAACCTTTTGTGTGAAAACTTTTCTTCTAAAAACTTAACAATAAGCTGTTTGAATCAGCTTATTCCAACAGTAACCAAAACACCCTTTAAAAGCAAACAACCAAACACTCCTTTGACAATTTCAATGCACATGAGCACTAAGAAAGGGTACAATAAGCAACCAACATGCATTCAAGGCATCAAAGACAGAAAAGATAAGCTATCCAACCTAGCATCAGCAGTATTGAACTAGAAAACTCAAAGGGAATAAGCCAATAAGCAGTTGGCAAAAGGGAATAAACTAGGCAATCCTAAGGCTACTAAATGGAAATTAAGCACTAAGGTAGCTAATAAGCACTATAGAGCTAAGACTAAACTAAACAACTAAATGAGCAATCATCTTCTAAGATAAGCTAAGCAAATACCATTAAGCTAGTGATAAAAAAAAAGAAGATTGTGACCAGTTTTAATGTTGACTGCAGTTGAGAACAGCCCCCAAGGGTAGTTGATTTCAGCTTATTTTTAAGCTAAGTAGGCAGCACCAAAACCATCACAAGCTGCAAAAAAAAACAAGTTAAGGTGGTGGAGATCCAAAAGAGACAAAGTGGAGCCCAAAAAACAAGCTTTTAACAGCTTAAATGCGGCTAATCTCAGGTCTTGTTCACCATCTCTTGACTGATACAATCCAATTTTTTTAAGGTACAAAATCAACTCTAAAGTGAGTTCACCTCACAAGGATACAGTAACATCAAACTTAACGCCTGTTGATTCTCAAACAAACCAAAGAAATTTCACAAGAACAGCAATGCATTGAGTCTGTCTTGTGCAGTACCCAAAAGAAAGAAAAGAGATTTTTCTTTTCAATTTAATTCCCACAGAATCTTTTCAAAACAAAATGTAACTAGTGTATCTTGACTAATTATATCAAAAGGAATATGACTTCAAAAGTCAAACGGGTAAAAATGCTATTTTTGACCATTAAAGAACCTGACCCAAACACCCTTAACTGGTACAAATTACTTGAGACTAAAAAAAAAAACGTAGAACTCGGAATTTCTTTCAATAAAAACTAGAATGCAACTCAGTAACTCTACTTTGGAAATCTAAAATTCTACTAAATGAGCACTAAAAGACTGTAACAGTTAAATAAAAAAAGGCTTTCATTGATTAAAAGGAAACATTACAATAGAACTTAAAAACATAAAACTGATTTTAAAACTAAAACTAAGGGTGTGCCTTATAATGGCTACAACATGTCCTATTTATACTACTGAGCTAAGTCATCAATCTCTTCACTCTTGTGTTTCTCCTGTGTGAGTGCAAACAGCCAAAGCTCCACATGTGCTTTCTTGGACTAATCTTGGCCATCCAATAAGTAGGTACCATTTAGATATGATCAGAGTCGTCCATTGGTACTTTTGAACATGGATTGCCATGGTGGCATATCTTGGGGAAGGGTAAAATAGATAAGTGGGTTTGGGAGTTGGGATTATTTGGGTAAAAGAGATGAAGGAGGATTTGGGTTGTGGTGTAGCTGGGTAAAAGAGAGAGATGGGGGTGGAGTGTTTGGGGAGAAGGAAAAGGTTGATGCTAGGGCTTTTGGGGAGCAGATAAAGGGGAGGGATTTTGAGAGGGAAAGAGGAAGAAGTTGGGTCGGGTATTTGAGGTGGATTGGGTACAGTTGGGGTGACCGGGTATAAAGGGTGGACTGGGTTGGGCTTGGGTTATGGATTGTTATTGGGTTGGTTTGGGTAGTTATTAGTTTAGGATTACAATTTGATCCAAAGTGTATTTTAGGGACCAAAGGTGTAAAATCCGAAAATCCAGGGACCAATCAAGTAGCTTCTGAAAAGTGATCCAAGGGTCAAACTTGTGAATCTCAAGTAAGTTGAGGACCATTTTTGCCAATTGTGAAATTCCAAGGACTAAACTTGACAATTTTAAAAATCCAGGGATCAAAACTGTAATTTCACAAACTTTTGAAATTTTTCACCAAAGGACTAATTATGACAACTTATGATTTCAAAAGGACCTTTGGTGACTTTTCTTTTTAAAATACGTGCTCAGGGACTATTTCTGCCAATTTTTGAAAGTCGGGGGACTGAAACTGCCAATTATGCAAACTTTGCTCATTTTTCATTTGTTTTCGATAATTTTGCATCTGAAACATATAAAACACAATTTTGAGATATTTTCAATATTTTGATGCATTTCGGAGTGTTTTTAGATGTTTTGCAGCTCAGATTTGACCTAAAACGATGAGTGAATAAGCACTCATCAAATCCCCCACACTAAAACATTGCTAGTCCCTAGCAATCTTTTGAGAAAATTTAATGGATTTGAATCTCTTTACCAAAAGCCATTACTTCTGGAGTAGCCAAATGTTTCAGTTCAAGTAAGAACCATGGTACACCGATAACCATGTGATTTTGAGCAAACCACCAGCTTCCAACGGATTTGATTTGTCTTTACCAGAAGCCGTTTGCTCTGGACTAGCCAACTCTTAGATAAATTATCAATATTATCTTTGGTGAGTCGATTACCAATTATGGTTTTTCCACTGCCTTTACCACAAGCCATAAACTTGCGGGCTAGCCAACTCTTCACTAATTAAAGATATGGTGAGCTGAATACCATACAATTTTGGGCAAATTGCAAGCCGTCAACGGATTTGAGATATCTTTACCAAGAGCCGTTTGCTCCTGGATTAGCCAATCCTTTTGTTTATTAGACATGGCGGACTGATAACCGTAAGCTGAGTAAGTGCAAAACACTTACTCCCAAAAAAAAATTTTGGCCAAAAACGGGGGAATAGGGTGGTATATTTACATGATAAAATTCGTGAGAATTCCCCCACACTAGAAATGAATATTGCCCTCAATATTCAAAGTACCGGCGGTTATGCCGAAACTGAGAACGTAAAAGGGAAATACTACGGCCATTATTTAGAAAGATTTTTTTTTTTTTTTTTTTGAGGAAACTTATATACACAACATGTGGGGCAACCCCCCCCCCCCCACACTAGGGTGGTAGAAAGATAGAAAGAAGTCAGAAATACGGGTGAAAACCCATATAGTGTGCTACTGTTTTTGATTCCCGAGTCGCTAGCTTGACTCGACCCCGTATTCATTTGTTCTTGGGGAAGCAACGTGGAAAACCAATCTCGATCGGACTTTCGTTCACAGTGTTAATAAACAAATGAACATCAGAAAGTTCCACACCGACGAGATACAACCGCGGTATTGTTAATAGTAGAAACTATAAAGGATGATACCGGGGTCAAAGATGGTGTCCTCATTCCCGAAAGAAAAAAGGGAAAGAGCAACCACACCATCTGTGAAGAATGGAACAAAGATGTGCATGAGAATGCAAGTCCATTCCTCATCAGTAAAAAGCAAATCACCATATTTGACATTTTTAAGCTTAGTCTTGAAGTTTGTGTGGTGATTGTCAACAGAATTTCCGGTAGGGAGGGTTGGAAACGGTTCTTCTATCAACAGATTTTCCAGAAAAAGGATGTCCCCCTCCGAATCAAAGTAAGTATTATCAATTCCTATTGGAATCGACTCATCACTAAGAAAGGCATCGACTTCATTCCAAAAGTTGTCATCTTCCTCATCCGGAGTGAGAGAAGGGATGGAAGAGTCGGAAATAATAAGACTAGTGGATGATGGATCATTTTTGAGCCATTCTTCAATGGGAAGAATGTCTCCCATTGGATCACAAACATCATCATCCAATCCAGATGAAACTGAAGAGAGTTTGGTTTCATTCACAGAGTTAACAAACTCAATACGATAAACTGATTCCGGAGGTGGGACAAGTGGTGTGCTCTTAGAGCTAGCAATTTCCACCACTTCCGATAAAGTCTCCGATTCAAGATCATCATCATCAAGAACACTCTCGACTTCCTTGGTACAACTTTCAAACCATGTGTTTGAACCAGGGTTGATTTTCAAAGTTTTTAGCTCAGCACGTTTTTGGTGACTCCTCTTAACCGTGAAATTTGAGAGTGTTGCATTGATTCTTTCAGATTTTTTATCAATTGTGGCAACACTATGTTTGTATAGAGGTTTGGAGTTCTGGTTGATATTAAACGTGAGTTCTTTGTTGTCAACCCGTATGGTCAACTCTTCAGCAAATACATCAATTAGAGCACGGCTCGTTCTCAAGAAAGCTCTCCCTAAGATGAGGGGAACTCTAGGATCTTCATCAAAGTCTACTACAACAAAGTCAGTAGGAAAGTGAAACTTTCCTACTTTCACCACGACATCCTCGGCTATCCCAAGTGGACGAGTTTTGGTACGGTCCGCTAGCTCGAGTGTCATACAAGTGGATGTAAGTTTAGGAAGAGACAGTTTCTTCCATACTGAGTGGCATGAGGTTAATGCTTGCGCCAAGATCGGCCAAGGCGGAGCATTGAACCATCCCTAAGAAATCACACGGGATTAAAAACCTGCCGGGGTCTTCAAGCTTTTTGGGAAGCTTCTTGAGAAGGACCGCAGAGCATTGCTCATTGAGAGGGGTTTTAGCCATCTCAGATAACTTATCTTTGTTGCTCGCAAGCCTTTAAGCGTGTATGCAAATTTGGGCATTAGAACGAGAGCATCAACGAAGCTTATATCAAAGTGCAGTTCATTGAAAATTTGGAAAAATTTTTCCATTTGCTCTTTGGTTTTGTCTTTGAGCTTCTCATCATGCAATCTTGATGGGTAAGGAAGTGACTAGATTTTGAGCCGGGACGGAAGTCATTTCTGGCTCAGAATTTGTCTTCAAAACTTCGGGTTCCGGACTTAAAGCTTGGACTACCGAAGGTGGGACGTGTACGGTACTTCGTGGGCTTGAGAAATGCACCTTGTCCGTTGTATCCTTGGTAACTTGACTCATTGCTCCTGGTAGAGGAGGCATTGGAGTCGAAGGTCCATTGTGCGTCTTACCACTACGAGTGGTGACGGCTTTCAACTCGACATTTGGATTAGGAACTGTATTGCTTGGGAGTCCTCCAGAAGATGACGAAGCTTTGTTCATATTCATGTTCATGAAACTGCTCATCATATTCTTCAACTCATTTGTCTGTCGAGACATTGTGGTATCAATTTCCTTTTTTAGCTCAACTCTCATGTTATTGATCTGAGTTTGCATTGAACGTATGCTTGACTCAGTAATTTTCATGAAGTCATTTGGTAGGGGAGCTTGAGAAGGTTGTTGATAACTTTGCTGATTTGGAGCTTGATATGGTTGGTTGAAATTGTTCCGGTTCGATTGAAATTTTGGGAGTTATTGAAGTTTTGTCCTTGATTCAGAACAAAGCGATTTTGATTGCCATGGTTTTGCACAGGAGGAAAACCGGGTGGTGTCATACTGCTAGGTGCACGGTAGTGAGGATCAGCTTGTGGTCGGTATTGATTGTGGTTTACGAAGCTACGGGAGCTTGTTAAAGAGAAGCATCGGTTGCTTGACAATCATAATACGCGTGTGGACCACTACAAGTTTCACACACCTTGTTCACGGCTTTGATTGGTTCGGGCTTATGAATTTCGCTTTTGATTTCCTTTACCTCTTTCATCATACAACGGATGACGTCCGTTAGAGCGGCTAACGAGCGGCCAACTCGGAAGAGTTACCGGATGAAGAAGCAGGAGTGTTCAGAATATTGACTTTGTTGCGAGAAATAGGAACTTTTGATTTTATTTCGCAAATCTCAATCACATCTTTAGGCTTACGATTCAAGATATTGCCACCGGCGGCTGCGTTCAAAGAATCTTGATCGTTACCGTTCAACCCATTATAAAAGATATTAACTTGCTGAAGCTCCGTGAATTCATGATGGGGCATTTCCTGAGGAGATCTTTGAATCTCTCCCATGCCTCTCCAAAGTTTTCATCGAAATTTTGACGAAATCCAGAAATTTCATTTTTTAGATTAGTCGTCTTTGATGGAGGAAAGAAATAATTGACAAACTTTTGAACAAGATCCTCCCAAGTTTCGATGGTTCGAGGGGGTTCTTTTTCCAGCCAAATCCGGGCTGCCCCCTCAAGTGAGAACGGAAATAGCATCAGTTTGATCACTTTTTGTGGTACATCCTTGTAATTGATAGTTGAGGTCAATTTGTTAAACCAACGGATGTGTGCATACGGGTCTTCTCGATCAAACCCGTGGAATTGATTCGTAGACACAAGTTGGATCAAATGCGTCTTCAATTCAAAGTGATCAAAATTGATTGGTGGTAAAACGATGGCATCTCCATAACCCTCGGTGGGTGCCTGGAGCATTTCCGCCATAGTTCGTTCGTCTGCCATATTGTTGTTTGGAATAGTACGAATCTCGGGTTCGACTATTCGGGCAGACGTCTATGAGAACGTCTTCTAAGAATTTCTGCTAGATCACGAAAAGGGCTCAATGATCTAGAAGAACGAGTGCGCATGCACTTCCAAAAACAACACTTTCAATTAAAACAAGACCGAGGCAAAACACAGTGAACTTAAACCAATAATCCCACGTGAAATGATCACTTCTATAAGTAAAACGCACAAAGGAGCGGAGAGACTTATTAGGTCAGCTTATTAAAAACCCGTCTCTTTGCAGCCGCAATTTAATGTCAGGCCGTCCTTATACCCCTCACACAGTTTGTTAAACCGATAAAAGTAAACCAAATCACGAGCGACACAAAGGCAAGTTTTAAATCTTTTGTTCGGGAACTTATAATGATAACACCTCAGTTGAGAATGTTATATTGATTGTGTGTTCTATTTTATTTAAAACAACAAGCAAAATCTTTTTGTATTTTTAATCTTTTACATATATATACAAAGAAAAGAAAAATATTTTTGTATTTTGTATTTTTATAAAAAAAACAATAACTTCACGAGGAAGGTTCTTCAAGTCACTAATCGCAAAAACTTCACGATATTGTCGCAACACACCTCCCCGGCAGCGGCGCCAAAATTTGATTCGTTGTGAAGTGAGTGGTGAAAAACACAATATCAACGTATATCAAAATAACCGTAAAATTCGACAAATCAACCCTTTAGGAAAAAGGTCAACGTATCAAATCTCACGGGTGTGATAAAAGTGATACCGGAAAAGTGATTTCCCGGGTCGTGTCCCAACGAGGTGTGAATGGAAGGATTCGTTGAGTTTCGTGATTTGAACTTGAATTGGTTTTAATGATTTGTTGATTTGAATTACGTTTCTACGAATTAATGAACGGGAAGGTAATTAAGGCAAGGGAACCCTAATAAACTAAAAATAAACTATTACTAAGCCTAAGGAATGATAAAACTAAACTACACTAAGTCCTATGGTGCTAAAACGTAAAAAACGGCAACCACCCGAGCCATAAACGTAAAAGTTTTGCAATTTAAGGGCTACGGGTGTGAAATTAATTTTCCTACGTTCTATTTGACTAAAAATAATTTTAGAAAAAGACCGGGTATTTTTTTGACTTTTAAATTAGTTACTACGAATTAAAAACTAATTACTCTAATTAAATTATTAAAAATAGTAAACTAATTGTGAAAAATCTAGAAAATTCTCAAAAAGTACTTTGAATTATACTTGATCTAAGAAAAATAAGAAAATAGGTGGCTGTTTGGAAAAATAAGCTCAAAATAAGCCAAACTTAGCTTATAAACAAAACTGACTACAAGTCTATAAAGGAATAGTTTGTGTAGAACTTGTGAGACAAGTCCCAAGGGCGCAGTTGGTTGTGTGGTGTTGTGAAGTGGTCGTGTGCTGTGAGTGGGAGACCAAGGTTCAATCCTCGGCTCCTCACTTTTTGAAAATCTATTTTTTTCAACTTTTCTTTAGGAACTTAAAGACACAACCAAGATGAACCTTTTGTGTGAAAACTTTTCTTCTAAAAACTTAACAATAAGCTGTTTGAATCAGCTTATTCCAACAGTAACCAAAACACCCTTTAAAAGCAAACAACCAAACACTCCTTTGACAATTTCAATGCACATGAGCACTAAGAAAGGGTACAATAAGCAACCAACATGCATTCAAGGCATCAAAGACAGAAAAGATAAGCTATCCAACCTAGCATCGCAGTATGAACTAGAAAACTCAAAGGGAATAAGCCAATAAGCAGTTGGCAAAAGGGAATAAACTAGGCAATCCTAAGGCTACTAAATGGAAATTAAGCACTAAGGTAGCTAATAAGCACTATAGAGCTAAGACTAAACTAAACAACTAAATGAGCAATCATTTTCTAAGATAAGCTAAGCAAATACCATTAAGCTAGTGATAAAAAAAAAAGAAGATTGTGACCAGTTTTAATGTTGACTGCAGTTGAGAACAGCCCCCAAGGGTAGTTGATTTCAGCTTATTTTTAAGCTAAGTAGGCAGCACCAAAACCATCACAAGCTGCAAAAAAAAACAAGTTAAGGTGGTGGAGATCCAAAAGAGACAAAGTGGAGCCCAAAAAACAAGCTTTTAACAGCTTAAATGCGGCTAATCTCAGGTCTTGTTCACCATCTCTTGACTGATACAATCCAATTTTTTTAAGGTACAAAATCAACTCTAAAGTGAGTTCACCTCACAAGGATACAAGAACATCAAACTTAACGCTGTTGATTCTCAAACAAACCAAAGAAATTTCACAAGAACAGCGATTGAGTGTCTTTGTCTTGTAACCAAAGAAAGAAAAGAGATTTTTCTTTTCAATTTAATTCCCACAGAATCTTTTCAAAACAAAATGTAACTAGTGTATCTTGACTAATTATATCAAAAGGAATATGACTTCAAAAGTCAAACGGGTAAAAATGCTATTTTTGACCATTAAAGAACCTGACCCAAACACCCTTAACTGGTACAAATTACTTGAGACTAAAAAAAAAACGTAGAACTTGGAATTTCTTTCAATAAAACTAGAATGCAACTCAAGAACTCTACTTTGGAAATCTAAAATTCTACTAAATGAGCACTAAAAGACTGTAACAGTTAAATAAAAAAAAGCTTTCATTGATTAAAAGGAAACATTACAATAGAACTTAAAAACATAAACTGATTTTTAAAACTAAAACTAAGGGTGTGCCTTATAATGGCTACAACATGTCCTATTTATACTACTGAGCTAAGTCATCAATCTCTTCACTCTTGTGTTTCTCCTGTGTGAGTGCAAACAGCCAAAGCTCCACATGTGCTTTCTTGGACTAATCTTGGCCATCCAATAAGTAGGTACCATTTAGATATGATCAGAGTCGTCCATTGGTACTTTTGAACATGGATTGCCATGGTGGCATATCTTGGGGAAGGGTAAAATAGATAAGTGGGTTTGGGAGTTGGGATTATTTGGGTAAAAGAGATGAAGGAGGATTTGGGTTGTGGTGTAGCTGGGTAAAGAGGAGAGATGGGGGTGGAGTGTTTGGGGAGAAGGAAAAGGTTGATGCTAGGGCTTTTGGGGAGCAGATAAAGGGGAGGGATTTTGAGAGGGAAAGAGGAAGAAGTTGGGTCGGGTATTTGAGTGATTGGGTACAGTTGGGGTGACCGGGTATAAAGGGTGGACTGGGTTGGGCTTGGGTTATGGATTGTTATTGGGTTGGTTTGGGTAGTTATTAGTTTAGGATTACAATTTGATCCAAAGTGTCTTTTAGGGACCAAGGGTGTAAAATCCGAAAATCCAGGGACCAATCAAGTAGCTTCTGAAAAGTGATCCAAGGGTCAAACTTGTGAATCTCAAGTAAGTTGAGGACCATTTTTGCCAATTGTGAAATTCCAAGGACTAAACTTGACAATTTTAAAAATCCAGGGATCAAAACTGTAATTTCACAAACTTTTGAAATTTTTCACCAAAGGACTAATTATGACAACTTATGATTTCAAAAGGACCTTTGGTGACTTTTCTTTTAAAATAAAATGCTCAGGGGACTATTTCTGTCAATTTTTGAAAGTCGGGGGACTGAGACTGCCAATTATGCAAACTTTGCTCGTTTTTCATTTGTTTTCGATAATTTTGCATCTGAAACATATAAAACACAATTTTGAGATATTTTCAATATTTTGATGCATTTCGGAGTGTTTTTAGATGTTTTGCAGCTCAGATTTGACCTAAAACGATGAGTGAATAAGCACTCATCAAATCCCCCACACTAAAACATTGCTAGTCCCTAGCAATCTTTTGAGAAAATTTAATGGATTTGAATCTCTTTACCAAAAGCCATTACTTCTGGAGTAGCCAAATGTTTCAGTTCAAGTAAGAACCATGGTACAATGATAACCATGTGATTTTGAGCAAACCACCGCTTCCAACGGATTGATTTGTCTTTACCAGAAGCCGTTTGCTCTTGGACTAGCCAACTCTTAGATAAATTATCAATATTATCTTTGGTGAGTTGATTACCAATTATGGTTTTTCCACGGCCTTTACCACAAGCCATAAACTTGCGGGCTAGCCAACTCTTCACTAATTAAAGATATGGTGAGTTGAATACCATACAATTTTGGGCAAATTGCAAGCCGTCAACGGATTTGAGATATCTTTACCAAGAGCCGCTTGCTCCTGGATTAGCCAATCCTTTTGTTTATTAGACATGGCGGATGATAACCGTAAGTGAGTAAGTGCAAAACACTTACTCCAAAAAAAAATTTTGGCCAAAAACGGGGGAATAGGGTGGTATATTTACATGATAAAATTCGTGAGAATTCCCCCACACTAGAAATGAATATTGCCCTCAATATTCAAAGTACCGGCGGTTATGCCGAAACCGAGAACGTAAAAGGGAAATACTACGGCCATTATTTAGAAAGATTTTTTTGAGGAAACTTATATACACAACATGTGGGGCAACCCCCCCACACTAGGGTGGTAGAAAGATAGAAAGAATTCAGAAATACGGGTGAAAACCCATATAGTGTGCTACTGTTTTTGATTCCCGAGACGCTAGCTTGACTCGACCCCGTATTCATTTGTTCATGGGGAAGCAACGTGGAAAACCAATCTCGATCGGACTTTCGTTCACAGTGTTAATAAACATATGAACATCAGAAAGTTCCACACCGACGAGATACAACCGCGGTATTGTTAATAGTAGAAACTATAAAGGATGATACCGGGGTCAAAGATGGTGTCCTCATTCCCGAAAGAGAAAAGGGAAAGAGCAACCACACCATCTGTGAAGAATGGAACAAAGATGTGCATGAGAATGCAAGTCCATTCCTCATCAGTAAAAAGCAAATCACCATATTTGACATTTTTAAGCTTAGTCTTGAAGTTTGTGTGGTGATTGTCAACAGAATTTCCGGTAGGGAGGGTTGGAAACGGTTCTTCTATCAACAGATTTTCCAGAAAAAGGATGTCCCCCTCCGAATCAAAGTAAGTATTATCAATTCCTGTTGGAATCGACTCATCACTAAGAAAGGCATCTACTTCATTCCAAAAGTTGTCATCTTCCTCATCCGGGGTGAGAGAAGGGATGGAAGAGTCGGAAATAATAAGACTAGTGGATGATGGATCATTTTTGAGCCATTCTTCAATGGGAAGAATGTCTCCCATTGGATCTCAAACATCATCATCCAATCCAAATGGCCCGAAGAGAGTTTGGTTTCATTCACGAGTTAACAAACTCAATACGATAAACCGATTCGGAGGTGGGACAAGTGGTGTGCTCTTAGAGCTAGCAATTTCCACCACTTCGATAAAGTCTCCGAATCTAGATCATCATCATCAAGAACACTCTCGACTTCCTTGGTACAACTTTCAAACCATGTGTTTGAACCAGGGTTGATTTTCAAAGTTTTTAGCTCAGCACGTTTTTGGTGACTCCTCTTAACCGTGAAATTTGAGAGTGTTGCATTGATTCTTTCAGATTTTTTATCAATTGTGGCAACACTATGTTTGTATAGAGGTTTGGAGTTCTGGTTGATATTAAACGTGAGTTCTTCGTTGTCAACCCGTATGGTCAACTCTTCAACAAATACATCAATTAGAGCACGGCTCGTTCTCAAGAAAGCTCTCCCTAAGATGAGGGAACTCTAGGATCTGCATCAAAGTCTACTACAACAAAGTCAGTAGGAAAGTGAAACTTTCCTACTTTCACCACGACATCCTCGGCTATCCCAAGTGGGCCGAGTTTTGTACGGTCCGCTAGCTCGAGTGTCATACAAGTGGATGTAAGTTTAGGAAGACACAGTTTCTTCCATACTGAGAGTGGCATGAGGTTAATGCTTGCGCCAAGATCGGCCAAGGCGAGCATTGAACCATCCCTAAGAAATCACACGGGATTAAAAACCTGCCGGGGTCTTCAAGCTTTATAGGAAGCTTCTTGAGAAGGACCGCAGAGCATTGCTCATTGAGAGGGGTTTTAGCCATCTCGGATAACTTATCTTTGTTGCTCAGCAAGCCTTTAAGCGTAGATGCAAATTTGGGCATTAGAACGAGAGCATCAACGAAGCTTATATCAAAGTGCAGTTCATTGAAAATTTGGAAAAATTTTTCCATTTGCTCTTTGGTTTTGTCTTTGAGCTTCTCATCATGCAATCTTGATGGGTAAGGAAGGCGACTAGATTTTTGAGCCGGGGCGGAAGTCATTTCGGCTCGAATTTGTCTTCGGAACTTCGGGTTCCGGACTTAAAACTTGGACTACCGAAGGTGGGGCGTGTCTTGACTTCGTGGGCTTGAAAATGCACCTTGTCCGTTGTATCCTTGGTAACTTGACTCATTGCTCATGGTGGAGGAGGCATTGGAGTCGAAGGTCCATTGTGCGTCTTACCACTACGAGTGGTGGCGGCTTTCAACTCGGCATTTGGATTAGGAACTGTATTGCTTGGGAGTCCTACAGAAGATGACGAAGCTTTGTTCATATTCATGTTCATGAAACTGCTCATCATATTCTTCAACTCATTTGTCTGCCGAGACATTGTGGTATCAATTTCCTTTTTAGCTCAACTCTCATGTTATTGATCTGAGTTTGCATTGAGCGTATGCTTGACTCAGTAATTTTCATGAAGTCATTTGGTAGGGGAGCTTGAGAAGGTTGTTGATAACTTTGTTGATTTGGAGCTTGATATGGTTGGTTGAAATTGTTCCGGTTCTGATTGAAATTTTGGGAGTTATTGAAGTTTTGTCCTTGATTCGGAACAAAGCGATTTTGATTGCCATGGTTTTGCACGGGAGGAAAACCAGGTGGTGTCATACTGCTAGGTGCACGGTAGTGAGGATCGGCTTGTGGTCGGTATTGATTGTGGTTTACCGAAGCTACGGGAGCTTGGTAAAGAGAAGCATCGGTTGCTTGACAATCATAATACGCGTGTGGACCACTACAAGTTTCACACACCTTGTTCCCGGCTTTGATTGGTTCCGGCTTATGAATTTCGCTTTTGATTTCCTTTACCTCTTTCATCATACAGCGGATGACGTCCGTTAGAGCGGCTAACGGAGCGGCCAACTCGGAAGAGTTACCGGATGAAGAAGCAGGAGTGTTCGGAATATTGACTTTGTTGCGAGAAATAGGAACTTTTGATTTTATTTAGCAAATCTCAATCACATCTTTAGGCTTACGATTCAAGATATTGCCACCGGCTGCGTTCAAAGAATCTTGATCGTTGCCGTTCAACCCATTATAAAAGATATTAACTTGCTGAAGCTCAGGTGAATTCATGATGGGGGCATTTCCCGAGGAGATCTTTGAATCTCTCCCATGCCTCTCCAAAGTTTTCATCGAAATTTTGACGAAATCCGGAAATTTCATTTTTAAGATTAGTCGTCTTTGATGTAGGAAAGAAATAATTGACAAACTTTTGAACAAGATCCTCCCAAGTTTCGATGGTTCGAGGGTTCTTTTCCGCCAAATCCGGCTGCCCCTCAAGTGAGAAATGAAATAGCATCAGTTTGATCACTTTTTGTGGTACATCCTTGTAATTGATAGTTGAGGTCAATTTGTTAAACCAACGGATGTGTGCATACGGGTCTTCTCGATCAAACCCGTGGAATTGATTCGTAGACACAAGTTGGATCAAATGCGTCTTCAATTCAAAGTGATCAGAATTGATTGGTGGTAAAACGATGGCATCTCCATAACCCTCGGTGGGTGCTCGGAGCATTTCCGCCATAGTTCGTTCGTCTGCCATATTGTTGTTTGGAATAGTACGAATCTCGGGTTCGACTATTCGGGCAGACGTCTATGAGAACGTTTTCTAGGAATTTCTGCTAGATCACGAAAAGGGCTCAATGATCTAGAAGAACGAGTGCGCATGCACTTCCAAAAACAACACTTTCAATTAAAACAAGACCGAGGCAAAACACGGTGAACTTAAACCAATAATCCCACGTGAAATGATCACTTCTATAAGTAAAACGCACAAAGGAGCGGAGAGACTTATTAGGTCAGCGTGAAGCTTATTAAAAACCCGTCTCTTTTCAGCCGCAATTTAATGTCAGGCCGTCCTTATACCCCTCACACAGTTTGTTAAACCGATAAAAGTAAACCAAATCACGAGCGACACAAAGGCAAGTTTTAAATCTTTTGTTCGGGAACTTATAATGATAACACCTCAGTTGAGAATGTTATATTGATTGTGTGTTCTATTTTATTTAAAACAACAAGCAAAATCTTTTTGTATTTTTAATCTTTTGCATATATATACAAAGAAAAGAAAAATATTTTTGTATTTTGTATTTTTATAAAAAACAATAACTTCACGAGGAAGGTTCTTCAAGTCACTAATCGCAAAAACTTCACGATATTGTCGCAACACACCTCCCCGGCAACGGCGCCAAAATTTGATTCGTTGTGAAGTGAGTGGTGAAAAACACAATATCAACGTATATCAAAATAACCGTAAAATTCGACAAATCAACCCTTTAGGAAAAAGGTCAACGTATCAAATCTCACGGGTGTGATAAAAGTGATACCGGAAAAGTGATTTCCCGGGTCGTGTCCCAACGAGGTGTGAATGGAAGGATTCGTTGAGTTTCGTGATTTGAACTTGAATTGGTTTTAATGATTTGTTGATTTGAATTACGTTTCTACGAATTAATGAACGGGAAGGTAATTAAGGCAAGGGAACCCTAATAAACTAAAAATAAACTATTACTAAGCCTAAGGAATGATAAAACTAAACTACACTAAGTCCTATGGTGCTAAAACGTAAAAAACGGCAACCACCCGAGCCATAAACGTAAAAGTTTTGCAATTTAAGGGCTACGGGTGTGAAATTAATTTTCCTACGTTCTATTTGACTAAAAATAATTTTAGAAAAAGACCGGGTATTTTTTTGACTTTTAAATTAATTACTACGAATTAAAAACTAATTACTCTAATTAAATTATTAAAAATAGTAAACTAATTGTGAAAAATCTGGAAAATTCTCAAAAAGTACTTTGAATTATACTTGATCTAAGAAAAATAAGAAAATAGGTGGCTGTTTGGAAAAATAAGCTCAAAATAAGCCAAACTTAGCTTATAAACAAAACTGACTACAAGTCTATAAAGGAATAGTTTGTGTAGAACTTGTGAGACAAGTCCCAAGGGCGCAGTTGGTTGTGTGGTGTTGTGTTGAGGCTTTGGTTTCTGAGTGAGGAGACCAAGGTTCGAATCCTGGCTCCTCACTTTTTGAAAATCTATTTTTTTTTTTTTCAACTTTTTCTTTAGGAACTTAAAGACACAACCAAGATGAACCTTTTGTGTGAAAACTTTTCTTCTAAAAACTTAACAATAAGCTGTTTGAATCAGCTTATTCCAACAGTAACCAAAACACCCTTTAAAAGCAAACAACCAAACACTCCTTTGACAATTTCAATGCACATGAGCACTAAGAAAGGGTACAATAAGCAACCAACATGCATTCAAGGCATCAAAGACAGAAAAGATAAGCTATCCAACCTAGCATCAGCAGTATTGAACTAGAAAACTCAAAGGGAATAAGCCAATAAGCAGTTGGCAAAAGGGAATAAACTAGGCAATCCTAAGGCTACTAAATGGAAATTAAGCACTAAGGTAGCTAATAAGCACTATAGAGCTAAGACTAAACTAAACAACTAAATGAGCAATCATCTTCTAAGATAAGCTAAGCAAATACCATTAAGCTAGTGATAAAAAAAAAGAAGATTGTGACCGTTTTAATGTTGACTTTGCAGTTGAGAACACCCCAAGGGTAGTTGATTTCACTTATTTTTAAGCTAAGTAGGCGACACAAAACCATCACAAGCTGCAAAAAAAACAAGTTAAGGTGGTGGAGATCCAAAAGAGACAAAGTGGAGCCCAAAAAACAAGCTTTTAACAGCTTAAATGCGGCTAATCTCAGGTCTTGTTCACCATCTCTTGACTGATACAATCCAAATTTTTTTTTTATAAAAGCTGTATAAACATGAGACTCTAACTGATCTAGGAGAAGTTTTAAGGTACAAAATCAACTCTAAAGTGAGTTCACCTCACAAGGATACAGTAACATCAAACTTAACGCCTGTTGATTCTCAAACAAACCAAAGAAATTTCACAAGAACGGCAGCATTGAGTCTTTGTCTTGTGCACGTACCAAAGACAGAAAAAGAGATTTTTCTTTTCAATTTAATTCCCACAGAATCTTTTCAAAACAAAATGTAACTAGTGTATCTTGACTAATTATATCAAAAGGAATATGACTTCAAAAGTCAAACAGGTAAAAATGCTATTTTTGACCATTAAAGAACCTGACCCAAACACCCTTAACTGGTACAAATTACTTGAGACTAAAAAAAAAACGTAGAACTTGGAATTTCTTTCAATAAAAACTAGAATGCAACTCAGTAACTCTACTTTGGAAATCTAAAATTCTACTAAATGAGCACTAAAAGACTGTAACAGTTAAATAAAAAAAAGCTTTCATTGATTAAAAGGAAACATTACAATAAAATTTGAAAACATAAAACTGATTTTAAAACTAAAACTAAGGGTGTGCCTTATAATGGCTACAACATGTCCTATTTATACTACTGAGCTAAGTCATCAATCTCTTCACTCTTGTGTTTCTCCTGTGTGAGTGCAAACAGCCAAAGCTCCACATGTGCTTTCTTGGACTAATCTTGGCCATCCAATAAGTAGGTACCATTTAGATATGATCAGAGTCGTCCATTGGTACTTTTGAACATGGATTGCCATGGTGGCATATCTTGGGGAAGGGTAAAATAGATAAGTGGGTTTGGGAGTTGGGATTATTTGGGTAAAAGAGATGAAGGAGGATTTGGGTTGTGGTGTAGCTGGGTAAAAGAGAGAGATGGGGGTGGAGTGTTTGGGGAGAAGGAAAAGGTTGATGCTAGGGCTTTTGGGGAGCAGATAAAGGGGAGGGATTTTGAGAGGGAAAGAGGAAGAAGTTGGGTCGGGTATTTGAGGTGGATTGGGTACAGTTGGGGTGACCGGGTATAAAGGGTGGACTGGGTTGGGCTTGGGTTATGGATTGTTATTGGGTTGGTTTGGGTAGTTATTAGTTTAGGATTACAATTTGATCCAAAGTGTATTTTTGGGACCAAAGGTGTAAAATCCGAAAATCCAGGGACCAATCAAGTAGCTACTGAAAAGTGATCCAAGGGTCGAACTTGTGAATCTCAAATAAGTTGAGGACCATTTTTGCCAATTGTGAAATTCCAAGGACTAAACTTGACAATTTTAAAAATCCAGGGATCAAAACTGTAATTTCACAAACTTTTGAAATTTTTCACCAAAGGACTAATTATGACAACTTATGATTTCAAAAGGACCTTTGGTGACTTTTCTTTTTAAAATACGTGCTCAGGGACTATTTCGTCAATTTTGAAAGTCGGGGACTTGCGCCAATTATGCAAACATTGTTCGTTTTTCATTTGTTTTCGATAATTTTGCATCTGAAACATATAAAACACAATTTTGAGATATTTTCAATATTTTGATGCATTTCGGAGTGTTTTTAGATGTTTTGCAGCTCAGATTTGACCTAAAATGATGAGTGAATAAGCACTCATCAGATAAGCATACAGTTTGAAAGCAATGTGTTCAGTTTTAATATAAAGCATGTATCTCCAAAAGGGTTTGTAAAACAATTAACTAATAGAAAATCGGGCTATGAACTCACCGAGAGTTGATGATGTTAAGTGCTTTAACAGATGTGATGGATAAATCGGGAAACTTCTACGTGCAACCAAAAATGGAATGTTGCGACTTAGGTTTGGAATAATGTTTAGGAAAAACATAAACCATCCTATATATGTCTCTATGTTGATCATGATGTAGTCATTTATAGTTTGTTGCTTATAATAACATTTTAGTATGTGAAAACGTATTTAGTTTATAGATATCGTACTACCGTTTGGGCCATCATAATTCAGAGGTCATGTAGTAAATGTTCGAGGAGCTAGGACACTTTAAATCGTAAATCCAGCAACTCGTCGATACGTTTTACCCAAATGAAACCCCTCACATGAAGCTCTCTACAATTGTAGCACTTAGTAGATAAAACGTATGTTTTGAGTGAAGATTGTTATATTAATAAGTTTATCATGTTTTTAATAAATATCTAGTTTTTACAAGTTCTCGTCGTTTACTAATGATCACAACTTATTAATATGGTCAAGAATCAAGTTTTGGTAAAAATCGGCGGAAAAGGGTAAAATTGTCATTTTTCCTTACTTGCGAAAACACTATTTCGAAGGTTGAATGAAGTTTTGTTAAGTTAATATGTAACTAGCTATGAAAACAACTTTTGTCGGTAAAAACTGGTTTTGCAAATTTTAGGCAAATAATTATATTGTTTGGCATTTTTAGGCCCAGTTCCCACGCAGTAGCCGTACAACATCGTTCCGAACAACTTTCTTGTTTTAACTTTTTGATGATTCGGACCAGAAGAATCACTTATTTTTTTGGACAGACCCTGGCAGCAAGCTATTTGGCGTTTCTAGGTTTTCGCTAACTTCTTTTAACTATAACTTTTGACTCGTTTGTTCGTTTCGGGTGATTCAAGTTGCTATGTTTACCTTTTTATCTTTTATAAAATATTATATAAGTTAACAAGTCCATATGTAACTTGTTTTAATGGTCTCAAATGTGTAGAATATGACTAGTTTACTAGTTTGTTACTTTTATGACAATATGTGATTAAAACATGTGATTGAGTATATGTACATCATGAATCAACATAGTAACCATATATATAGCATGTAGTTGATAAGATTAGGAATTATAAACATGAGATGATGGTGGTGATTAGTTTGCTTACAACTTTTGGCTTTCTAACGAAAGGAGTAACTAGTAAGGATTAGGACTTTGATTGAATACTTAGGACTTCGATAGAGCAAGACTTTCCACACCTTGGCACCCTTGAATTTTGAAGAATTGGTGATGAAGTTCTAAGTGACTTGAGTAGATCTAAACTCAAAAAGATCACTTAAACTTGCTAGAGATTTGATGTAGTAACTTGTTACTTGAAACTTCTTAGCATAAACATGGAGTTATGAATCAAATTATGAAAGGTGTGTTTGTTTTATGATATGAACAACCAAAAAGAGAGGGGATGAGGTTTTTATGAAGCTTTCACTTGCTATTTATAGGAGGAAAGGTTTGGTTAACCATATATTGGGTTAAATGTTAACCATGGTTAAGTTAGGACACATGTAAACATCAAAATGAAGCATGGTTAAGATCAAGCCACCACCAAGGTGAATCATCCTCTAAGAGGCTGTCACAAAGGGGTGAGGTGGCTAGGATTATGATTCATGGTCTTATCTTGATGTTAGAGTGTGATTTGGTTCCGTTAAATGCCAACCGTAAGTTGTTAGGCCATAAAACGTAAAACAGGGTATCGTAAAAATACGAAACTTGCAGGAATGATGAAAATCATCATTATACTCCATATAAAAATATAAAATGAGTGATAAGTCTTATTGGGTGCTAAAACGTTGTTTAAAGCTGGAAACGCGGGTAAAAAACGTGTAATTCGCGTAAAACGCAGAACTGGAAAACGTAAAATTCCAAAACTTGTGGAATTGTCGTAAAATGGTAGAATTTCATATTTTTAATGTTTATATTTGTCACACCCCCAAATTACCTGTTTTGCAGTGGAATGGAATTCCTGGGGATTGACTGTCATAGCATCACAATCAAAGTTATTTTGAACGACCTAAAGTGCCGTTTGGAAAATACATCGCTTGATTTAATAAAACAATCAGAGTTTACAAGTATAGGTCCCAAATGAAAATCAACATGTGCGGAAAATAAGTTTGGTACAAGTCAAACGATGTTTTAAAAATGTATAAATCCCATGTGAGACGCGTCGTCACCGCGACTCTATGATATGTCCACATGCATGCCATGAAGTGAATGCCTTAGTTACAAGAAAATACATTGCTAAAAGTGTCAACACAAAGGTTGAGTGAGTTCATAGAGTTTATGTATATGTTTAATACGACTACCACAAGTATAAGTTATGTATGACAATATGTCACAAAAATGATACAATTGCTTAAGCACATGACACCGAAGCTTGACTGATGTTCGCCCCAACAGAGTGTTTTGCCAAACAACTCAAATAATGATAATGAAATGAAATGCATCCATCCGGTTGGAATCCACCAACCCGGATGGAGGTGTCACCCTCGATAGATCTATCCACTCACCCTCGCTTCTATGAAATTAACGGTTCATGATTATGAAATGGGGACATTTAGCTGGCAATGAGGTAACTTAAGCAATGTAATGAATTTGATATACTTGGTATCGTAATAAAAATGATGTGCAATGTATTCTCCCCGTAGGTTTGAAATAAAGTAAAAACTTGAATAAATCGGGGCTATGAAAACTCACCTGTTGCAATGATAATGATGATATAATGGCAATCTTGAAATGAGGCAACCTCGACCGTGACCTATTATGAATGATATGTTCTAATGTAAATCATGAGACAATGTCGTGCATGCAAATCCACATGTAATCTATACCACTTGTACGCTTTTGAAAATAGAATTTATCGTCGAAATATATGTTTATGACATCTCGTCATGTTATAAAATACTTTACAAGTATTTACGTTGAAATGATATCTTACGATAATCATTTAATGATTTATTATGAAATTTTAACTTTTCGTCGTAAAATAATGTCATTGAAAATTTCATGAAAGTGACTAAACGGCCTTGAAAAGCTAGTCTTAAAATGGTGCACATTGAGTGTTAGGAAACAAACTCAACGGTTTTGGAAAGCTTGTATCATTATCTCAAAGTTTTAGCATTTAAGTTTTCATCCTAGAGGTCTCGATCATAGAGAAAAATATAGGTTAAGTATGGTACTTTTGTCCAAAATGTTGTTTAAGGGTGGTTTTCGGCAAAGTTTATGTGACCGTATTTTATTCGTTACAACTCCGTTTGACAAACGGTTGGACATTTTGGAAAATAGGCTAGGCGAACTTACTTTTACTAGAAGACATCACTTTATAAAAAGTATTACATCAATGTTAAAAACGACCCTCAACATGGTCTCTTGTTGCCGTAAGGTTTGGCTAATAGAAATATATTAGTTTTTCTTATATAATAAAGTTACGACAACTTTGTGTAAACGTGTGTAATTTAATCGTTACAAATCCGTTTTCTACGTTTTATATGTCCTTAGTTTCGTATCAAAGTATACTAATATATTTTTGATAAGTCGACACAATTTATAACGCCTAAGCCTCATTTTTTACTCGTAAAAAGTAGACGAAACATGCTGAATTTTCCAGAATTTTATAGTTTTCGTCGTCTAACTTGAAAAATTCATAACTTCTTCGTTATAGCTCCGTTTTAACCCGTTCAAGCGGCCACGTTTTCGTTTTAAAGTGTATTTTCTGAATATCTAGCCCAAAATATTTTACAAACTGTCGGATTTTCCAGATTTTCAAAACAAGATCAGACCTCTAAAATAAGTTGTCGAAATGAGTTTTTCTCGCGCAAAACCTATTCTAACCAATTCAAAACAACTCCGAAGCTATTCTAATCCTACCATACACCTTCTTAGGGTGTCATGGGTTCCTAGACATCACCAAAAGTGATATATTCCAAGGAGTAATTATAGGATGACATATGTATATATAACTCTTAAAAACAATGAAACAGTGGTATAAATATCATTTTGACTTGCATGTTTTTCTCAAATATGATGAAATGAACATAAAATAAATATGAAAGATGAAAATGAATATGAGATGCTTACTAGTAACTTGATGAGGTTTAATGAACAAGGGTTTATCCTAAATACCCTAGGTTTTTATTTCAAAACCTTTAAAAGAAAGTATACTAGAATGTATAATTAACATGTTCTTGAAAAATCTTGGCTTCCTTCCCTTTCTTTTTCCTTGGACGAATTTTTGAGAGGGTTTTGAGAGAATTTTTGCAATCTTTCACCTTTTGGTTATGTGAACTATGTGTAAGTGTGTGTTTGATATAGATAATATCTAGTCTTGCAAAGTTCAAATTGATAACATATGATGACTCATGTAGGGGAGGTCGGCCATAAAATAAAAATGGAAGAGTTATGAATTTTTGGATGACTTGTGGTATTTAAGTTAAGTATTATGTGTAGAAATTTAAGTATAAAGTGTAGTTTGTAAGTATAATTAGGTTTTTAGTGTAGCGTTAGCTAAAAATAGATTTTAACGGAACAAAATAAAATGTATTAAAGTCATAAAAATTATAAAAATACATTTCTCACAAGTATTGAGTGAATAAATATTTATCGGGTTGAATTTACGATGACCGTCGTAATTATTTATACATAACAATTTATATACAAAATAAATTGAAAACATCGGGTAAACTAATAATATAATTTTTATAGTCTTAAAATGAGTATAAAAAAAATATTAGGATTATTTTTGGAAGTGTCGGATCAAATGTTCAAAATAATGATTACGCGATAGCGTTTATTTAATATGAAATTATATGTTTAACGAAAAAAATGCAAAACCATGCATGAAAAAATATGATGATAATGATGCTAATGATATGTAGACTAAACCTAGTCTATATGAAATGTCCTTGATGATTGTTCATGAATTCGCAGCTAAACCATTAAGGTTACGCGAATTTGATACTCGTAAACATAGTTTACGATAAATGATGAAATAGTGAAACTTTTAAAGTTTGTAAAATGACCTGAAATTACGAGTTGTCACAATATGGTTTACTGGACATATCGGGATGTCTGAATGACGTTTAAACCCTAAAGTAGTTCTCGGACACGGTTTTGTGAAATCGGTTCTGAATGGATTCAACGTACGACGTCAGGATGACTTGTCGAGTTTTATTTATCTTGTCATGATAGTAAAATAAAAAAATTATGGGATGAATAGTGAAAGTGAATAGTAAATTTTCAAAAAAATATGAAAAGTGTTGGGTTTTTGGTTCCTTGAATCATGAATTACTTTAAGTACTGGAACCACGGACAGGTTTGATATAACCACGGATAGAAGAATGTAACCGCTGATAAAGACAACCACGGCTAGTAGTAGTGTGTAACCACGGATGATATATTGTAACCACTGCTAGTGTTTTTGTATAGTCGGTTTAGTTTATTGTATTAGATAAATATGGTAAAGATATTTATCTTGTAGGTTACGTATTGTATTATGTAAAGGACTCCTTAGTCTATAAAAGGAGGTCCTAGGTTAGATTAGATATATAAGTTTTATATCTAAGGTCGATACAATTCAAGGTTGCAAAACCCTAATACTGTAAGAGTATTCGTATTAATAAATAATATTGAGGTATTGAATGTTAACTGTTCTTCTTCTTAAGATTAAGTGTTAAATTCCGCGTAATACTTAATAAGCTTTTATTCTAAGTCAGTTTCTATATTAGATCGTTTGCTCAACTGGGATCAACAAAAAGTAGCCTAAAAATGCGGGTTGTTCCAGTCTCACCACCTTAATGGGAATTTCGTTCTGGAATTCAGTGTGTGTTATCCAATGTTGAAGTGTCTAGGAAAATGTGGGTGTATGCGCCAAATTCTGATCTTTGCGTCCTCAAGTTTCTGGTCATAGAATGTGTTATGTACCAGTCTAAGTTTTTGGTGGTGGCTTAAGTTGATAATCTAAAGGGTTTTGTTAAAATCTTACAGAGTCCAATATACCTCAGGTTTGGCTTTTCCCGTTTCTCAAAATGAATCATATCTTATTGTATCGAGGCTTTAAACAAAAACTTAATTTCTAACATGGAATTTTTGGTAAATTTTAACGCCTTACATCTATGTAACTTTTGTTTTTGGCGATAGTGTGCGGCATGCAGCCTAATTTGTATTTGTATGGTTTCCTTAGTTGTTTCGTGGGTGATTTCTGAACACGTTAGTCCAGCAAATGGTTGACTGACACTTTCGTCTATATAGTGCCTTAAATGGAATAGTTTTGTTGTTGATGTGAAATGGATGTTAATCAAAAGTGTAAGATATGGTTGATGTGAAATGGTTTATAATGATGTGATAATTGTGGTTGTAGGAAGGTCTTGCTAGTGGCAAGTGGTTATCCAAACCATATCATGTCTTAGGTGGTTTCGAGATGAAGGCTATATCGTATAGTGTTTATGTCTACTAGTGTTTGAAAGAAAACGTGATACTGTGAAGTTTTACATACTGACTTATAATGGGGTTCAGATAATGATGTGATATGTTTGATGATTTAGAAAAGTGTAGTGTATGTTTATCATTATTTTTAGGTAGAGATGTCAAGTTTGCTTCAAAATCATAAGTGGATTGTAAAGGATTAAGGCGGAATGATAGCCTTGAAACCTTATCAGGCTAGTACTTCTAAGAAATGACGAGAAGATTCGATGACTATCCCAAGATAGTAGTTAGAATTATTTCATAAATGAAAACTTTCAAGAATGAAATTAGGTAGTATAAATAAGTGTTAAGATCTTGCTGAGTGGTAAGACACTATCATATCTCTAGATCTTTTTAATGAATTCTGGTGGTTTATTGAGTTTAAGTAGGAAATTAACCTGGATATAACCCTTGTATAACTATTCTCGATGCGTCGTAATTGGAGAAACATCTATTAGAGCGATCGTTTTAACTAATTTGAGATACGAGTCGTATTATATATCATTTTTATTGATAATAATGATTTAAGAACAATGGCGTAATTCCCGAGTCTCGAATCCTTCGTTAGCTAACCCAAACGAGTCTTGAACCTAATATATCTAGAGTTTTAGAAAGTTTCATGTATGGCCCCTTTGGTACTTATCCCGCCGCCCCCAAGAATACCATAATTACATCTTGGGTCCCTCCTGGGTATATAAATACCCACACCCTTCACCCTTTCTCCCATTTTCACTCCTTTTCATTCTCTCTCTACAAACACACACAATAATACTCCCCTTTCTCTCTCTAAAAATCCGGCGACCACCCTCCCTAGGGTTCCGGCGCCGTCACTCATTCCGGCCAAAATTCCGGTGACCACCAAATGTTACACCACCCTTTCTAATCAATAGATCGGGGTCTTGTGACCCCGTTTATCCTTCATACACACCCACACAACCCCTAACGCGCTCCAAATCTAAGATTTGGATTTCGGATTTTTAGGGTTTCAAAAGATAACGATTAGTTTATGCTCGTGCTTGGTTGATACGAGTTGTACTCGTACAAGGACGCCATCACAACCCTCTTTCTTCTCTTTCTCTCACGGTAAGCTTGACCATATCCTATATTTCGTTATCTTGACCGGCCGTATATATATATATATAAATATATATATATATATATATATATATGTGTGTGTGTGTGTGTGTGTGTGTGTGTGTATGTGTGTGTGTGTGTGTGTTTGTGTGTGTTTTGTTGTGTTGTTTTTCGTGGATGTAAAAATGTTAAAACACGTTTTAAAAATGGATTGATAAATACTCTTATGGTAAACCTTTGAAAAACAAGATTTAAAAACGATAGTGTTAATTTTTGTGTGGTGAAACGAATTTATAGCAAATGGAGAAGTGATTTCATGGGTCTTGATTTAATTTCGTATTCATGGTACTAATTTGAATCGAGTAAATGAGATAAAAATAATTGTGACTATTAACATATGGCAAGAGATGTATTCGATTAATATGTGGGTTGATTATTTCTGTTTTTGGATGCGTGAATGGTTCGGTTCGGGACAGAAAAGATTTACCGGGTTTGACTTCTTTGATTATAGGTCGGTTAAGGATTCATGTGTTAACTCATTTTCTGTTTTGAGTCAAGTGACTCAATAAGCCGAGTCAACCTCGAGACGGATTGGGTCAAATGACCCATGTGGGTATTTGCTGTAAAAGTCGTGCAAACCGAGTTACGTTGATTGTGTCGGTCACACTAGAGTGTATTTGAATTAGTAAATTGTTGTCGGATATCGACGGGTAATACTTAAATTAGACGCGGTAACTAGTTTTAAATCATAAAACGATGATAATAAATAATATCGAAATAAATAAGTGGTGACCGGTATAGGCAATGAACTAAAATGGGAAATATGTGATGAGATAATTATATGTAAGTTATTGATTATTAAGGGATTTTAAATTGCCATTATAAAGGAACATCAAAACTAATAAATGGAAAATGGAATAATTAAAAAGGGTAAGATTATTAGCATGAGATGACGTTTGACTTGTGATTTTTATTGGTTTCGGGTTTGATCCGGGTGTTTATCTTAATATGTTACCTAGCTAGGGTATAAGTCGGAAGTAGTAGCGGGTATTACATGAATTAGACACGATACTAGTATATAAGTCCTAATCGGTTATCAAAACGAATTAACGACTACTAATGAAATGTTTAAATAATATATGCTTACGAGTTAACTATATACATATATATATGTACATATAAAACGGTATGATAAACTATGATTGATAATTAATAACGGATATTATGTATACGTTATAACTTATAAGATTTAATACGAATTATAAAGTTTGGAATAACAATTGATGACGAGTCATGATGATTATAAGTACGCTAAACGTTTTGTACTGAACGAGTATAATATATTAGACTCGGAAATGAGTTTAATATATTTGTTTCGCGATATGCTTAAATGTTCTATTTTCTCATATTAACTAATGGCGAGATGTTTAGATATATATTGTTGACGAATAGGGTATTATTATTAAAAACCCTTATCAACTATGAATAATGAACTTTTGGGAACAATAATGGACTTTTGAAAGCATCAACATTAATGATTCAAGTAAACTATTACTTTCTATTGACTTCTTTATCATGTGAGCCGCATTTTAAGATAATCGTATACGCATTAGGTTGTGTCGTTTCTATTCTATTGTACCCGTCGTACATTCATTTGGATGCCGTGGAGATTAGCTTTAGATGCCAGTCGTGTCAATATTGAATAGTGCATTGTTGTGGCTAAGGTGAGTTTCATAGCCCCTCTTTTCTAAAGTTTTCATAACTATTTTGGGGGAGAATACATGCTGCTTTTTAAAAACTATAACTGGATATGTGAATATTATTTGGAATGAATGTTGTTTGGTATATTTGTTTTGATGATTGAACGTTTTATGTGTTTATGTGAATGCAAACTATTTCTTGGACCTGCCATTATTCTTTTGAATTGCTAATGTGTTGTCTAGGAAAGGTTAGACATGCGACATTTGTTGACTTAGACTAGGGTAGCATCTCTATGCTATAACGCGATGCCTAGCTAAGAATAGACCGACCTAGTCCAGGGTAGCTTGTGTTCTAGGCCTTGCTACGACTGTTGATAAGGATTTAAAATGTACCTTTTTGAGGGGTCGTTTAAGCCCTTATTTGATCACTTTTGTATCCGTTATTGCTTAATATCGTTCCTTTTCACTTTTTAGGTCTCTTGAAGGCAAACTGCTATAATGGCACTTATTTGGACGAAAAGGCGCGGATATATGAAGAAAATGGCCAAAGTCAAGAATCGAGACACTCAAGTTGATAAATTACAAGGGGACGGCGTCACTGCTTAATCTGCGACGCCGTCAGAGGAAGTTGTGACGGCTCAGAAGAGAAATTGCTAGTTTTTGGAGGACGGCGTCGGGCTTAAAAAGAGTAGGCCGTCGCAACTCAGACGGCCTAGATTTAATCCAGACGACGTCAGAAGCTAAAGAGGACGGCGTCATAAGCATAAGGTGACGCCGTCGCAAGATTAACTTGGCCAAGAAGAAACCCTAATGACGGCGACACGACGGCGTCACAAATCATAAGGTGACGCCGTCGCACATGTAATCTTATATATAGAATCCGAATTTTTCAGTTTTAGAGAGTAGTCTTTTGGGGTAAACTTTTGGAGTAAAACCTAAACCGAACCAAGGTCGTATTTTAGGGTTTTAAGCCCTATCTTACACCAAGATAAGTTGTTTACTTCATTAATTTAATTATGTCTTCAATTATTTGTGTGTATGCTTGCATGTTCTCCATGTCCGGCTAATTTATTTGTGTGTTTGCTTAGGGAATATGAAACTTAATTATTGAATATTGATTGGTTGTTTCTTATCTTAGTTGATTAATGATCTAGTAATGCTATAGGTCATTCGTTATGTACTTAATCCTTGATTAATCTTTGTGAACCTTAGGTTATAGCACTATGAGTTGTTGTAAGCTAAACTATACAAAGAGGCCTTAGAGTTAGAGTTTATCATCGCTAGTGGGTTTTGTAGACGAGACCCTTTGGTAACTTCAAAGAGTAGGGAGAAACGCATACCCTACAACTTTAGACACACAACGCAACTAGGAATAAGGACGTGACAATTCAACCACCAATAGGAGATAATTAAGGAGTAGTAAAACCTAAGTAAACACATCTTTAAACTATCATACGAGCACACAATAATTAGACATAGACTACCACCACCTTAGTTTAGATAATTAGATAATATTAGAGTAATCGGTAGAAATACCAACCCCCCAAATCCAAACCCCGAGATTCGTACTTTTCCTTTTCTAAAAAAACATAAAAAGATAAAAAAATAATCTTCCTCAACCCCAACCTTAGCGTAGTAACTTCTCACTAGCATTCCTATTCCCCTAGAGAACGATATCAATTCCCGTGGCTTACCCTAATACTACACTACAACGATTAGGTTCACTGCCTAGGTTGTTGAAAAACTTGCTCGACGAAAAGGAAGTTCCTTTGACCCCGAACGACGCGTGTAGCGTTATCAAGTTTTTGGCGCCGCTGCCAGGGAATAGAATAGCTAGTTAGTAGTCCACCTCGTTTAGGTTTCTTTGCTTGATTCCTATCAAGTAAACTTTTTTCTCATTTTTAGCTTCCTTTTAGTCTATCCCCTTTCTTCGTGACCTTTGTTCGTAACCTCATCACTTTTTATCATGGAAGGTGAAAACCCCCCTCAAATCATTGTCCCGCCAAGAGACCGTACTCTTGGTGAATACTCGAGACCTAGCCACCTAGGCTATAGGAACACCATTGAGCTTCCCGACCAAGCCCAAATTACGGCCTTGCGATCCGACACCATCCGGTTGGTGCAAAATGGATGTGCATTCCATGGACTTCGCTCTGAAGATCCTAATCAGTATCTTAAGGACTTCCTTAAAATTGTCGATTCTATTGACCTTGATGCTACTACTCGGGAGACCACGCGTCTGCGACTCTTCCAATTTTCTCTACGGGACCAAGCTAGTAATTGGCTTGAGCGACTTCCCGCTGGCTCCATCTCAAGTTGGGATGATCTCACCACTCGTTTCCTTGCTCAATTTTTCCCACCGGGGAGAACCACAAAACTTAGGAATGACATCTTGATGTTCCAACAACGTCAAGGTGAATCTCTCTACGAAGCATGGACTCGATTCAAGGACTTACTCCATAAAGTCCCTCATCACGGCATTGATCTTTGGCTCCAATTCCAAATCTTTTATGATCATGTCGACTTCCCCACCAAGCGATCCATTGACCAAGCGGCCGGTGGAAAACTTAGTGATCTCACCGCGGAAGAATCATGGTGTATAATAGAGGACCTTGCTCTCTATGACAACGAAAGTTGGAATGACCCCCGTGAGTTGCCCAAAACCGTTAAGGCAATCTCCTTGCCTCCAATTGACTCACAACCTTCCGACCGTAGGATGCTTGAACTTGAAGATCAAGTAAAATTCCTTATGAGCTCTTACGAAAATCCTAAGTCTTCACGCCATTTGAACAAAGTTTCCTCATCGTGTGAGCCGTGTAATGATCCTCATAACACGCGCACTTACACCCGATCCCCCGAACATGCTTCCGTTGACTACGCATCCTCGCATGTTAATGGAACGGGAGGAAGATTCCCTGCAACACCCGGACCTAGGACTTTTAATGACACCCGAGAAGCATGGAAGGACAAGCCCGACTTCTATTGGGGACAAACCAGAGAATTCACTTCTAATGATTTCTCATTACCCTATCTCATGGCCCTAGCCAAAACATTGAAGGAATGTTGCAACAACTTGTCGCATCCCAAGAAGCCCAAATAGCTAAGCTCTCGGACCGTTTCAACCAACAACAAGCCGATATGGATAGGAAGATAGATAACCTTTTGAAAGCCATAACCAATAGTGATAGGAAGGTTAGTGCTATCTCAACTCACGAGCCTCCCGGTGTAGAGATTAAGGACCCAAGTAAGCTAGCTAAGCACGTTCAATTAGTCAATACCATCGCCTTAGTGAAACCTAATGACGAAGAGGACCATACACTTGAGAATAATGAAACAACCAAGGAAGTAGATGAAGTAGACAATGACTATTTCAATAAGTTTCCTACGGAAGAAGAATTATCTCGCCACCCTCACTTAGTACGTGACCTCTGTCACATGTATGTTAGGAAAAGCCCTAGAATCAAGTTTGGGAACCCTTGGAATTTTAACATACCATTTTGCATAGGACACCTTTTTGTGGCAAAGGCCTACATTGATCGCAAGTCTCCAATCAACATAATGACTAGCACTTACTACAATTGGGTGATGAAGAAGCCTATCCCAACTAGGCAAGATCCAGAAAACCCTAAGGTTGGTTGCAATTTTCTTGGTAGAATCAAGGGATTGCCCGTTTATGTAGGTAGTTTCACGTTTCCTACGGACTTCATAATTGTGGATGATATTAGCACGGCCATAGACCCTATCTTGTCCCACGTTATTCTAGGAAAACCCTTCATAGAAAGCACCGGGATGACCTATGATCCCTCGTTAGGAGTAGTGCGATTCAAGGATGAGACCGATGACATAGCTTACCAAATGCCGTTTAAGATTGAGAAGTTTTCATCACTCTCTAATGATGAAAAGGAACTTAAACTGTCGTTCTATTATAGGAATGATGAGGATAAGGAAAAGGGAGTAGATTATGTTATGGCTAAGATTTTCGGATTCTATAAGGATTGTTTGAACTTAGGACCGAAATATAGGACAGAGTGGGGAGAAGACGAACTTTTAGAGAAGTGCATCATGGGGCATCTCTACAACATGGAACCACCCACTGGAAACCGTCATGATGAAGAAGGTGGCGGTAATGAAGTAACGTAGGACACAACAACGAGTCTAGCTACAAGACTCTTAACTAAAGAAAAGCGCTTTGTGGGAGGCAACCCATGCTTAATTGTTTGCTTGTTAGTGTCATATATATTTTATTGATTGTTTATTCTCATGTTTAAATTTGTAAAAATGCTTTATTTTGTTTTTAACCTCGTCTTAATTGCATATAAAGGTATTTTACATAAAGGATAAGTGTAGGGAGGATTATACACGTTTTCATAAGAAACGTGAACATGAGAATAACAATTGATTAAAAGATATATTTGCGTGTTTGTTCGAGTCAAATGCTTGTATCGAGTCATAATGGATGTTTTGCAGAAATTTTTCCAGATTCTAAAGATATAAATTTTCCAGAATTTTTTCCAGAAAATCGCAGACCGGTTTTTGTCAGGATAACTGACGGCGTCAGATTACAACTGACGGCGTCAAGAAGGAATAAAAACATCAGATCGCTTTTTCTCGTTTTCTGAGCTACTTCAAATTTTTGGTAATTTCCAGGTCTTAATTTTCTTAGAAATTCTGTAAACATCCATTCCACAAGCATTATATCCTAGTTTAAATCGAGTCTTATATATTATTACCGCCGATTTTACGCGAAGGTTTCGTTTGTTTTCTTCAAGTGTGCAGGTTTTGTTTATCAAGAAGAAGATACATAAAGTTGGAGGAGTTTTTCACGCGTACATTCTTCTTGGAAAGGATTTAACCACTACTTCACACACGGATCCTACCGAGCTAATCAGGGGAGTACTAGTTTCTTTGAATGTGCAGGTTTTATTTATCAAGAAGAAGAAACAAAAGATTGGAAGGAGCTTATCACGCATACATTTTTCTTGGAAAGGATTTAACCACCACTTTACACGGATCCTACCGAGCTAATTAGGGGAGTACTAGTTTCTTTCGTTTTTAATTACCTTCTTTTATCATAACTTTGATACTTTAGGGGAACATTGGGGACAATGTTCAGTTTAAGTGTAGGGAGGGAAAATAAAACGGGAACTTTGAAACTATGCTTATCCTTGATTATTTTCTTTGTCCAATTGCACTTTTGTAATAAACCATGAGAAAATGTCGGTTAGGGTAATTTTGGCACCAAATTTAAAATTTTTCATAATATATAGGAGTGGGCCATTAGTCTTAACAAAAGCGTCTCACGGATAGGAAGTTATATGACTAGCACAAAACCCTTTACCACTTAAATTCTACCAAAAATGTGAGGATCACCCTTAGATTAGTAGGAATTGAAGCATTCATCTTCAATGCTTAGAGTGTGAACCGGTAGTATATTAGATTCTAGAACTTGTTTTGTGATGCATTCCGAGATCGCTAGTAAGACTACACTTGTGTAGTTAGGAATAACTAAATGATAAGAGGCATTAGGATAACCCTTGTTTGATACCCGTAATATAATTACTTCTTCCACATTGGTTGAGTAATTTCCCCACACCTTTGCGTTGTACTCATCTTTAGTACACGATACCCCTAGTTAAACCCTCAGAGCCTATCCTTTTCGCGGTTCTCATGATGTTTCGATTTTCCGGAATATCAATGAAGAACATTGTCTACACCCCACCCCCTAATATACACCCAAATCGCCTTAGCCTACCCTATATGCACTCACTTTTAGTGCATTATTGTTATCACCCTAAACCCTTAGTTCAATTATCTAGTTGCTTGCATGAGTTGCTAAGTCGAGTCATATCCTTTGTATACAGTTTTGGGACGATTGGGATTCATGGGAAAAGTTAAAGTTTTAAATGACTAAAAGGGAACGCCAATTCCCTTATTTGCGTAATAACGTACTCCAAGTGTTTTGATCTTTTCAATTCGGGTCATATTAGTGTTAGAGTAATAAAAACTCAAGTGTAGGGATGTACTATAAACCCCTATCATTTTGATGTTATCGTAGAGGATGGTAGAGTAAAAGTGTATAAAAAAATCGAAAAAAATAGAAAAAGAGAAAAGAAAAAAAATAGAGTGAAAAAAAAATACGGGCTACCATCCTACATCTATCATTAAATTTATGTTTGTTTATTTCAGTTATCTAGAGTTTAGAGTGTCGAGTCTTGGCTTAGCAACGCCATTCTTCGTATGCATGTAACATTGAGATTTTTGACTTGCCACCACTAAAAAGCCTATCCCACCAAACCCTTTGTTTCCCTACCGTAAGCCTAACGTTACAACCCTTTAAAGACCTCTTTGATAGTCTTTCCTAGGTACTTACGCAAGCGGGAGGTTTGATCTATTCTCAAGCCTATGGTAATCTATGTACTAGGACCGGTTAATGAATGTTTATCTTCCATTTCCAATTTGCTATATTTCATATACACCCGAGAGATGTGAGTATCCAAACACCCCATGTGAGGTGCTAGTATGTAATTTCCGTGCTTGTTATGACTTTTGCGGGGCTTATATGTGTTGTGGACTGTTTTAAACCAATGCTTCATGACCCCTAACTTATAAATTAATTGGCTAAAAGCACATTTGCTTGAGGACAAGCAAATACCAAGTGTAGGGATATTTGATAAGGATTTAAAATGTACCTTTTTGAGGGGTCATTTAAGCCCTTAATTGATCACTTTTGTATCTGTTATTGCTTAATATCGTTCCTTTTCACTTTTTAGGTCTCTTAAAGGCAAACTGCTGTAATGGCACTTATTTGGACGAAAAGGCGCAGATATATGAAGAAAATGGCCAAAGTCAAGAATCGAGACACTCAAGCTGATAAATTACAAGGGGACGGCGTCACTGCTTAATCTGCGACGCCGTCGAAGGAAGTTGTGACGGCTCAGAAGAGAAATTGCTAGTTTTTGGAGGACGGCGTCGGGCTTTAAAAGAGTAGGTCGTCGCAACTCAGACGGCCTAGATTCAATCCAGACGACGTCAGAAGCTAAAGAGGACGGCGTCACAAGCATAAGGTGACGCCGTCGCAAGATTAACTTGGCCAAGACGAAACCCTAATGACGGCGACACGACGGCGTCACAAATCATAAGGTGACGCCGTCGCACATGTAATCTTATATATAGAATCAGAATTTTTTAGTTTTAGAGAGTAGTCTTTTGGGGTAAACTTTTGGAGTAAAACCTAAACCGAACCAAGGTCGTATTTTAGGGTTTTAAACCCTATCTTACACCAAGATAAGTTGTTTACTTCATTAATTTAATTATGTCTTCAATTATTTGTGTGTATGCTTGCATGTTCTCCATGTCCGGCTAATTTATTTGTGTGTTTGCTTAGGGAATATGAAACTTAATTATTGAATATTGATTGGTTGTTTCTTATCTTAGTTGATTAATGATCTAGTAATGCGATAGGTCATTCGTTGTGTACTTAATGCTTGATTAATCTTTGTGAACCTTAGGTTATAGCACTATGAGTTGTTGTAAGCTAAACTATACAAAGAGGCCTTAGAGTTAGAGTTTATCATCCCTAGTGGGTTTTGTAGACGAGACCCTTTGGTAACTTCAAAGAGTAGGGAGAAACGCATATCCTACAACTTTAGACACACAACGCAACTAGGAATAAGGACGTGACAATTCAACCACCAATAGGAGATAATTAAGGAGTAGTAAAACCTAAGTAAACACATCTTTAAACTATCATACGAGCACACAATAATTAGACATAGACTACCACCACCTTAGTTTAGATAATTAGATAATAGTAGAGTAATCGGTAGAAATACCAACCCCCAAATCCAAACCCGAGATTCGTACTTTTCCTTTTCTAAAAAACATAAAAAGATAAAAATAATCTTCCTCAACCCCAACCTTAGCGTAGTAACTTCTCACTAGCATTCCTATTCCCCTAGAGAACGATATCAATTCCCGTGGCTTACCCTAATACTACACTACAACGATTAGGTTCACTGCCTAGGGTGTTGAAAAACTTGCTCGACGAAAAGGAAGTTCCTTTGACCCCGAACGACGCGTGTAGCGTTATCAACTGTGCTGGCTAGAGTCGCACGGGGCCCTGAACTGAGATCTCAAACGTATTATAGATTATTGATTGGATTGATAATGGATTGGATAGATTATAGATTGGATTGATTATGGATTGGATAGATTATTGATTGGATAGATTATTGATTGGATTGATGGTTGATTGGAATGTCTATTATATATCTTCCTTAGTCGCACATAGCAAATAAACTCTATCAGGTCCACTATTACTTTTATAACTAAACTCTATGAACTCACCAGCGTAAGCTGACCTTTTAGCATGTGTTCTCAGGTTTAAGGCGATAGCTCACTATTGGAAGACGCTTGGCAAGGGGCATGGTCATAGGCAACTCTGATGAATAAATGGGTCCGCTTTAATTATCTTTTGGGCCTATTTCCGCACTACTTTCATTAATGTAAAGTTATGGTTTTCAATTAATGAATCTTATTCTAAATAAATGGAATAAAAACCATTCTTTGTACCTTATGTTGTGATGCCAAGATTGTAGCACCCAAAGGCTCGTATGCTTTCGCTAGACCGTATTTTGAGGTGTTACAGATTGGTATCAAAGCCAAGGTTATAGAGAACTTGGTATTTTCAGAACCTAGACTATAACCACTTTTTCGAAAACTTAGCCCTATGACCGCCATGTGCCTTCCTGCCAAGCTGAAGCCTCATGTATGACTAGTTTAAGGATGTAGATGATTGAGAACACATTAGACAAATTGATTGATGAGATAATTGATGAGATGTTTATGGCTTATTTGATGAATTGTTTGATGGGATACTTGTCGAATGTGTGCCCTGTTAGTGGACGATTTAAGTCTGCCTATCTTAGCAGTTCACTATAAGCATTCCACATGCTTATACACACACAGTAAGCATGTCATCATGCTTATGCATACCCTATAAGCATTCCCATATGCTTATGCATGCCCTATAAGCATGTCCTCATGCTTTCACACGCACTATACCTTTCACATAGTGTGGAGTCCCAAACCTTAGATCTATGACACTTAGCTTGTATTAAGTAGTTGCCCTGGATAGTTCCAAAACAACAAAGAGAAAACTTTATAAGAATACACACAAATATGCGGAATCTACTTGAGTATACTTAGAAGATGAAAGTAAACAAACGAACACAAACTATGATAACCAATACTTCAACATTACTAATCAATATTATGGATACTCTCAAAGTATCAGAGTTACGCAATTTCCTTGCGTAATCTCACCCCTCGATTTAGAACTTGCACATTAGTAGTGGTCGTGGGAATGATTTGGGAATGTAGAGGAAATGGTGCTATTATAACTAAGTCAGGGAGTCACGAACGAGATCTTTTGTCTCGTGAACGTGAGTTCCATAGTTAAGTTTTGATGAACGAATCTAAAACGCGTTTAAAACTAATAAAACATGTAAACTAGTGTGTTGGTATCGTGTGTTGTGTCATGTTCATGTGTTTTTTCATTTATATCATGATTATGTGTGCTCGTACATAACAAGATGATGGGTTATAATGGTTTTGATGATGTCGAAGAGTGTATAGTCTCGTGTCACTATTTCGGGTCAAGACTTTCGTAAACCGTTGTTTTATTCTTTAGTATTGTCAAACAAGTGGTAATCGGTTTTGATTATTGATAATGAATTCATGTCCACTAGTGTTATAATAACATGCGAAACCAGTAAGTGTTTTCAGATAACAAATTGGACTAACGTGTGATTATTTGGTTAACTGTGAATCATTGGTACGTATCGATTATTTGGAATTGGGCGATTTTTTAATTAATATCCTTGATTGGATAACAAATAAATTGTGGTTATTTGGGTAATTTGTAAGTTATTAACAAACATTAGATTTGATACTCATTAATCGGTTGTGTTTGGGAATTGAAAGAATCAATTGGAAGTGTTTAGTGGTGTTGGGTATGTTTGGTTGTCTGTTTAGATGGCGAGATAGGTATGAATTTCTTTGGAGGATTAATAGGAGTTGTGAAATTGTTTATTTTGGACTTAATGATATATGTCAACTTTGGGCTACGTCAGTGTTATCATGACTTTTTAGTCTCGACTGACCCCGACAACGCCATAACATGGTCTTTAGTATTCATTGAACAATATGATGTGTAAAAGCCGAGCGTCATGACTCAGACTTGCGTTATTAAAGGATTTTATTGGATTGATAGCGGGTTCAGTTCGTCTAGCTACTCGTACAATGGCAGTGGCGTTTGGATGGATATTGTTAAAGCTATCGAGAGCATTGAAGTTGTGGATATTAACTTCAAAAACTCTTGTGTGCGTAAGATCGCGGAGGGGGAAAACACCTTTTGGCACGAGCTTGGTGTGAAGACGGGTCGATTCTTAAAAGTAAATTTCCTAGGCTCTTTGCTCTAGAGGCGGACAAAGATTGTAAAGTTAAGGATCGTGGACATGTGGTCAATGATTCTTGGGTTGGTAATTGGTCTTGGCGCATTGCTCCTAGAGATCGCGCTTTAGACGACTTAAATGCCCTTTCCTCTCATATATGCAACACGGTTTTCTCTTCTGGTGGGGTGTGACAAATGGACCTGGTCGTTCGATGTTTCCAGATCATTTAAGGTTAATATTTTATCTAAGATTTTGGATAACAAATTGCTTGGTGATCACAGCCTTGGGTCCATCATAAATGGAACAATTGGATCCCTATAAAAGTTAATATCATGGTGTTGAAAGCCTTTCTTAATCGCCTTGCAACCCGCCCCAATCTTATTGTTCGTGGTGTCGCCCTTTCTTCCTCAATGTATCCTTTATGTGACTCGGAGATTGAAGATATTGAGCATATTTTGATCAAATGTCATAAAGTGAGTTTGGTTTGGAGAAAGATCTGGAGTTGGTGGAACCTTCCTCCCCTGACCGTTTTTCCTCCATTTTTTTATCTGAGGTCGCTTTAGGAATCCATCAAGTTCATAATAGTCCTAGGTTGGCCAAAATTATAAATGGGGTGTTCCAGCTAGCCTTATGGGCTGTTTGGAATTGGTGTAATCGATTGATTCACGCGGTTGGTGATGACATTTCTAGAATCAAAAACGGAAACATTTTCCCGAGTATCCAACACATGGCTAAGCTATGGATGTTGGCTCGTATTAACTCAAGTGTGAAGGTGGATTGGATATGTTGGGTAGCCAAGCCTTTTGATATATTTTCCTAATTACCTATGTAGGTTTTGTTTGTTGTGTTTATGTGGTTTGTGGCGTTTTAGACCCTTGGATTCTTTGTATAGCTCGATTTGTGAGGTCCCGTTTTGGTATTCTCTGTTTATGATATATTGCCTTTCAAAAAAAAACCTCAAACGAACATAAATGACCGAAGATAAATGAAAGTAGAAAAACAAACATAAACTTAATTAAACTATGCATAATATTTAGTCTTATAATGTTGTTTTGTTTAAACATACCAATTTTAAAACTATACAATTATAAGATATGATATACGTACATAAACAAATTAATGAACATAAACGAACGTTAATAGACGCATAATTAGACGTTCACGAACTTATATGAACGGACGCGACTTGTGTTCATGTTCGTTCGTTTAACTAAACGAACAAAAAATTGTTTATGTTCGTTCATTTAATTAATAAACGAATTTTTTACCGAACGATTCACGAAATGTTTACTGAACATTCAGTTCGTTTACAGTCCTAATTGCACGATTGAATCAATTTTCCAAAATTAACATCAAATGTAAAACCTAATTTTATAACAATTAAGCCCACCCCACCTATGCAACAATTATTGTGTACTCTCTTTTACCTAATATGCATGGTTAGTGAAAAATAACTCTTTTTTTTTTAAATAATTTTTTTATAAGAAGTGATAAAAATTGAAAACCCGTTTAATCAATTTTTTTTCCAATCTACAATTCTCCACTTTTTCTCTCTAAAGAAAAAAAATGAATTTGTCAATTTACTATTAAGTATCTCATTCTAACATTAATCACAATTGGTAACATCACCATCTTCCATCTTCGCCGTCACCGTTCACCGTTGTAATCTAAAGTAATATTTTCATCTTTTTAAAAAGAAAAAATATAACTAAATCAAAACAGATTTTCAAAATTCTCAATTATTCTCTAGAAACATTCACTTTTCAAAAATCCTAACAAAATATATATATATATGTGTGTGTGTGTATATATATATATATATATATATATATATATATATATATATATATTTCTGCAACTAAACCCTACCTTAGTTTTTAGAAAACCTTAGAGGATTTATGCCAAAGTTCATTTCTTAAAGATTAATTCCCACCTCCTGTATCGTTTAAGGTAAATAGCCAAAGTATTATGTGTCTAAAAAGTTATAAATTTAAATTTTGTTCTCAAAAATTTTAAATATATTTCATTATTAATAATCGTGACGACAACATAATGTTGCATATTAAAATATAAGTTATCAAGTGTTTTGTATATCCTTTTATAAAAGTTAATACATTTTTTAAATGATAGAAAAAACCATGTTGTGTGTGATATAAAAAATTAAGTGTATGTAGAATTGTAGCATGCTTGTTTCAATAAGTCATGAAAATAGTGAACAAAGATTCCCTAAGAGCATGGGGTGTGGTTTGTGTTGCTTCTCGCCATTTCCTACATGGCATCTCGCAGTTTCACTTTGTTCCTCGCCATGACACCAGGTGGCTTCGCCACTTTTGGTTTTGCCGGTCCAACGACGAGGAAAACGACAACCAATCTAATTCGAATATATCTGTTGCAATTTAACGGTATGATTTATAAAAAAAAAAAAAAAAAAAAAAAAAAAAACCTTTACCCACCCTTTTATAAATAATACCTCATTTTTATAGAATCATTCACACTATTTTCTTTCAAATCATTCACACACTACTCTTTCAACTCTTTACATCTTAAGCAAAAAAACATGATTGGTTCAAATTCGGATTCCGATCTTGATGATTTACAAGATATCAAGATGATTCTAAAAGTTGCAGGTTATGGGCAATCGTTGCCAGAACATGAAGCTGAAAGTTCACGCACTCGTAATTACATCTACCGTGAGCGTGAAGTTGCTGAAGAACGTCTTATATCCGATTATTTTTCTGATTGTCCAAAATATCCGGAGTACTATTTTAGGTGTCGATTTCGTATGAGCCGTCAACTATTCTTAGAAATAGTACAAGGTATCAAAAATCATATTCAAACTGTTGATCCTCTTCCACCGCATTTTGATTTTTTTAGAGTCCGACCCGATGCTAGGGGTGTAATGAGTATGAGCCGTCAACTATTCCTAGAAATAGTACAAGGTATCAAAAATCATATTCAAACTGTTGATCCTCTTCCACCGCATTTTGATTTTTTTAGAGTCCGACCCGATGCTAGGGGTGTAATGAGTGTGAGTGTGATTATGAAATGCACATCCGCCGTACGCCAATTGGCCTACGGCACCACACCTGATGCATTTGATGAATATTTGCAAATGGGGTCACACACGGCACTCGACTGTCTAGATTTTTTTACTATGTGTATAACTGAATTGTTTATGCCCGAGTTTTTAAGAAACCCTAATTTGGGTGACATTCAAAATTTATATAACGCACATAACACGGTCCATGGGTTTCCGGGAATGCTTGGGAGCATTGATTGTATGCACTGGGAATGGAAAAACTGTCCCGTTGAGTGGCAAGGGCAATTTCATAGAGGTGATAAAAAATATCCAACTATTATGCTTGAAGCCGTTGCATAATACGATTTATGGATTTGGCATGCATTTTTTGGGGTAGCGGGTGCGAATAATGATTTAACTGTTTTGAATAATTCACTATTATTCGACGACCTTCTTGATGACATCGCCCCCAAGGTTCCGCTTCAAGTAAACAGTGCAACATTTGAACACGGGTATTACCTAGCTGACGGGATTTACCCAACTTCGTCATCTTTTGTCAAATCATTCTCGACTGCATATTCGGAGAAAAATGTCTTGTTTAAACAAAAACAAGAAAGTGCTCGCAAAGACGTTGAAAGAGCTTTCGGGGTCCTCCAAGGACGCTGGCATATTATAAGCCAACCGGCACGTGCTTAGACTATCAACAAGCTAAGAAGAGTCATGTACACGTGCATCATATTGCATAACATGATTTTGAAAGATCAAAAGTTTGCGATATCCGAAATGAACGATATTTATGTTTGTCCGCGAGCAAATATACAACGGACATGGATTGAGCGATGCGATATACAACGAAAGAATGCCAAAGAACTGCATGATAAAGCAACACACGCAAGACTTCAACGAAATATCATTGAGCATGTTTGGCAACTACATCAGCAACAACAAGATTAGTTTAAATTTCGTATGTTTTTTTATTTCGCAATGTATTTTAAATTTCGTATGTTTTTTTTTATTTCGCAATGTATTTTAAATTTCGTATGTTTTTTATTTCGCAGTGTATTTTTTTTATGTTGTATTTCTATTTTAAATGAATGAAATGAATTTAATTGTGTTTGGAAAATATGGAAAAGAAATAAAATGAGGGTGGGTGGGGCCCAAATGAAGATAAGTGAGTTAGTTGTGATTGGGGGGTATTTTTAAGTGAGTGTGTTGGAGTGATGTGGAGGTGATGTGGCACACGTGGGGCCCAAATGAAGAGAAGTGGGCAACCCACGACACCCCATGCTCTAATTGCAGCATGAATTGTCCCTCCTAACGTATTCATAGGAAAAGTATACATCATTTCAAGATGACTAGATGAGTATCCATGCATAACAACGAAATTTTTTAACGGCAAACATTTATAGTTGCGATATTGTGATAATTGTTTCATTTAACGTTTAAACATGAACGAGAAAATTCAAATTTCAAAAAAAATCAAATTTAGATCAATTTCACAATTTAACAATTCATATATAATTTACCAAGAATATGTCGAGCAATTTACGCAAAATTTTACCTCATAATTTACATCATTACAACATTTAACTACACTATACTAATAATACACTATTATAACAAACTTCACCAACAAATTGGTTTATATAAAAAAATATACAAACCTTTATAACAAAATTTACATAAACTTTATAACAACAACATACACCAATTTATATAAACTTTATGACTAAATTTACACAAACTTAGAAAAACTATTACACAACAAATTAAAAAAATATGCACTTTCACTTATGACAACGACATATTCCGCTAGCGGCGGCGTGGGAAACTCAGACGACCGCAGCTGCAAATTCAGGCAAAATTTACATAACAAATTAAAAACAACAAATTTATAACAAAAATTACATAATAAATTTGATAACAAAATTTATACAATACCGATTATAACAAATATTGACAACTTAAGAATAAAGCATACTATTTCCGGTGATCCCAACGATGCGGCGGTAGCAACTCTTTCCGGCGACAGTGTGACGGCGACTTTTTCTTGCGAAACATCAGCAGCAAGCGGCAGTAAGAGGCGACACTACCAAAATTGTTAATATACCTAAAAAAGATAAGAAAAACTACAGATCTACAAATAAAATCTATAAATTGATAAACAAAATCAATAGATCTAAAAAAAATAAAAAAATAAATAAAAGACACTCATAGATCTATTAAAAAAATTAAAACAAAAAAATACCTCAAAACTTGCAAAAACCCTTTTGGTGGGGGTTTTGATGGTTCCTCTCAGTGGTAGTGCTACTGTGGTGATGGGATGACGGTGGAGGTGGATTTCGGTGGTGAGTTGGTTTTTGTGGTGGTGGCATTCGGTGGTGGTGGCATCCGGTGGTGGTGTGTTGATAGTGGGAGAGATGAGATGGGTTTTTTTAGTTGTAAGATGAGATTTTTTGTGTGTACGTGTTTTTTTTAGTGTGATTTGATTTTTTATTTCTTACATTTCTTAAGCTTTTAAAGTGTCAACATATATAGAATCAAAAGTCAGCCGATTTTAAAGAGTTGACAAATATAGATTTTTTAAATTTCAAGAATTCAATACTTTCCTTAATTAAAATTCAGTTTTTCACATTGACTAATTTCAGTTTTTCACTTTCAAGGTTGACCATTTTTTATTTATAATTAGTTATAACTAGGCGAGTACCCGCGCCCAGCGGCAGCGGTTTCTAGCGTCAGATAATTAATGATTTGTGATATTGTGGTGAGTGTTTTGTGCAGCGTTTAAAATATAACGTGAACCGATGAAAATGCAATTGCAAACGGTTTTATTATACGATAACTAAAGTATAGACAAAATTCTTAACATCTATCAAACAACATATAAAAACATTTAATGAAAATGAAAGTAAACATTACATCAGTTATGTGATAAAAACTAACAACACACGTTACTTGTCGCATAAAAACTAACAAGGATGGGATTAATGGTGCCGTTGTTAAGAATAACGCAAGTACCAAAAGTAGCATGAATGTGATTAGCCCCAAAAAAAGGCTTATTTTGGCTATTTTGTAAAAGATTTGTGCACATTTAGCCCCATTTTTTGAAATTGGCGTATTTAGCCTATTGAAAAGTTAAATGTTCACTAACGGGCACATATTTTCTCTTAATTGTAAAACATTATAATCGTTTTTGAAGAAAAACTTATATATATAATATATTTATATAGCGATAGATCATTTTGTGTTAAAAAAAAGTTTATGGTTCTAAACGAAAAATAATAAAAGTTTGAAGATTTGGGGACTAAACATAATGTTTTGAAACCCGGTTCGACCCAGGTGGTTCAACCGGTTGAACCGTTCCCGTCGAAAAATGGGTCAATTTAAATCGAGTCAACCCGACAGGTTGGATCAAAAAGGGTCAAATTAAACAGGGTCAACCCACCGGGTTTGAAGCGTCCCGGGTCAATCCAGTTTTTGATATATATTAATAGTTTCAAATGTTCACTTTTTACTTTTTGGTTTTTCCTTTATATATAGTATAGCAGGGTACCCGCGCGTTGCGGCGACGGGTACCCTATGACGATTAACCGGAGAAATAGATCTCGATGAGACCTGATTCACTAGCTTGTATCGATTCAACGGGTCCTCTCTAGTTCGTTTTCGGATGACTGTTATTGGTTAGCCGAACCGGTGGCGACACCGGTTTTCGGTTGAACCCGTTGGTCCGGTCCGATTTTCAAAACTATATGTACCATCAACTTGTTAGCTTGTATAAAGCTTTGTGTGTTTTATTAATTTGTATAATGTGTATAATAACATGTACTTTTCATTTTAGAGTGTTTTAAAAATAACATTAACTAGTGTGTTTAATTATTTTATATTTAGAATTATGTTGTAGCTTGTTTAAATTGTACGTTGTAAAAATTTTATTGTACTTTTTAGTAAATGGTGTTTTAATTGGTTGTTTTTAATTTGGTAGACATGTTTTTAATTGGTTGTACAATATGAATAAATTATTGTACTTTTAAGTAATGATGTGTTTTAATAAGAGTATTAATTACACAATACATTTCTCTCACCTTTGACTTTCAACATTTCACTTTTCAAGATTTGACCATTTTTCTATTACTAGACGAATACCCGCGCCTAGCGGCAGCGATTCCTAGCGGCAGACAATTAACGATATGCGATATTGTCGTAAATCTTTTGTCTACGTTCAAAATATAAATGAGTACCTGATTTTATAATGACAGATAGTTTTGTGTTAAAAAAAGGTTTATGGGTTATTAAACGAAAAATAATAAAAGTTTGAAGATTTGGGGATTAAACATAATGTTTTGAAACCCAGTTCGACCCGGGTGGTTCAACCGGTTGAACCGTTACGGTCGAAAAATGGGTCGATTTAAACCGAGTCAACCCGACTGGTTGGGTAAAAAATGGGTCAAATTAAATTGGGTCAACCCACCGGGTTTGAAGCGTACCGGGTCAACCCGGTTTTCGATATGTATTAATAGTTTCCTTCTGAAATATATGTTTTCAACATTTCATTTTTTAGTTTCAACTTTGCATTTTTTACTTTTTGGTTTTTCCTTTATATATAATATAGCAGGGTGCCCATGCGTTGCGACGGCGGGTACCATGTGACCATTAACCGGAGAAATAGATCTCGATGAGACCTGATTCACCCGTTTGTATCGGATTCAACGGGTCCTCTCTGGTTCGTTTCGGATGGTTTTTATTGGTTAGCCGAATCGGTGGCGACACCGGTTCCCAGTTGAACCCGTTGGTCCGGTCCGATTTTCAAAACTATATGTACCATCAACTTATTAGCTTGTATAAAGCTTTGTGTGTTTTATTAATTTGTATAATGTGTATAATAAATTGTATTTTTCATTTTATGGTGTTTTAAAAATAACATTAATTAGTGTGTTGTATTATATTGTAGCTTGTTTAAATTGTACATTGTGAAACTTTTATTATACTTTTTAGTAATTGGTGTTTTAATTTGTTGTTTTTAATTTGGTATATTTGCTTTTAATTGGTTGTATAATGTGAATAAATTATTTTACTTTTAATTAATGGGGTATTTTAATAAGAGTATTAAGTTTGACCATTTTTTTATTATATGTAGTATAGATTGGTTGTACAATATGAATAAATTATTGTACTTTTAATTAATGGGGTGTTTTAATAAGAGTATTAATTACACTATGCATTTGCCTCTCATTTGACCAATTTCAATAATTCAACTTTTTAACGTTTTCACCTTTGACCGTTTTTCTATTATATGTAGTATAAATATGTAGTATAGATATAGATTAGTTAAGATAGAGCAAAGCTATGGGAGTGAACACAAATTATGATAAATAAAAAGGAAAAACGTTACAATTATACAGTATCAAATAAATACATGTCGATTGACCATAACTTGATAGATCCCCAAAATATGACAATTTTAAAAGATAAATAATAACACGAACCTTATAAGTCTAATCATTTACGTTGAATTAAATTTATGTGATTTGCTAACGGGCATCTTTTAATTGTGTAATAAATTCATTTATCGTGTATTTAGAACATCCATTATGTTGTTTATAAATTTATTATGACATTAGTTTATAAACCTTTTGTTTTATAAACCTATATTCATTATGTATAAACGTTATGAAGCTTTAAAGATATCATGCTTAATTCAAATGTATTTAATTATGAAGAGGTTTGATATTCTAAACCTATTCGTTCTAAACATATTTATAAACCTATCTTCACTATGGTTTATAAGTGCTTAGACCTCTTCATCATTTTATAAACCTATTCGTAAACTATTATAGTGGATGCCTTTAGTACACTCAAACTATCATTTTTTTTAACAAAAAAATGCAATGAAAAACATATTATTTACTATAATTAAATATGATTTATAATTTTACTGGATTAACCTTTTTACCCCAAAAAAATGATTTATAATCTTATAAATGTGGCAAGCATTGAAAGTAATATGATTAATGTGGAATATGGATTGTTGTATATGAACCATCTCTCCATTTACAACAAATAATGATGAGTGTAGCCCATCAAGCTCATCTCATTTCATAACTGAAAATTAAATCTATACACTAATCGCATCTATAAAAACCCATTCATACACACGGTGATGTGCCATGTGACCAATCGGTCGGTCTCGGTCGTCGAAGGCAATTTGGAAGAATGGGTCAGCTACTCGATCAAAAAAAAATGACAGGCAAATCAAAATCCACCGCAAGCTATACACAACCAAAAACCTTCACATCACTCCCCAATCAAAGAGATCTCAGAAAATAGTTTAACTTTGTGTCTAATCTGTTAATACAAATAAGCCGTAAAAACGTTTATTTATATTTTACGATCTTCTAATGTTTTGTCGATAACAAACGTAAAATCATTTTAACAAAACAAATAAAATACGTAAATGGTTTGAGCCAATAGTTTTCTAACATACTTACGTTTTCACATAAAACACTAAAACAAGTATAAGTGATTTTATGATTTAGTACTCCGTAATACATATGTACTACAACTAGTGTTTACATATTGGGCAAATATATACATAACTAGTATGTATTATAATGGGTAATACAATTGGGTAGAAACTTAAGTATTTGACCCATTGACCAAATACATTGAATGTAGTTGGGTACAACCCAAAGTCCATGACCCATATCCATGGAGCTTGACCCATAACCCATTGCATGACATCATGCTTATGTCATATATGGATAATATCCATGACCCATGGTTTTAATCCATGGCCCATAGTTTTAATCCATGAACCATGGACTAGATGCATTGCATCTTGGAGATACATTGTATCTAGTTGGATACCCATGATCCATAACCCATGACCCATGACCCAAAACCCATGGGCAAAAGGGAGCGTCCCACGGATCCCCAGTATTACACTGGACGGATCCGTGGGATCCGTGGAACAGTAGATGTTTTTCTTCTATAAATAATGAGCCATTTCTTCCTTTCGGGTTGCCACTCACACACATACTTTCTCCAAGTATTGTAACCTTTTAACCACAGATCCTAAGGGATCTTTCTATGTAGTTTTTCTTTTGTTTTTGTGTAGTTCTCTAGGTTCCTCTTAAAGGCGAGATCACCACTTCTTGAAGTCGAGCAAGCTCAAGTCCATGAGTTTCCATGCTTCGTCATCATCAAGACTACTGAGGTTCTCTTGTTGATACTTCTTTCTTCCTCCATAAAAGTGTTGTGTCCAAGGCATTAGTGATGGATTCCGAAATAGTCAAGACGAAAGCATTAGTGAAAGGTGCTTAAAGTCTTTGTCAAAAGCATTATTGAAAATGCTAAAGAATTCAAGACGAAGGCATTAGTAAAAGGTGTCAAGCTTTCGTGTCAAGGGCATTAGTGAAAGATGCCTATGAGTCAAATCAAGTGGCATTAGTGAAGGATGCCAAGGTCGTATAATCGATGAGGTGCATCGTTATACAAATAGTCATAGTTTGTTTCCAAGGATATTGATATCCTTGATGGTGTTGTAATAAGGAGTGGATCTCCTTTGGGGTTAGGTGTCGTGTAGTGTTGGGTAGTAGTTCCTCCATTGTAATGGAACTCGGTACTTAGCCTAGTACCGGATAAAGGGTAGGCGACGTTGTGGTAGGTATGGTTCTCCTTTGTCAAAGAACCCGGTGGTTAGCCTAGTACCGGAAAAAGAGTAGGCGACGTTGTGAAGGCTTCTCCGCCATAAGGATTTGGTGTCGCGTAGTGATTACGAACTCTCGAGTAGGTGACTCGGGGAGTGGAGTAGGGCAAGGAAGGTGTCCTTGTAGCCGAACCACTATAAATACTCGTGTCGTGGTTATGTGCTTCTTACTCTTTATCTTTTATTACACTTTTGTATATCTATCTATCAATGTCTAACATACACATGTAAATAGATTGACATAAGTCGATCTAAATATTTTAAAACGAAGTTTTAATTGGTAAAACTATTCAACATTCCCCACCTTCTAGTTTTCCACAATTGGCATCAGAGCTTCGTTACCAAGTTTCTTAGAGTATGTTGTACTTTAAAAACTTGATACGATCCGTGTATGTTTGAAAACTACAAAGAAGGATTTTTTAAATTATGTTTTTAAATCATCATAGTGTTTAATGTTGGACAATGATAGAACGTTCTAATATTTTCCTTGTTAAGAATTCTCCATACTTAGATTTGGGCATACCAAGAAGATCATGAAGAAATTCTCTAGAAGTAGGGTTTAAATGGGTTTGTCATAATTTGTTACCACATTGTTTTTTAAGATAATCTAAATCAAAGAATTAGAATTGTTAATACAAATTAAACTCATTTCTTGAGTTCAATAAAGATGATTTGAGCAAAATTGTGATCAAACCCTTTAGGCTACTATTCACAATTAACACCACATTGTGGTTTTGTTGTATAGGAACAATCATGCCTAGTAACCGACAACAAGACTATCAAGATACCGCCCACTACATCCCAATGTACCATCAAAAGGATGGACTTAGCCCGGAAGATAGGAAAGCTTTCAAGTTGCTCGAAAAGAGACTTTTTCATGAATGTCGTGTGGTAGAACCATCATTCCTTGCTAACACCGACATCCGACAAGTTTTTGAAACTATTGGCTTTGATTGTTTGTTGGACATAAACGAGCAAATTTGCCCGGTTTTCGTACTCGAGTTCTACAAAACAATAAGGATAGTTAGGAATGAGAACGGGACCATCTCAATTGTCTTCATCATAAATGAGCATGAGTACACCCTTTCGCTTGTGGAATTTGGAAGAATACTACGTGTTCCATATCAAGGAGTTTGCATGTTTTCCAATGAGTAGTCTTTGGCGGAGCTACACGATATGGTTGATCATCATGAAGTCTACCACATGAGAATCCTGGAAGCAACCACGGTAAGGGATACCGTGTTCATGCAAAGGGCATCCCCATCGAGGGTCACTAGAAATTCCAAAGTGATCTATAGGGATCCATTCCAAATGGAGTTCTCCGAGATGTATGCTTTGTATAGGAAATGGGAAGTGGTAGTAATGGAGAATGTGCTTTGCTTGGGAGGGAATAATGATCACCCCAATGCGTGCTTAAGTTTCATGATCTATTGCCTTGTGACCGAGACTCGCTTCAACCTTGCATATTACATGATTAAGAGAATGGCGAGCGTCAAAAGCATGGACAAAATGGTGCTCCCATATGCAATGCTCCTATCCCGTCTTGCAAACTTCATCTTTGCTTTAGATCCTTCTCCGTACTCCCTTGATCATAGCTTTTGCAACAAAGTTATGGTGTCGTTGATCGAGGGAAGAACTACAAGGTTTATGGTGGAAGGAAAAAGACCTCACCCACCAACGGATTCATCGGATGAATGGGAGAAACAAAGAGAAGGAGAAGGAAGTAGCAACCCCCTCGGCAACACCGATCTCGACCCTTTGGATTACATCAATCAATTGCCGGACATTCCTAGCCCATCACAAGAATGGCAACAAACCAAAGGGATCTTCAAGTGCTTCACCAAGTTCTTGAAGAAAAAGAAGTAGAGATGGTGAGATGAAGAGTGGAGGGGAGGATGAAGACGGGGAGAGACATGGAGGGAGATGGGAAGTAAGGTAAGGTCATAGGACCTTAATTTGTGAAAACAATTTTAAACAATGGTTTGTAACACCTTAACAATACTTATGTAGAGTAGCATGTAGTATGTAGGAATTGCCATAACTTGGCATTAAACATTTTAACTTGGGAACGAGTAGGATGAGATTTTACGACATCTTGAAATCATTCAAGTAGTCGTCGTCACTCATCTTTAGCTACCGTTAGTTCCCCCACACTTGCTATGCGCCATACTTGGTGTGTTCTTGCATTTAATCATTGTAGAAATGACTATGAAAAGCATTTGCTATGAAGTGCAAGTATTGCACAATTGCTGATAGCCTTATGTTCTGCAGTAGCCGGATCCCAGAACTATAACTAGCCGGATCCCTCCAATGAGGGAACCGTGGGATCCGGGCAGACAGATACCAGATACAGATCATTATACATCAATATTATCCCCTTGATCACATCATGTTGGCTAAACATGACTCTTTAAAAACCACTTAAGGCTTCCTCAAGCACAATAGGTCTCACATTCACCCGTAGGTAACTTAGGGTCAAATTCAAAGTGCCTTTGATTTATCAAACTCACAAGTATCCACCATATATTCGCTCCAATGCTCGCACATTATTCCTCACATCTCAAAACACTTACTTTGATGTTTTTATCAATTTTAGCAAGTCACTCTTAATTCAAAATAGGCTTGAAACTAGTTTTTCATTTTTCTTTATTTTTTACGATTTTCTCAAATTTCTCTTGAGCCATCATCTGATTTCTAGAACTTATTGCCATCATTTTTCCTTTCAAATCAAATGGTATCCTCTTCAAGCACTTAGTTAGACTTTCAAAAATCCACTTTCCTACCCAAAACCATCATTAAGTATCCTTACTTCTTATGGTTGGGCATTTAAGACATCCACCACTCAAGACATCTAAGGAAAGTCAAAACCTCAAGATTCATAGGTACTAGAATGATAACGCCTAAAATGAACATGTTTTTAGTAGCGTTATTGTTGGTTTTGTGCATGATAATCGGCTATATTTACTCATAACTGTTGCAAAAGTGCAAAAGATGCGTATTGTGTATGTATATGTAGCCAGGTATCACGAATGATGAAGAAATGAAGTTTTTATGCACATTTGGAAGATTCTAAAGAAGGGAGTCGAGCAAGGAAGCTTTTGGACTCAATGATTGGGAAGCACAATGATTTCTAAGTATCTACAGCAAGGGAAGATCAAGTTTTGCCTTGGAAATCATCAGCGAAAGCAAAGAAAGAAGCGTATAAGCAGAAAGTCAACAAAAAGTCAAATCAGCAAAACACCCAGGCGTTCGGTCGTAACCCGTAACCGGATCCGGCTGGGCATTTGGTCAAAACGCAACTGATCCGGTTGCCATCGTAACCGATCCGGTTGCATGCACTGCAGTTACACAAAGTTGCATTTATTGTTGCCTTAACTCCCCATAATCATTGGAGGCCGATCATTTCTTGATATTAACTTGTTGGAAACGTTTTTTATCAGTTGAGCAAGCATTTGAGGCTATATGATGAACCTAGTCCTAGTTTACTAGGTGTGACACAACCAAAAGAGTATTAGTTTACACCAAAACTAATACCAATCATTTTTATCAAGCCCAAAAGTCTAGTACCTGCTGTAAAACATCCAGAAGCAAGGAGGGAACAATTCTCATCCATAGTTTTGGTAGTTTGGAGTTATACGGTGAATCTAGGTGATTGGAGGCACGTGGTTGCTACAATCCACGAATTCTAATTCTTGTAATCACAAAAGTTTAGGTATTCTATGAACTTTGTTATGGATTTCTATTCTCTTGAATTATTTGAGTTACTTTGTTATGATTTGTGTTTAGTTATTATTATTATCATGGAGTAGTTTTGGGATATACTTGTGTGTTGGGATGTAGTTAATCATATTAGTGTTCTCAAAATGTGATGCATGTATATATGATCTTGTTTAAATGAGTTTGTTAGAAAAATACTAGTCTTGGTATGATTTGTTGATAAAACATGTTTTAAGAAAAAGGACCGAAAGGATTTCTCTTGTGTTTTATTCCAAAAAGTTGAGTGACAAACTAGTATGGGGATATGGTGATTGACAACCACCATGTTTCCTTATTAAAACAAGACTAGGAGCATTTTCATCACGAAAGGGTCGAAAGATTCGTAAGAACAAGTTTAATAAGAACATGTTGCAAACAAATGGATTCTCTAAAGAATAATCATTAGGATAAGGACCGAAAGGATTACCTAAATGTTTTTGTTCTTAGAATGATTTTTGCAAACATATACCATGGTTGGAGATCATTTGCTTATGATTTGTGCATCACATCAAAAGTATACACCAAACCTTCATGAACACTATTTATGATTGATTATAGACTACACAAAAGTATATATATTTTTTATTATTGAATTTCGCTATAACATAACTATTTAAGGAAGCCTTGACAAGCTTTCTTATTGGAATCTTTTCATACAAAACAGTTTCAAACACAAAATCCCTTGGGACGATCTCGACTTACCAAACTTTGCTATAACGGACGAGTATACTTGCTCGTATGTGTTAATAGGTTAGACGGTTAAATCGTGTTTATAAATTTTTAAAACTTGCACCACACGTAGCACATCATAGACCTTACAAAAAGCATAATCATTTCAGCACATATTTGTCTGACAGACGGATCCCTGGTTTATAACCAAACGGATCCCTAGTGAGAGGGATCCGTGGGATCCGTGTCTACAGAAAGACTTTAATCAGCTTTTTCCTTCAAATTTAAGCTACCTTTGGTAATCTAAACACATTTAGTTACCATTTAATGAGTTCCTAGAGCTGAACAACATCTTAGTTGACCTTAGTGCATGCCTAATCCCCTTAGTGGTCATGAATTTAATTCCTTAGTTCAAATTCATCCTTTATAAACCAAACACTCTTGAGGTTAGGTCATCACTCCTACCTAATTCTCAAAAATCAGTAGTTAGAAGCTCATATTGCATCCTCATCATCACTATGACTAAAGCACTTAGAAAAACCTCTTCAACCAAAGGCTCATCCAAAAGGAATGGTCGTATGATTCATGAGATTTCATCCACTGAATCATCTCCCGTAAGAGATAATAGTGCTAGAATCCCACCTCAACAAACCCAATCAACAATTGCTAAGAGAACCACAAGAATTATCATTAGACCTTTTGTGCTAGAAAAGGGTTCATCAAGCTCTAAACCTAACGTACCTAGTTCAATCAAACCATCTAAGCCTTCATTTACAGAGCATAGATTACACCCTTTCACCGAGCCTCTCTCTCACCCAAATATCTATTCATTAGAGCATTCACCACCGAGAACTTCCCATTCACCAACCTTCTCGTTAAATAGGGAACCACCTACAACACCAACTAGTCCATCATTGGAAAGAAGGAACCACCAAGGACTTGATCATATGGAGGAATTTCCATTACCACCACCCTCATTCTTAGTAGAGCCACATCCTACATTACTCTATGTAACCCCACCATCATTTGTTGAGCCTCCTCAAAACATCCAATCTCCTCCGGTTCCTAATCATGACAATAATTGCTCTAATTGTCTAAACACCCAAGGACTTGTTCAAGAAGTACGAAATGAGTTGCATTTCATGTTTAATCATCTTCTTGAAAGATTGGACCAAATCAACAAGTCTACTCATCCTTAGACTCAAGCACATTGTTGCTTCTAAAGTTTTGGTCACTTATTAGTATTAGTAGAATATGTATTACGTGGCTAAATCATTCTCTTAGTTTTAGAGATTTGTTGATTATCTCTTATGTTTATTGAATGATAGTTTATATGCCACATTACTTTGAGTATATGGTTGTTGCTTAATACATATCTCTCCTTGATGTTAACATTATTTGGTACATCACCATTGCTGAAATATGTCATCAAATAGACGGATCCCTGAGATTTTCCTAGACGAATCCCTCCAAGGGGGGAACAGTGGGATCCGTGCAACAGAAGACCAATTTTCTACTAACTTGAGTCTTATTTGCAGGAAATTATGCACTATATACTTGTCTTCTAACCTTTGTTTTGTAGATTTTCAAAATACACATGAAGACCTTGACACCCTAAGCTAGGGGGAGCTTTGTGTCAAACCATACATTTCAAAACCATTTAAAATTTAATCCTCATATGGATTACATTTCGCTACATCCCCTTGCAAAGTTGCAATCATCAAGGGGGAGCATTTTCGTTACTAAGACAAAACCATTTGCAAACATAGTTGCAATGCATTAGATTAGTAGTTTTATTTACTTGACGCACTCACAAAGGGATGGACTCGTCAAGGGGGAGTTAAGACGAGAACTCTTCCCGTCACTTACTCTATATTTTTTTCTTTTACATGTTTTTCTTAAAACATTGTGTTAGTTTCTTTTCGACACTCTTTTTGTTTCGACAAAAAGGGGGAGAAGAGAGTAAAAACTCCAATTCGAACTTTTATGAATTTTAGTTTTTCCTTAAAATAATTTTATGTTTTGTCATCAACAAAAAGGGGGAGATTGTTAATACAAATAAGCCGTAAAAACGTTTATTTATATTTTACGATCTTCTAATGTTTTGTCGATAACAAACGTAAAATCATTTTAACGAAACAAATAAAATACGTAAATGGTTTGAGCCAATAGTTTTCTAACATACTTACGTTTTCACATAAAACACTAAAACATGTATAAGTGATTTTATGATTTAGTAATACATATGTACAACAACTAGTGTTTACATATTGGGCAAACATATACATAACTAGTATGTATTATAATGGGTAATACAATTGGGTAGAAACTTAAGTATTTGACCCATTGACCAAATACATTGAATGTAGTTGGGTACAACCCAAAGTCCATGACCCATAACCCATTGCATGACATCATGCTTATGTCATATATGGATAATATCCATGACCCATGGTTTTAATCCATGGCCCATAGTTTTAATCCATGAACCATGGACTAGATGCATTGCATCTTGGAGATACATTGTATCTAGTTGGATACCCATGATCCACAACCCATGACCCATGACCCAAAACCCATGGGCAAAAGGGAGCGTCCCACGGATCCCCAGTATTACACTGGACGGATCCCTCAAGTGAGGGATCCATGGGATCCGTGGAAAAGTAGATGTTTTTCTTCTATAAATAGTGAGCCATTTCTTCCTTTTGGGTTGCCACTCCCACACATACTTTCCCCAAATATTGTAATCTTCTAACCACAGATCCTAAGGGATCTTTCTATGTAGTTTGTCTTTTGTTTTTGTGTGATTCTCTAGGTTCCTCTTAAAGGCGAGATCACTACTTCTTGAAGTCGAGCAAGCTCAAGTCCATGAGTTTCCATGCTTCGTCATCATCAAGACTACCGAGGTTCTCTTGTTGATACTTCTTTCTTCCTCCGTAGAAGTGTTGTGTCCAAGTCATTAGTGAAGGATGCCGAAATAGCCAAGACGAAAGCATTAGTGAAAGGTGCTTAACGTCCGTGTCAAAAGTATTAGTGAAGAATGCTAAAGAATTCAAGACGAAGGCATTAGTGAAAGGTGCCAAGCGTTCGTGTCAAGGGCATTAGTGAAAGATGCCTAGGAGTCAAATCAAGTGGCATTATTTAAGGATGCCAATGTCGTATAATCGATGAGGTGCACCGTTATACAAATAGTGATAGTTTGTTTCCAAGGATATTGATATCCTTGATGGTGTTGTAATAAGGAGTGGATCTCCTTTGGGGTTAGGTGTCGTGTAGTGTTGGGTAGTAGTTCCTCAATTGTAATGGAACTCGGTACTTAGCCTAATACTGGATAAAGGGTAGGCGACGTTGTGGTAGGTATGATTCTCCTTTGTGAAAGAACCCGGTGGTTAGCCTAGTACCGGAAAAAGAGTAGGCGACGTTGTGAAGGCTTCTCCGCCATAAGGAGTTGGTGTCGTGTAGTGATTACGAACTCTCGAGTAGGTGACTCGGGGAGTGGAGTAGGGAAAGGAAGGTGTCCTTGTAGCCGAACCACTATAAATACTCGTGTCGTGGTTATGTGCTTCTTACTCTTTATCTTTCATTACACTTTTATATATCTATCTATCAATGTCCAACATACACATCTAAATAGATTGACATAAGTCGATCTAAATATTTTAAAACGAAGTTTTAATTGGTAAAACTATTCAAACCCCCCCCCCTTTCTAGTTTTTCACATAATCTTTTAAAAAAAATTTAGCCGAACTATAAATCATCACCGATCTACAACAAAACATAACATGCAATATAACACCTACCCGAGACCATTTAAATGGTCTTGAAGCCGAATCTTTTGCCACTGTGACGAGTGGGAATCGTGCAAGAAAGATATAGTTTGTGTTAATAATTGTGTTTGTGTTTTAACGTGGAATGAGTTACAGTATAAGGTTGGATTTACTTTGTGAAATGATGAAACTGATTTGGATGCGTTATTTTTTATGAGATGAGAAAAAGTTGAGTCTGCAAGATGAGTGGAGGCGTGGTTATTTTGAATTTTGAGTGTGTGTTTAGGGTTATCTTTTAGAGTATAAGTATTATAAATGTGTTATGGCAAAAGTACGTTGTTGGACAATCAATCTTCTACCCTAATATTGACTGGGCCATTCGTTTATTTAACAAGCTTATTGGGTTGTCAATTTTTTGTTTTAGTAATTTCTGTCTTAGATCACTACTGGTTTAGAATTCAAGCCCAAGTCAATGATTTGCAATATTATAGCCCACTAATATATTACTGCATCATTGAATTCCTTGCAATAACTTCAACGAGGTGATTACCCCCGCCGCGTTGCGGCGGACGTTTTACGAAACAAATTTAGATTTTTTGGGTATCACATGGTTTTCGTTTTTGAAATTTTTTGGGTTGGATAATGGTTTCTCTAAGCAAAATGGGCCTTTTTTTTAGAGAAGGAAAAGTTTGATAACTGTTTGCTGCTTCGCTTTAAACCACTTACAGGTGCATAACTGTTTGCTGCTTCACTTTAAACCACTTACAGGTACATTATCAACTTAAGCTTAAGTCTAAGTGTAACAACTCGACAAACATATGTATATGTATAAACCGCAGGGGCTCAAACTTATGTCATATCAACTGGAATCATGAAAAGAAGATTTACAAAATTGCAAAAACTTGTTATTGATCGATCTACTGCATGTGGATCAAGTGCTTATGTGTTTTATCTGGCATGATCTACTAACAAATAATACAACCTTCAAAATTCTTAACAGATAAATAATTGTTTTTGTGTGCATCATCAACTTTATAACTAACATGAAGGTTGTAAAAGAATCCATTTCGTATACTTCTAATGTGACCAACTTCCCAATACATAGCCTTTTATGTATGTTCTATCTGCAAATATCGAAACTAATACCAAGGCTTCATATTTTTAAACAACAATTACAAACATAGAAAGTTTACTTTTCTCAAGAAAAATCAATACTTTTCTCTAGTCACTTTCTTCATATTCTATACGTTTGATGTTATCGCTTTTCAATACTTCCCTGTTTCATGTCCGCGAGCGAGTCATCAAGAAATTGAATTTAGTAAACCAACAAATCATATAGAAAAATCAATAACGAACTCCATTTACTTGAGGTCCTGCATCACATCAAACGTATAGAATTGTTCAAAACAACTAATCTAATAACATTCAATACTAAATCGTACAATTCTTGGAACAACCTAATGTTCACAATCCTTTGTGTCCTGAAACTTATCACGAATTCCGGCAAAATATGAGTGTTCATATGACTACTTTAAATAATATCAGGTTAAGCATGCCCCCATCCAACGAAGACCTGATCATTATTATTTAGCAGTTTTTTATAGTTGTAAGTGGGAGTTCGGCATTAGCAATACCCAATGTACGGCACATTTAGCTTTCAAACCTTTGTTATATTTGCTATAATGTCTTACAGGATTTCTAAACGTTTTTCCTAAACTTCCTATCTTTAAAATAAGCGAATACTGAAAATATACGCAAACCCAAACATCCTCAAAATCCATCGATATATAAACAAATAATGATAAAGAAATATGCTTTCAATGGTTTCACACATACCTCCCTGATTTCGCAATGCACAAAAAAAAATTCTTTAAGACATGTTTTGTTACACATAAACTCACTACATGATCATATTGGTTCTATTCCCGCATTAGAGGCTGCTTTTACAAATATAAAAACTCATTTTCACGAAAAACAGTTTCGCAAATAATAGAATTACCTGGCAGGTGTAACTCATCAGCAAGCAATGGGCCAAACATGAACAAACAATACCCTTTGTCAAGCTGACAACTAATACGCTGACAACCAATCGCTAATTTTGTTGCGTCTGCAGATAGACCCAAAGTTGTATGTATAAGCATCAACATTACTTACATCTACAAAATGCTCAGGTGAATGTAAACTATGGCCAAGGAAGAAACGGAACAAATACTTACGCGATAAAGAACCACTCACCATTTAATCCGCTATTGTAATTTACCCATTTAATCCGCTATTGTAATTTACCCTGAAAAAAATTCACGGAAAACAAAGAAATTAACAGTATATGAGGAAAAAAAACCTTCGATAAGATTGTGTAGGATTAACCATGAATAATACATCTCCCCAATCAAATAAACATACCTTCATTAAAAAAACACTGTTTAGCTAAGGTTAGGATAAGCGTCAAAAAGTTTGATAGGTACCTGTATAAGGCAGTTCACTAACCCCATAAATGACATCAGGAGATTAAAGGTAGGTTTTTATCTAACTTTGATCATCACACTCCAAAAAGCTAACATCTTATAGAGAGTTAAGTCTAGCTACAAAGTAACAACATTATTAGTTTCAATCGTATGGCTTCGTTAGCTAACATCCTACAGTCGCACAAAGCACGCGTAAACACCAACATTCAACAAAAGTTTAAGTAAAAGAAATGGCAATAAATGGGTTAAAGCTTACCAGAACAGCCTCCCGGCACCTTTTGGCAATGCTTTAACCTTTTTCCAGCAGGTGGCGTACGTAATCATCATAGTCACACGCTTTTCTTTTCGAACAATCGGTAACGCGGTCAGTCAGCGTTAGCATGGCATTGAAGAGACCTACACAACCAAAATAAAAAAACCTTTTGGATTCCTAGAGACTGTAAAATCAAAATAAAAAACCTAAATTTCCAGAGACTATAATACAATTAAAAAACCTGAAGTCCGCCTGTCTTTTTCTTTGTAGGTTCCACCTGCACAACAAATATTTTGTTAAATCAAAAAGGTATGCACTATAATTTTCTGATGTGCATCACTAAAATTTCAGAAACCCCTTAAAAATTTTGTACAAAAATATAAACAAACCTGGCGAATGGTTAGGGTTTACAAATATACACCAAAATCAACACCAACCCCACCAATTTCATACCCAAACTGTTAACCACAGGGGAAACAGCAATCGTATGGCTTCATATAAATCAACCATATCTGTTAAATATAGAAAAAAAAAACCTATTTAACCTGTCCAGAAAGATCACCAACTCCGGCGGAGGCCAACTCAACTTCCGGTACATATACAACCCAAAAGAAAAAAGCTCGAGATTATTGAAACCTAAAGGAAATTCGAAACAATCTATAAAAGAAATCACTTGAAACCTGAAGATGATCTTGTGCGCTTTGCATATGAATATAGAAATTAATCGATAAATCTGATAAGACAAAGTGGATCATCCTTTAGTTCGCTGTGTGTTTACCGTCTCTGGGACTTTCTTGATAAGAGATCTATGCAAAAGACACGTAACATCAATTAGGCGGTGAAGATATAATCAATGTATCGGGCCAGCTATGCGTGGGTTTATGGGCTCACATTGGGCTAAGTAAAACAATACTTTAAAAAACCGTAGCTTATTACCGGAAGCTAGGCATGTGCGTTGCACGTGGTAAGGGAAACGTTTTTTAAGTCCACCGACCTAGCAGATTAGTATATACATAGAATATCTGTAATATTTCTTGGGATGGCGGGCGTGATGTTTGTGTTGATCTTACAGGTTCGTCTCCCTTGACGCAATCGGGGTTGCTTGATTTTGTGCCAGGGCATGCGGTTAGTGAGGCTGCACGACGTAAACGTGTCAAGTATGAGGCTAAATGCGCAGACATCGGATATGGGTTCCTCCCCTTTTCCTTTTCTTCTTTTGGAGAACTTGAGAAAGAGGCGGTAACCTTACTAAAGCGTATTAGACTTTTCTCCTTGACTCAAGACATTGGTGCTCGTGCTGCGGTTCATATTTTTAATCGTATTAGTTTCGCTATTGCTAGAGGAGTGGGGGCCCAGTTGGTTTCTCGGCTTCCCACTAATTTCTTGTAAATCCTTTGAGTTTTTAATAAAGTGATGTTATAATAATAATAATAATAATAATAATAATAATAATAATAATAATAATAATAATAATAATAATAATAATAATAATAATAATAAAATAAATAAATAAATAAATAAAAACCGTATGTGTTTCGTGAATTGTTTCTTCTTCTTTGAAAATTATGCATTTCCTATTATGATGATTTTTTCAAAAAAATTGCAGTTAGATAAGTTATGGGTCTTTAGTGAACTTAGATAGCCATTATTGTTTGGTCTTTATATTTTTCTTAGGGTTTATAGACAGACAGGTTACCCAACTTTCCAACTTTATTCGTCTAAGTTACCAAACTTTTTTTTGTGCAAACAGGGTATTGGACTACACGGAGTTGACATTCAGGTTATTGAATTTGTAAAATGAGACATTTAGGTTACTTAACTTACTTAAAAAAATGCATTTGGGTTACTTAACTTACCTAAAAAAATGCATTTGGGTTACTTTGATTACACTGAAAAATGGAGGTTGAATGATTAACTAAAGTTCAGTAATCTAAGTGAACAAAATGAAAGTTTGGTAACTTAGACGAACAAAGTGGAAAAGTTGGTTAACCTGTCTGATATAAAACCATTTTTCTTATATAAAGTACTATGAACACATTCATCAGTAACCAATTTCTTGATGTAGTATTACATGTTATCTTATTAAACAAACTATATATTAAACGAGGATACTTAAATTATCTAATGTAACAATATAAATGACGTATGATACCTTAACCTTTGAATAAGCAAGGGACAATAACAAAATTTGTGCATCGCATAAAAATGCACTAACCACATTAATCATTAGGACTCGACGTTTAATTTGTGAGACTCAATCATTGTATGAGTTACACGTCTAAAACAAGGTTTAATTATTATCTAATGAGTAATGACAATGTACAAATTAGTCAAAAACATGTCTCAATAATTACTTGAGTTACTTGGGATTGAGATTATTAGTTTTAAATACTACAATTAAAACTAAGAAATACTTATTCTCTCATGTGTAAATTATAAAGATTTAGTATGTGAGTTTTTATATAACAATCAAATAAGTGTTGTCCGCTTAATTTGACATCCTAATTTTATGTATGGGGAGTTATTATCTCTTTTATTAAGCGAACAAAATTGACTCACATGTTTAGGAGATTGATCTTTGCAATGCTTATTAATGGACAAGCTAATCAATTGTAGAGTATATACAAAATAAATCAACATGTCAACATCAACATAATCCGAATACTTTTTACCCGAAATACAAGTATTTGTACGTCTCAATTAGGTGCACCATCTTACTTACACTTCATTGCTTTGGGAAATCAAATAGACAAAACACAAACCAAAATTATGATAACGTAACCACGTATAAACTTAATGATCAACCAGAAAAAAAAAAATAGTGACAAACATTACGCCTTCTACACTTAGATCAGCCCGTGAGCAATGCACGGGTCAGAATGACCGTTTAATAGAAGATTAATATACATTGTTTACATTAAAAGTTAGCAAAATCCCTTTATTTATAATGTTGATTTTCTTAATTATTAGAGAAGTTATGATAAAACACTGCAATAAACATAGTCGAAAGAATAAGAGATTTTAAAACAAATTATTTATACAACAACAAACAAACATATTATTTATGTACTAAAAGATATATGAAAGGATGGTAAAATATTTTTCAAAAGATTAATTGATTGCTTAAAATTTTGAAATATTTTATAAATTATGGCTATCTAAATTAGTTAGCAACTTGAAATTCACGAATGACGTGTAAATTGTGATAGTATTTGATTAAACTCAATCATGATGACAGCTTCAAAGGATGATAAAGTCATAACGTCTTTCGAACATTTGGGTAGATATTCGTGCAAATCCTTTGCGCATGAGATGGAAAATATGACTTACAGTAGTAATTATCATCTCTCCATGATATGGAAGCTCAAAGTTCCGCCTAAAACACGTGTTCTTTGTTGGCAAATTCTACTCGGTAAACTCCCATCTCGAGATTTACTCTTCAAATTCATATCCATCTATTTGTTCACTGTAAGACCTCTTTTTTTATTTGGTGGTCATTAGTAGATAGATGGGATTTTAAGTGGGCGTTTCCCGAGACTTTGGTAGACCTGTTTGTTTGGTGGATGGACATGGCTACTTTTTTGAAGTGTAAAGAAGTGTGGGGAATGTCATTTTTCTCAGTTTTATGACATATTTGGGAGGCTATAAATAAATATGTCTTTTCTAATAAGGAAACATCACCTTATCATACTTTAGACCTTGTGAAATTCAAGACCGGTTGTTGGATTAAAGCTTTCTTTTCATCATGCTCATCTTCGCTATTAGATTTTTATGTAGATATGTTCTAGATTTCAATGAGTTATTGTCATCAGAAGTATGAAAACTTTCTTAGCTGGTATGCTCCAGCTAATGGAGCTTTAAAATTTAACGTTGATGGGTCAGCCATAGGTAAGTTGGGTTTAGCAGGGATTGGTGGTTTGTTACGAAACACTGATGGGGTTGTTTTAGCTATTTTTTCAATACCAGTTGGTGTTTTGGATTCAAATGTTGATGAGGTAATGGCCATTAAAAAGCATGTAACATGATTAAAGAGAATGAGGAGTGGAGGTCCGTTAATATAACTATTGAAAGTGATTTTTTAAATGCGGTGTCTTAGGTTAATCATCTGGATGGGAGGCCATGGAGGTTGCTTCATCACTTTCACGAAATTGGTGCTTTCCTATATGCGAGTTCTAATAGATTAGTTACGCATATTAAGCGAGAGTGTAACAATGATGTTGATATCTCGATCGGTTCCATTGGTTGTTTGGAAAATGGTTTAAGTGTCGTTCTTTGGGGTGTTGTTTAGGTTGTCTGTTGAAGCCTTCTTGGACTATTTTCTCTTTTTATCATTGTTTGTTGCAAGTCTCCTATTTTGTGAGCATTTAGCATCAATTTAAATAAAGACATCATCTTTAAAAATAAATAAATAAATATATAAAAATAAAACCGCCTTCTTATTCTCATCCTTATCATTATTCTTATTCTAAATTAATTAGCAACTTGAAATCATAAAATACGGTATTCTTATTCTTCAATAAACTCATTTGAAATGGGTGTTCATGATCGCTAAAAGTGCTACATGAATGCTCTTTTGCGAGAAATTAGTCCTCTCTATGCTCTAACAATCAAAATACTATTGAATTATATGACCATAACGAAAATAAAAAATTGAGTGTCTTTCTAATATACCATCCTTTCTTACAATGAGCGTTTTGATGAATTTGTTAGGTTGTGAGAATGACGTAAACAATTTTCTTCACAACTCTTACACAAAAGACAACACTTAGGTTGAGCGTAGTAAGAGCAAACTTGACGACTCCCCATCTCCCATGTGGTACCAAATACATTAGTCCCCCTTATTACACCATTTCGGTTGTCTCATCAAAATGGAGATGTGGGTCGGCCAGATGACCGATTTGTATTTTTATTTGAAATATATTTTTGGGAGGTATGTTTTTTGTAGTGTGGGTCGCCTTCTTATACCAAAATGGTCATGAAATAGTCTAAAAGAGAGAAAGCTGAGGTGGCAGGAGAGATGAAGACCGCCTGAAGGTCCTTATTACACCAAGTCTTACTAACCATTTACTACTAATATTCTCACCAAAAACCTATCACCAATCTGCCCAATTTACGCATTCTTCGTTGCTTCATTGTCAACCCCTTTTTGACTACCTTTATGGTCATTGTACTCCTCTCGAGAGTCAAAATGCCATAACATGTCGATCGTTGATGTGTATCTCACAATGTCGAATGAACCTCCACCGCAAGCGTTATACTTCCAAAAGAAGAGAATCGATTACGTCCATCAACAACAATTATATTCACAAAGAAGTATCTTGACTCATTATTCTGATTTGTCATGTATACATATCTTTTATACCAATCCTAAAACCAAAAAATAACATCAAGAACGATAACCCAACTCATATCCTATACCATTCAACTTCCTAATCAAACCCATATCCATAAAGCATACCTAACACACCCAAAATTAGAAGGTGTCAAAAAGACGATCCGTCCCAGACCCGATTAAGCCTATTTGATTCGAGTTACTCTAGTCAATTATCTTATCCAGGTCAACCTGAATGCTGATATGATTGGATGTTAAGTTAAATATGCTTGACTAACTTAGGTTCGGGTCGACCGGTTGACTCACATCCGATCAAGCTAACCTGATTAACACCCCGCCCTTAATTTATATAAAACCCAATATATTATTCAAATTAGGTGATTATGTGTGTTAGATTAGTTGACTAATAAGTTAAAAAAATACTCTTTATATTTGTTATCCATTTCATGTTTAGCAAAAAGGGTTGATACTCAGCACCACATTTTTTTATTAATGTACCACAATTTATGCATATTATATGGTACAAACTGTAATGAATAAAATATGATGCATGCATCAAAATGTGATCTAAGTATCAGATTCGATTAGCAAAATAGTCACCACAATAAGCACATTTAGAACAAAACCATAACTAGAAACAAGAAAAACAAAGTGTACAATAACAATGGCATTTATGTTACCACCACCACTATTGAAACCTTATCAACCATTCATTATTACTAATAAAATATACAGAAGACCATCATCATCATCAACCCAGAAAATAACTAAAAGGTCGTGCCACGTCAGCAGGGCCGCCGGGATGAGTAATAGAAAGATGCCGGTGTTGCTTTTTGATGTGATGGATACCATTGTTAGAGACCCTTTTTATCATGACATTCCTGCTTTTTTTGGGTACTTTTTTTTTTTTTTTTTTTAACTAAGTTGACTTTTATATATTTGGTTTGATTAACTGTTAAGGGTGTTTTAACTTTTAAGATTGATTATTTAAGCTGTTTTATTTGGTTATTGGGGTTTTTTACTTTTTATTTTTTATATAAATATTTTTTTGAATATTGTCTATACTGTGTATTTTGTGACCTTTTTACCGTCCTTCTATTAGCAGGAGGGGTAAAATGGTAAAAAAATACGTATAATAGACGGAATTCAAAAGTATGATTATATAAAAGGCAAAAAAAAAAGGAAAAAAAAAATAGCCAAAAAGTGACAAGTTGTCCTTTTGAAACTGTTTTGAGATTGTTTGTGTAAGTTGTTTATTTCATTAGTGATATAAATGGTTACAATGAGAAAGCATCTTTTAGTGAAATAAGTTAATAAGCTGTTTTAATAAGAAATCTACGCACTGGCGGCCCCGCACCGATCAACGATCCGGTGAAATAAGTGGTATTGCAACTCGTAGTTTGGAGTTGGTTAGATTATCAGTTCTAATAAGCAACTTGTTTACAAGTTGCCGTTTTCATGAGTTGCATGTAAAATGACTGATGGGCGAAATCAGTTATGTTGCAGCTACTTCTAAATGGATTATTTGACCTTTAAGTAATCGGATAATGAGATTCAGTTACTATTTAGCAACTTGAAAATGCAATAATAAGATAATTGCGTTTAAGAAGCAATGCTCCCCCTTGGGGGTGCATTCCATGCCTTCGCCTTCTTGCCTTTCCCGCAGGAACATCCACAATAGAGCCAGTGCGCTGATCTACCATTTGATTTGTTCTTTTTGGAAATGCCAAACACCCTCTTAGCCATTATTCTTCAAGAAAAATAGTTTTATGTAATTAGAGTTTATGGAAGTTAACTTGCTGGCTTTATGTAAAGAATAGTTTCAGCATTTCGTGATTTTTGCAACGCTGAAAACTTGAATACAATCATGTTAAATTGATGTTGATACTAAAAAGGGCAAATGGATGAGGTTTTTCTTGTTTAGGTTACTTGGGGAGGGTGAGTTTTTGACTAAGATCTACACGCCCTAATCGGGGTTATATCAGTGACCATGTCCCATTTCCTGGCCATCTCCAAGATGTTTACCTAGTGAAGTTCGAACCTAAGACCTCTTGTGAGGACATGAAGACACTCGGCCATAGGCCATCTTGGTGGTGGTTATTAGAGTATCTAAAAAACTTGAAAACTAATGTTTAGTTGCCAAATTAAATATGATTAGGCCCTTTGATCATGTAAGAAGAGGTAAGTGACGTGTAGAATGACTAATTGCAACCTTTAATTCTTTGCGTTAAATTAATCTTTGTCACACTTTAATGAATTTGGATGCTTCCCTCAGGATGTCGATGAAGGAACTATTAGACTGCAAACATCCTACAGCGTGGATTGAGTTTGAAAAGGGTCTTATTGACGAGGTAATATGATGAGCATACTTCATATTAGTGTGTGTAGAACTTTCCTCATTCGAAATAACCCTCTAACACCATGTACTTAATAATTGTATATTTCACGTATACAAAATTGTTCATATTATGTACAGAATAATGCGGATCATATAGCTTTCTTGACACTTTGGCTTACATTGTGCAATTGTTATATTCAGGTGGAACTAGAAAGGATATTTTTCAAAGACGGACGGAAATTTGACTTGGAAGGTATGTTACTAGCTACTTATTGGTATTGAAATCATTTCCCCTGCTCCTAAATGTAGGATCACCGATCACGGACAGAATGATGAATGAATGTCTTATCATTTGGCAAAAATCATGGTAGAGGTGGAAAAATGGGTTATTTGGGTGGTTGGGAGTATTGGGTGTCAAAAATGGGTCAGGTTGGCCTGAACTACTTTTCGTTAAAAAAATTTACGTTTCTTTCTAACTAGTTAGCGAAGCAAATATAATTTCTAATATAATATGTTTAAAATTCTAATTTATTTTATTAATCAACTGATTTGAGAGGTTATATCTTTTATGATATAAAATACACTTTTGGGCGACTTCTGACCCGTTCGACCCCCTTTTTTTTTTACCATGTTGACCTATTAGATAATATATATTTCTGGAATGTGCTCATTTCATGGGTAAATGGGTCGAAATTGCCACGTAAATATTATGATAGCTGCTTTTTAAGAAAACAATGTCACCTCATTTCGTGTGTGTTTATTAATACCTACATTCAAATATCTCAAGTACCGTCATTCATTACATAATATAAGAATCTCATGGACTAAAATTGATGCCAATTTATATCATTATCTGAGTAATTCTTTATTCTTCTATTTGTGATCCGATTGAGTTTTTTATATCGGTTATTCAAAAACTATCGGTTCTTCTCGAGCTTCTAATTTTGTAGCAGTGACAGTTAATTCGCTTTTTAGGCCTCAAAAATTGTGTTCGTGATGGATACTCGTATATCGAAGGTGTCGAAGAGCTTCTTTCTACATTGAAAGATAACGGCTATGAAATGCATGCTTTCACAAATTACCCAATATGGTATGGCTGAACTTCAAGGTTTGTCACATACTTATTTGTCAAATAAATAAGGCCTTATCTTATTTTATAATAAAAAAGAACAAGAGCTTGTCCTATGATCCTAAATTTCTCGAAAGTACATGAAACTAAATGGTTGGGTCATGTTTTATCTTATGAGTTAAACGGGTCAAATTATTAAATAAGGCTATACCAATAAACGGATGGAAAGTCGCCTAAAATGAATGTGTAGTTAAAAAACCTTGTAAATCATTTTTATAGAGAATATTAAAAGGGTCTTGGGTCAACAAGGTCTGACCCCGACCAAAATTAACCTGCTTAATCCCGGACAACATGTTTTAAAGCTGTTTAACCAATTCCTTGTTTGTGAATCATGAATGATGATATTTTTGTAACTCTTAGAGTCTTGAGCTTTCCGAAATACTTCTATATTGATGATGGTTCACTTTACGTACTGTTTTGTAGGTACAGAATGATTGAAGAGAAACTGAAGCTCTCCTCTTGCTTATCTTGGACATTTTGTTCATGTATACTTGGTAATATATACATTCTGATAGCTATGAAACTAATCAAATCCATAGTATCTTGTGAATCCATATCTTAAAATGTTAGCTCACTAATTGGTATATCGTTATTTTATCTATTCCATATAATTTGTTAGCTTAATTTATCTAAAAGAAAACAAAATCATCATGTATCTGAGTATTTTGTAAAGAACACGATTATTGGTATTCCGTACACAAATGCTTTCTTAAAAAACCAGCAAATTAAAAGTACACCATCTGACAAGCATTATTCTGTTAAGTGCAGGAAAAAGAAAGCCAGATCCTCTTATCTATGCAGAAGTTTTGAAGCACCTTGATATCGAGCCACAAAATTGCGTCTTCATTGATGACACGTATTCTCGTTTTCTAATATTTCACTTATCCTCTTAACTGAACAACAAACTTTTAAAATTGGTTTATCTTGCAACTTTCTATTATGTTGACTTCAAATCGAGTAAGGGGTAAATCAGGCCGTGAAGGACAACTTTTTGACCTACAGCCACTTTTTTGTACGCTTCTTAGAGATTTTTCTTTAGAAATAAACAGGTAAAATGGGTAAGTCTTTGACTTATATGTGTGTGGCCTAACAGGGGTATCCCCGTGACTGTTTCCGAACCCTTTCCCTCGCCACTCCCAAGATGTTTACTTAGTGAGGTTCGAACGTGAGACCTATCATGAGGACATTAGGACACCTTACCATGAGGCCACCTTGGTGGTGGTTTTTGCATAGAAAAATAAGTTGTGTTAATAGTTGATAAAACGATCCAGGACCAGGAGGTTGTATTCATTTTAAAGTACACCTTAGGCGAATTGCTACCGATTAAACCCGTTTGACCTATTTGACATAATATATAGGGTTATTTCATAAAATAACAACGTATTTATTCATTTGTCTCACTTTAGTAATTGGGCTTTCTTTTGTACATCTAAGTCATTTCAAGATTGTTTTGTGTTGCGTTTGGGTGATTTTGTAACAGAACTTTCAAAAATGATATATTTCATATAAAATTTTTAATTTTCTGTATAAAAATATTATATTTATGTATAATGCTACAGTTTATATAAAAATACTAAGAATAGGGGATACGAAATGACCGAAATTGGACGTAAAACCATCTGACATGCATCTAACGGGCCGCTCGTCTATGTTTTACAGGATGAAGAATGTAGAGGCCGCAAAAGAAGCTGGCATCAACGGTATCCAGTTCAAGAATGCAGATTCACTGCAGCAAGATCTGTCTCTTCTGGGCGTCTCGTTTCCAAGCATCAACACACAAAAGCAAGAACACAAGATATAAACTGAACATACAATAATGGTACAGATGTGTGTTTGCATTATCTTGGTTGCCGGGGAAATCACAAATCTGATTCTTTTGACGCTAACATGTTTTCCTACCTAGTGACTGAATTCGTGGGCTTATATTGGAAGGAAAAAAAGTTCAGATTTTACTTGTAAATTCCAAGTAAACGAGATGCCATTGTTGATTCATACAAAAGTTCTTAATAAGAGTGAATTACTTACACTTAATTCATTGTTGATTAATACATGTCGCTGGTTATAAAATTTCAAATGAGCTCTTAAGCTAATCAGTGAAAAGATTCAAAATGCATGTAAACGTATGTGACCAAAAGTCTTGATTGTTCACACCTTATAGTCGGGATAATTAGATGTTTCAAACCATACCAGTTACCACAAACATCTCATTATCACCAATCTCAAATTTTAGACCTAAAAAAAAAAAAAAAAAAAACAAAAAAAACAAAAGCCATATACAAGTAACTACTACAATAATTGTCTACCAGTATCCTATCATGCCTAAACAAAGTCACAAAACGGTGAAAATATCTTCTTTCCGTTGTGACTGAGTCTAACATGGCTTTATATGTCATTTGATCATTTGCGCACTATTGTTGGTTCAATGCCGAAGCTTTTGAAGTTAAAGTATGGAGCATAGACTGGGCATGAATCAACTCCTCTCGAAGCAGCAAATTGTAATCGTATAAGTCTTTTAGATCTTTCTGGATTTCTGAAACACTTATATCTGAACCAGGTTTGATTTCTGCTAACAGACAACAGGTATTCATCCAAAAAAGTTATTAGTAGTGGCCATAATGGATTAAGGGTAATGCACAGAGTATTAGAAGTATAAGTTGTCTCCCAACAAACCCTTTAACCTCAGGATAATTTCGTTTAGTTTTAAGAAAGGATAAGTAAATTACATAAATAATCCCTGTAGTTTAGGGTATGTCTTATCCGTCGAGATGAGTCTTTGGTAATTATAACATTTTACTAATATACTTGGGCGTTACTTTTTAGCTCGAAAATAGGCCAATAGATTGAAGTTTGCAATTACGAACCGTGATCCCAAAACAATATCAGCTTTGCAATAAGTTGGTTACCTGATGAAGGTGGCATGGGTATGTCATTAGCATCAAAACTCAACGGTTGTTGCCTAGGTGCATCTCTGTTATTCGCATCACCCGGCTCCTCCTTTTGTAGCACCTAGAGATGAAATAAGTAAACTTGATAATAGGTGTCTAAAAAGTTATATTATCAGATTTGGAGAAGCACGCAAGTTGTTGCAGGAGAACTAACTTGGAACTGGTTTTACCAAGAAGCAGAAATCACTATTGTCAATAAAAGATGTGCAAAAACTTTTCCGAGATAAGAATTGGTTTTTTTTCTTCATAAAATACCGACCGCTATTTCATTTTTTTGTTTTAGCTATTGTACCTTTTATGTACATGCAAGTCATATTAAAAGATGGTTTTGTGTCCCATTTGGATCATTTTGTAACCCGTATTCTTTACAATTCTTAATAGATCTTAACTTTGATTTTAAAAAACTAATATGATGATTAAAACACAACAAATGAAAAAGCACATTAGTATTTGTTGATATAAACTCTACTTGATTTATTGAAACTTACTTGGTGAGAGAACCTTTCCTCAGGGATTGAAGATAATTGACCAAAACAACATGCCTCCCCTTGGGTTTGTACTTGCTCTAAACCAAACTTCTGTAAGTAGAAAAATGGGAGGAGAAAAAACATTAAATCAAGAAACTAAAAAGTTTAAAAATAAGCATTTTGGCCATGAGAAAATAAATTAAATACATTATTTACCTTATCATTGGGTCTGCTAAGTTTTGTGTTCAACCTGATGGTATCCTGTCTAATATGGTGCTTTCTTTTAGATCTTGAAGATCCTTCATTTCTAAGTGACTTGATAATTATACTTGAGCAGCATGCTGTTTCCACAAAGGTTTCATCTTCAGGAGACAATGAACGACGACCCCAAGTAAAATGTACGTATTTTCTCAACTAGTTGGAACATTTAGCAAACCATAAACATGTTAAGCATAAATCGGTTCAAACTCATTAACCCAAGGAAACGTTTAGAGGTGGCCAGAAGCGCGGATTGAATAATGGGTCAAAACGATGTATATGGACCGGTCAGTTAGTGTTGGCACATAACACTTTTACACCTATTTATAGATTATCAATGTATTCATTTTAACCATATCGGCAATCAAAATCTTTGACTAAAACGATTTAGGTGGTAGTGTAAATTAAGTATCACTTTGGGCGAATTTCAACATGTTCAACCCATTCCCCTTTTAGCTCATTTTAAAAATAAAAAATAAAAAAAAATCAGTTCATATGACCCGATTGAGATAAAACACAGCCCAAATCCGCAGATTCGGAAGTTTGGCCACCTTTAATCTTGAAATTTGCTAACTTTTACCTTCTCCCAGCGATCTTGTGCTTTCCTGCGATTTCTAATTCGTCTCATTAATTTATCCTCGTGACGGAACTTCTTGAACCTGTATTCAAGCTACAAAAAATTTAAATTAATACAACAATATAAGGTTTCATATGTAAGGTATAAGAAAAAGGTAGCATATACACATAAGTTGCATCAACTAAGAAGAAAATGGACAAGATGCATACTTGGACCAATAAGTAGAAGAAAATGCCGATACTAACACAATATAAGCCACCCAAATCAGCAAGGAAACCGACTGTAGCATGGAAAAAAGATATAAAACATATTACAATTATGATAAAAATGATGTTAGTTACAAGTAAAATTCTTCATCAAGACTAATAATCCAAATTGCAATTGTTCCACACAAGTTGCAACATTTCTGCTTTTGACAACCTTTTATAGCAAAAAAGGTTAGCAGACCATGAAACGGGTCAAAGATCGCCTAAAATGTTTTTTCAATGCATAAACCTGCAAAATGTAGTGTTCAACAAACTAGATTATTATTGATGATTTTAAATTAAATATATTTTTTGAGATAATTTTGTATATATTTATTTTAAGAAAACGTGAGACAAAAATTGCTTCCGGTCCAACCTAACCCGACCCGTACCAAAAACTTTACTCACTTTGACCCGTTATCCAACCCACCCGGCTAGCGACTTTGACACCTTTAGTAATATAGAAACTAACAGATGAAAATTTTACATAGGGAAAAGAAAATATAGTCTCAGGTAAATTGACTCACCTGGGCCCATAACATTCTGATTGTCAACCTCAATAATGTAAGACGAAAGGAAACTAACATGTAACGTAATGTTCACATGTCCATTGCTTGAACTTTGCAAAGAGGATCGCAACTTATTCGTCTCATCAAAATAAGACCCCGGAAGAAACTCGTGAAACAAAGGCTGGATTAGTTTTAAATCATGTTTATTTCGGTAAATTCTAGGAATTAAATTAAACTCCAATATATTTGGATCATTCCCTCGAAAAGTCACAAACTTTGCATTATTTTTCAAAACTCCACTTACAAAACTTTTATGCTTTCTATGTCTTCGGTCTCTTGCGGTTAAATTGAACTCAAAACCAACAGCACTAGCGGGCATGTTTGGAAGATCAATGAACTGCCACGAAGTGTACAGATTGTCACGAATGAGCTGACAATTGTCGCATTTAAGTGACACCGTTGGCCCGTTCGTGGTGTTTTGACACGAAAAGTTGGCAAAAGTGGATAATGGGGCGGTTCTAAAGTCCAAAAAGCCAGGTTTTCCAGTGACTAGAGTCCCGAGACCTCGAAGATTGGAACAAGTCATGGTGGAAATTGTTGTTATGTTGAGCTCCATATCGTTGGTGAATGAAGTCAAATCGGGTGCATTTGCTGCTCTGACACTATGCACCTCTACGGTTCGTTTGGATAAAACTTGGTATAATAACCTGTGTTGATAACAAAATTAAGTTATTAGTGGTTATATTTGGCAAAAGGGCGGGTCAGGTAACGGGGCAACGTGAGTTTGGGTCAAAATGTAAAATTTATGACACACCAACATTGTTTTCTATGGACTCAGTTAAACATTACCATTTTAATGGGACCAAAAGAAGTTTCCTAAAACCTTGACGAGATTTCATAACATAGATGTAAGTAAAATCAATAACTCACGCAGCAAACAAACCAATAAAAAGAATGACACTTGCAATTGAGAAAGCTCCACCAAGTTCTGTTTTCCGTTTCTTGACATACTTCTGATCGGCCTGCACAAACAGAAGTAGTATTACATAAAATAATCGAAACTTTTTGGAACAGGAAATCTACAAACACCCATCAAACAAGAATATAAAAGCACAATAGCAGCTCAAGGGGGTGTTTAGTATTACATTCTAACAGTGATTATGCGATATAGAATTATCAGAAGCCGATAACCAAATAATCAGAACCCGTTCTGCTATACCAAACATTACAACTGGATTATTCACATGGGTGTTTCGGATTGCTTATATAAACAACATATGCTTATTAGCAACCAAATAAGAACCTTTATTGGAAACAAACTATTTCACCCTAGCGGTAATTATGTAACTAAGAATCCACCAAGAATTACAAGTTTGTATAAGCAATATCAGATTGCTTATCAAAAATAACTTGCTTCACCTTGCATACAAACATAACTAATTAAGTTTCGTCATCCAAACACTAAAAAGTCCTAATCTTCTATTTTAAGCCTATAATAATCGGATAATCAGCTTCAAAACGCAACCACTTATTAACTCGAATTAAATCATCATCAACCAGAATAACCTTAAACAATCATATATAAAAAAACTTACCAACCAATGTCTTGTAGCAAAACACATATCCAACCTACTAATCATCCATCTAACCTTAAACCAATATGTTCTTCCATCACCAACACTTCCAAACCTCACAAGAAAACAAAACATAAACCAAGTCACAATCATCACAAGTGTTGCACCAAGAAACGCACTTTGAGATCGTGTGTACTTCTTTATAGAATCAAACGACAATATGGATTCCGGCAAGTTTATCGAATAGTCTACTCCGGTACCAACCAAAATCTCTTGATCACCTGCGAATCGCGAGCATATGTTCCTTGTAGCGTTGTACAAGAAACCAGGTTTGCATGCACATAAAGTTGACGTGTAGTTAAAGGAATTAGCTATAGGACAATGCATTTTTTTGCAAATTTAAGATTGTTGTGTTAAGATTTGATTTGAGTTTATGTGATTTTGAGTAATGTTGTGTTGATGAAGTAAAGAATATTGGTTGGTTGTTATAGCTAGTTGATAAAGATTCATGTTCGTTTACTTTAGCTTTTAAATTGCTTTTTAGCTTTATTTTGTGCTTCTAGCCTTTTTCTATTTTTCGTTGGTATAATCTAGATCTTTTTTTTTACATAATAAGCTTGTAGTGCTATAAAAGTTTTTTACAAGAACAACTGTTGTTACAAACTAGAAAGTATAAATTGTACAGTATAAAATTCATCTAAAGAATGATAAACACAATTAATTAAAGTAGTAATAATAATAATAATAATAATAAGGGAATGTCTAACCAATGCCCTTAGGGCATTGGTTAAGCTTTGTCTTTTTGTGGGTTTTAATTATTATTTAGGTGGGTCCCCGTCCAAATATGCAATTTTGTGTCAACTACAAGGACCATTTATGTAATTAAAACTCACAAGAAGACAAAGCTTAACCAATGCCCTAAGGGCATTGGTTAGACATTCCCTAATAATAATAATAATAATAAAAGGTACTCTCTCTCTCTTGTGTGGGCGATTCACACCGATCCCCCTCGATCACCTTGATCGGCCCCTTTCTTTCCCGTTCTCTGTCCTTTCCGCTGTTCCACGATCACTACCGGTAATCTTGGACCACACCGTTTCAACTTTCTTCTTGTTTCGTGGTTAGCAGTGGTGTTTTGACATTTTGGTGGTTTTTCGGAGTGGGTCTCCGATTTGTTTTTGGGTTGTGACTTTGCAAAACGTTACCTGTTTGTTTTGTAGCATCCTCTCGGACTTTGGCCTGCTCGTTACCCTCTACTGGCTGTGTGGTTGGACCGGATGTTTGGGTGAGAGGTTGAAGAAGATCACTGGATTCAACATCTACTGTACTGTTGGAGGTGATGTCCTGCCGTTGTAGGTAGCGAGTTGTTGTGGTTAGCGGGTTGTCTGTAGCGAGTTGTTACCCTTTTGGATAGCGAGTTGCTTTTACTGTTCTGTGTTTTGACACAGAATCTGATGAGGATAGTGACTTGGCATGCATCTTGCGTTTTTTTTTGGCTTTGGTGGGACCCACGTTATTTTGGTTTATTTTCTTTTTAGGTGGTTGGACCATGCATACTTGCACGTATTGCTTTGTTTTTTTTATTTTTAGTTTAAGTGTGTTTTCATTCGGTTTGTAGAAAAAAAAAATCTATGGCTATTATTCGGTTTCATTGTCCCTTTGCGGGATTGAGTGGTTGTCAAGATGGTAGTGGGAATGGGCTTACCAAAACCTCGTTGATTTCTCATCTTCGTGATCGTCATTTCAATGACGATGCGCTAGCCGCCACCAAACTTTCTTTGGCCACTAATCTGGTTGTTTTTTAGGCTGCTGAGGTTACGTTGAAACGTATGGGTCTTTGGTTGTGTGGGGTTTGCTTTAAGACGCATACTCTTCGCTCTAAATGTCGGCATGGATCTGATTTTGTGCCACCCCCCGATTGCGGTGATGGTGTTGTTAGATTTGTGTTATTTGACCTCGCTAAGCCCCAAGTTCCCTCTTCTGTTCAGCTCGCTTGCGTTGAAGATTTGGTTTTGGAAGAGCACTCTAATTTTGATTTACACTTACTGGACACTTTGCTCGCTAAAGGGTTGCACACTGTCAAATCCATCCCTCCAAAGTGCCGTTTGGGATTCTCTCGTGTCTTGAAAGGAGCTCTTGATAAGGTGATCTGCACACCTGAAGACATTTCTTGTTGGGTTAGCCTGTTAGCCTTGCCTCTTTGTCTCCTTAAAACCTTTTGCCCGAGGAGTAACATGGAGTGCAGGTCTGCTACTAAACGCCAGCGTTAAGAAGAATATATCGCTAATGCCATTCGGGCTTGGGGTATGCCTGGTGGTAGTTTGCAACTTGTTAGAGAGGTTTTAGCCGAACCCTCCCCTACTTGGTCTAATATTGAGGAGGAAAACCTGGAATTGGGTGAGCGCAATGTCAAGCAATGTAGGAGGAAGATTTGTGATGGCCATTATACTGCCGCTGTCAGAGTTCTTTCTTCTTCAGGTGTTGCTCCTTACAATGATACTACCCTTGAGGACCTAAAGGCTAAGCATCCCTTCAAGTCTGCTCCTTCACTGCCTGATATACCTATTGATCATCATAACCTCATTGCGTCTCCTGCTGTGGTTCTTGACATGATTAAGAGTTTTCCCCGTGGTACATCTTGTGGTCGAGATGGTTTACGCGCCCAACACCTGTTGGATTGTTTTAGCGGTGCTGTTGTGGCTATATCTGATGAGTTAATCAACTCCATCACCCAGGTGGTAAATCTTTTTTTTGATGGTAAGTGTCCTAAGGCTTTGGGCGAGTATATTGCCAGTGCTCCTCTCACACCGCTGATCAAACCAGGTGGTGGTATCCGTCCTATTGCAGTGGGGACTGTCTGGAAGCGTTTAGTCTCCAAGGTGGGAGCTTCTATGATTGGCCACTCTTTAGATGGATACTTGAATGATCTACAGTTTGGAGTCGGGGTTTCTGGAGGAGGGGAGGCCATCCTTCATGCTGTCAATCGGTTTGTTGAAGACCGTGGAGATGATGTGGATCTTTCGATGTTGTTGGTGGATTTCAAAAATGTCACACCCCGCCGGAGGCGGAAACGCGAGGTGTAACATAATCAATATACATCGCAAAGAGATATAGTACAATACCATAATTTAAATTAAAAGAAATATTGTAACATTACAACAAGGTTCTAGCCGACCTTGGCAATTTAGACATAAAGTTTGACTTCCAAAGGATAACATTTTAGTACATGACGACCCAGATAACTTGTGACGACTCCTTTATTTAAAATCTTCATAATATAAGCTAAACAACGATCACCTGAAATGCATGAGAAAACGGGTCAACTATGAAAATAGTTGGTGAGTACACAGGTTTTATGTAAAATAAATCACCGATTTGAAGGTCTAACTGGCAAATGTTCTGTCAACTCACTATGTTACAAATCCCGCCCATACAAGACTTGTAACATATGAATTCACATACACTTCCATATTTTAAGTCTAATAAACAATGCACAATAACGCCTCGTATATAATAAAGTATGCGGCAAAGCCCCTAAAATAAATAATATGCGTTCCGTAGACAGGGGAACGAGAGGTTGGCCGACCTCTAATAGCGCTACTCATACTATCTACTGCCCCACACAAGGAGGCCGTACGAACGGTACGTATAATTGGAGTGCGAACGGCAAACCAATAGGGGACTAACAATGCGAATGTACGAACAGTACATCATAACAACTATTATATACTATCAATTAAGATTGCTCCGAACATGGGAGACTCGGCAGTGCTCCGAACGGGGAGACTTTAGGTCAAGGACGTACGGTCCATCAGGTTCAAACAAGTCATAAATTTATAATTAAGTCTAAGGGTTCAAAATATATCAAACAGTTCAAGGAAAACAATTTAAGTTTATATTCATGCATTTCACCCCAAATAAGTAAAACAGTAAAAAGGGGGCTGTGAATACTCACCTCAGTAACGCAGTCTAAAGCAGCAGTCAATTAGAATTATTGGATGGCACCGACACGCGACCTAGATTAGTATGGCAAATTTAGTCTTTATTCATGATTATGACTCGACAAGGTTTAAATAAGTTTACCAGTTTTGAAATGTTTATGTTGTTGTTGCTTGTGTGGTAGTATTTAAGTTCAACTAGTGTTGGTAATTATTGTCTAGTATTGGCTTTCAGAGGTGCTTAGGTATATATGTATAAATGAAAGTATTACAAGCGAATAAGTCCTTAGTTTGACAGCAACCAAAAGATGATGTACGGAAAGAAATCACATGAAAATAATAGACGAATTCGGAAAATGTCGATTTTAAAGGTGCATAATATTTATATATATAACTAACGTTAGTTGATGCTAAAAATTTCACTATAAATAATAGTCTTTATTAAAAGAGTAAAAATTACACTTATACGTTATAAGGGTTTTTAGAGAATTGGGTATGACCCGCGTTTTGTTTTAGTTTGAATGTGGTGACTAAATGTCACAATAATTAATAACCCGTTGTAGTAAAATAGACTCCATTTAGTAACATTAACTGGTTCAAAGATTAAAGTTTGGTTGTAGTTTATTATCCGTTTTAAAAATGTTTACAAAGTATGTTTAATAAACTTAAGGTATGTCGTAAATAAATAAGTTGAGAACGAGTAGACAAGCGGGTCGGGAACGAGGCGCGAAACAGACCGAGGAAAAGCAAATAACTGTGATCGATGACGATTCGGGTATACGTTATACTACATCATTCATTATATACCTTGTTACTTTTATATCTCAAAATGTACATTTTTATTCAAATTCAAACGCACCTATCATTTTAATTAGTGATTAGTCTGCGCGGATATCAGTCCATGACACAAGCCCAACATCCAAAGTAGTTTAGCATGGATTTTTAAACTTATTACATTCTCAGCTTATTCAAAAATTGACTAAACTTATAACAAAGGAAAAATAAGGAAGGACAAATGTGTTGCCCAGATTTATTGAAACGCAGGGCGTGTAGGGGTGAACTTGGTCATATTGAGGCTCGAACACAAGCTCCCTCGGTGAGACGTCGCAAGGAGGGTACTCAAAAGGCAACGTTTCCATCTAACAATGTTTTATCCACATCAATAAGTTTAAACTCGACAATTTAGACACCAATGGCTAATTCAAGTTCAACAAATTATACCTTTTTTTTTTTACTAATCGACTTTAACCAAAATAATTTCAACTCGAGTTCAAGTTTTTCTTTCAGCCCAGAATTTGTATACTACACTACTGCTAAATTTGTTTCCCCCTTTGTTATATACCCATTAGTTTTCTTTGTCCAACAAGATTAGTTATAAGCCAATAAGTCCTACGCAAGTAAGCACTTCTTCATTGAGCCAAACTAGTTTATAGGATTTCCACATCAACAACAACAACATGTTTTCCAGAAAAATTATATATATAAACGATTGGTATATAAAAAAAAATAATTAATCAATCAAAACAAGATTACCACTTAAAATATCATAACCTTATTAACAAAAATTTAAGCTAACATCAAATTTTATTAAGTTCATTAATCCGAAAAATATATATATAATTTCGAATAAATTAATAAAGTATGATTACAATGAGATAGATTGAGGAAGAAACAAAAACATGATCTTACACTATTCTTATGAACACCAAACACTAATTTCTTCCAATTGACGAGGCTCGGGACGAGTTTGAACAATTAACTACTTGCAAAAGCTTCCTCTTTCACCCAAGAATAAAACCCCTCAATCAATTTCAAAAAGCCCTTTGATTTACCAAACCCTAATTTTTGTGAAAGTGATGATGAGAAACTGAGTTTGGGGCTTTTGTAACTCGACTAGAGATATAGAAGTATATTGGGGAGGAGTTTGGTTATCTTTCTTCTCTTGGTCTTGGTTTGAAGCCGAATGGGGCTAACTTCCAAAACCTTAGGCGAATCTTGGATTTTGTTCAAGGTAGATTGAGGTGAAGATATGATTCTCCTTGGATGAATTTTGTCTTGGTTCTTCTTGTCTTTTTCGAATCGTAAATGGCACATCAAAGAGGAGATTTGGAGAGACAAAATATTACTTGGTTTTGGTAATAATGAGGAAGATATGATGGGATATCATGATGGTTTTTCCCTCTTTGGAAGATTCGGTTTATAAGGGAGCAGGTCTAGGGGTAGAGGGAGGTTGAAGATGAAGATTGCATATCTTCTCTCCTGGTTTTTTGTGTTTTGTCGTGAGTGAGGATAAGAAAGAAAAAGAGATGTATTTTTTGTTATTATTATTATTTAGTGTATTATATGTACCTTGTACTGTATAATTTGTTCCGTACAGGATAACGTTAAATTATGTATAACATTTTTCGGGTGTCCGTATTTTATAATTTTTTATATTTAGACGTTTTGACTGGCGAAATATTATGGTATTATTATTAATTTGAAATTTGAAAGTAAATTTTACGTAAATTTTAATATGGTGTCGGTACGCGTGTGGTGCCAAGACTTGGGAAAACACTAGATAACTACTCGTTTTAGAGTTATAATGGTCAGAAAATAAATAACTCGCATATTCTGATATAAATAATAGCCGGAAAATTGACGGATTGTCACAGTCTGCCAGCCTTAAAAAGAATCTCGTCCTCGAGATTCAGTCCGTCTACACTACAGGCGTACATTTTCATGGTCCAAACTTTCTCATTCTCGAGCCTTGCCTTCAAAAGACTCTTAGTTGGTGAATTTTCACAACTTGTCGACCTGACCGGTCTTTTGTTTAAGTTGTGTAGGTTGAGTAACAACTTGATTCCAACTTGGTTTTCGCAACTCATCAAACAAGAACTGTCACTAGATCAAGCTAGGAAACAAGTTGTCAAAGAGAGATGGCTTCTCATATATGTAAGAGACCTTTTGAAAGTTTGGATCGAGTTTGAAATCGTCTAAACCAATCAAATCAACTAATAGTGGGGTGCTCAGATTAGTGATAAGGCAGCAATTAAACTAAGGCTCATGATGCAAGGTCCTACACTAATCAATGCCATGAACTAGAACTAGAAGGTACTGAAATAAGGTGGGTGATCAAAAGAATGTACCCGTCACGGTGCTTGTGTCTTAGCGAGTTTCCTTAGTGCCCAAGAAGTATGCTCGACCCCGAGCTGGGCTGACATTGCGTCCACGGTTTGGGTTATCTTCATCAAGTGCTAACGCGAGAGTCATGCTACCGTGCTCCGACTTTTGTGCCCTATTCAACTTAGGACATGTGTTCCGAAGGTGATCCGGACTTCCACACTCGTAGCATGTTAGCCTTCGTCCTTGGTTTCCATTTCTGTCTGAGCAATTCCGACCAATGTGGCCCGTCTTCTGGCACACGTTACACTTAGGCGATTTCCTATGTGATGGAGGTTGCATCGAGTGCACTTAGGATGTGGACCTGCATATCCTCTGCGCTCCTGAGTCGTCGCTCCATAGTTCACGATCACTCGTTGCCTCTTGTCTTGATGGTCCTGGTCTCGGCTTCCCTGGTGATCCTCATGTCGCTTTCGCCCATTGTCGTTTGTTTTGCTAGACCTCGGACGATCACGTCATTAGTCAAGCGATATGCCATTCCCACAGCAGCTTGCAGAGTAGTTGGCTTGGATGAGGTGACATCTCTCCTGATCTCAGGAATCAAACCCTAAATGTATCGATCAATCAGCTTCTCCACAGTAGAGACCATGTGGGGAACCATTCTGGTCAGCTCGTGAAAGCGAATTGTGTACTTGTCGACTTCTACTCCTATCATCAAATGGTTCCAGAATTCCGCTTCCAGTTTTTGCACTTCATCCTTCCTGCAGTGCTCCTCGGTTAGTAGCTTCTTGAATTCTTCCCAAGATAATCCATTTGCAGCTTCTCGCCCTCTGGTCTGTAGTTGGTTATTCCACCAGGTCAGTGCTCGATCCTGAAGTAGACCCGCAGAGAACTCAACCTTATCTCCTTCAGCACATTTAGTGATGCTAAGTTTCGACTCCACATTCTCAAACCATGATAGCAGGCCAATGGCACCCTCGGTGCCATGAAATTCCTTTGGCCTGCATGACATGAAGGTCTTATAGCTGCATCCGTGGCCATTGGTCGAGGTACCAGCTCCCTCATTGGCTCGTCCTGCCTCAATGTGTGCGACAATCTGAGTGAGGAGATCCGCCAATCTAGCAGCACTGTCTCTTGGAGCTTCATTGTTGATGCTTCCTGAACGGGTGTTCCTTGTAGTCATGATTCTACAATAGGCCAAGGCATTTGGTTGAGTGAGTCATGGCGGATGATGTGTGGGACGGCGACAGGTAGTGAGTGTAATGTGACGGGAACAAGGACGTGCTTAGCCTATCGGGTCATAATATAAAGCAAGAAGAAAGCATACATAAAATGTATATAAGGTATAGTGGACATATAAACATGTTATGCATACTCACGCGACTAATGCAGTTCCAGGTGATCAGGCTCTTTAAGACTCGACCAAACATAATCCGAGGCTACTAATCCCATCATCATATGATTCCTCCTGAATTATGCATAGGTGTACAGGCTATGCATAATTTAGAGTACGATGCAATGCTTGGTGCTAGACGACTCGTATGATGTTTCCATGTTTTAAGAAAATTTTATTTTGGTTATAGTTGCGATTTTTATTTTATAAAACCGGCATTCACTATAACCTCGGCTCTGATACCAATCTGTCACACCCGCCGGGGCGAAAGCGAGGTGTAACATAATCAATATACATCGCAAAGAGATATAGTACAATACCATAATTTAAATTAAAAGAAATATTGTAACATTACAACAAGGTTCTAGCCGACCTTGGCAATTTAGACATAAAGTTTGACTTCCAAAGGATAACATTTTAGTACATGACGACCCAGATAACTTGTGACGACTCCTTTATTTAAAATCTTCATAATATAAGCTAAACAACGATCACCTGAAATGCATGAGAAAACGGGTCAACTATGAAAATAGTTGGTGAGTACACAGGTTTTATGTAAAATAAATCACCGATTTGAAGGTCTAACTGGCAAATGTTCTGTCAACTCACTATGTTACAAATCCCGCCCATACAAGACTTGTAACATATGAATTCACATACACTTCCATATTTTAAGTCTAATAAACAATGCACAATAACGCCTCGTATATAATAAAGTATGCGGCAAAGCCCCTAAAATAAATAATATGCGTTCCGTAGACAGGGGAACGAGAGGTTGGCTGACCTCTAATAGCGCTACTCATACTATCTACGCCCACACAAGGAGGCCGTACGAACGGTACGTATAATTGGAGTGCGAACGGCAAACCAATAGGGGACTAACAATGCGAATGTACGAACAGTACATCATAACAACTATTATATACTATCAATTAAGACTGCTCCGAACATGGGAGACTTCGGTGCTCGAGCGGGGAGACTTTAGGTCAAGGACGTACGGTCCATCAGGTTCAAACAAGTCATAAATTTATAATTAAGTCTAAGGGTTCAAAATATATCAAGCAGTTCAAGGAAAACAATTTAAGTTTATATTCATGCATTTCACCCCAAATAAGTAAAACAAGAAAAAGGGGGTGTGAATACTCACCTCGATGCTATCTAAAGCGTGATCAATTAGAATTATTGGATGACACCGACATGCGACCTAGATTAGTATGGCAAATTTAGTCTTTATTCATGATTATGACTCGACAAGGTTTAAATAAGTTTACCAGTTTTGAAATGTTTATGTTGTTGTTGCTTGTGTGGTAGTATTTAAGTTCAACTAGTGTTGGTAATTATTGTCTAGTATTGGCTTTCAGAGGTGCTTAGGTATATATGTATAAATGAAAGTATTACAAGCGAATAAGTCCTTAGTTTGACAGCAACCAAAAGATGATGTACGGAAAGAAATCACATGAAAATAATACACGAATTCGGAAAATGTCGATTTTAAAGGTGCATAATATTTATATATATAACTAACGTTAGTTGATGCTAAAAATTTCACTATAAATAATAGTCTTTATTAAAAGAGTAAAAATTACACTTATACGTTATAAGGGTTTTTAGAGAATTGGGTATGACCCGCGTATTGTTTTAGTTTGAATGTGGTGACTAAATGTCACAATAATTAATAACCCGTTGTAGTAAAATAGACTCCATTTAGTAACATTAACTGGTTCAAAGATTAAAGTTTGGTTGTAGTTTATTATCCGTTTTAAAAATGTTTACAAAGTATGTTTAATAAACTTAAGGTATGTCGTAAATAAATAAGTTGAGAACGAGTAGACAAGCGGGTCGGGAACGAGGCGCGAAACAGACCGAGGAAAAGCAAATAACTGTGATCGATGACGATTCGGGTATACGTTATACTACATCATTCATTATATACCTTGTTACTTTTATATCTCAAAGTGTACATTTTTATTCAAATTCAAACGCACTTATCATTTTAATTAGTGATTAGCTGCGCCTGGATATCAGTCCATGACACAAGCCCAACATCCAAAGTAGTTTAGCATGGATTTTTAAACTTATTACATTCTCAGCTTATTCAAAAATTGACTAAACTTATAACAAAGGAAAAATAAGGAAGGACAAATGTGTTGCCCAGATTTATTGAAACGCAGGGTGTGTAGGGGTGAACTTGGTCATATTGAGGCTCGAACTCAAGCTCCCTCGGTGAGACGTCGCAAGGAGGGTACTCAAAAGGCAACGTTTCCATCTAACAATGTTTTATCCACATCAATAAGTTTAAACTTGACAATTTAGACACCAATGGCTAATTCAAGTTCAACAAATTATATCTTTTTTTTTTTTAACTAATCGACTTTAACCAAAATAATTTCAACTCGAGTTCAAGTTTTTCTTTCAGCCCAGAATTTGTATACTACACTACTGCTAAATTTGTTTCCCCCTTTGTTATATACCCATTATTTTTCTTTGTCCAACAAGATTAGTTATAAGCCAATAAGTCCTACGCAAGTAAGCACTTCTTCATTGAGCCAAACTAGTTTATAGGATTTCCACATCAACAACAACAACATGTTTTCCAGAAAAATTATATATATAAACGATTGGTATATAAAAAAAATAATTAATCAATCAAAACAAGATTACCACTTAAAATATCATAACCTTATTAACAAAAATTTAAGCTAACATCAAATTTTATTAAGTTCATTAATCTGAAAAAAATATATATATAATTTCGAATAAATTAATAAAGTATGATTACAATGAGATAGATTGAGGAAGAAACAAAAACATGATCTTACACTATTCTTATGAACACCAAACACTAATTTCTTCCAATTGACGAGGCTCGGGACGAGTTTGAACAATTAACTACTTGCAAAAGCTTCCTCTTTCACCCAAGAATAAAACCCCTCAATCAATTTCAAAAAGCCCTTTGATTTACCAAACCCTAATTTTTGTGAAAGTGATGATGAGAAACTGAGTTTGGGGCTTTTGTAACTCGACTAGAGATATAGAAGTATATTGGGGAGGAGTTTGGTTATCTTTCTTCTCTTGGTCTTGGTTTGAAGCCGAATGGGGCTAACTTCCAAAACCTTAGGCGAATCTTGGATTTTGTTCAAGGTAGATTGAGGTGAAGATATGATTCTCCTTGGATGAATTTTGTCTTGGTTCTTCTTGTCTTTTTCGAATCGTAAATGGCACATCAAAGAGGAGATTTGGAGAGACAAAATCTTACTTGGTTTTGGTAAGAATGAGGAAGATATGATGGGATATCATGATGGTTTTTCCCTCTTTGGAAGATTCGGTTTATAAGGGAGCAGGTCTAGGGGTAGAGGGAGGTTGAAGATGAAGATTGCATATCTTCTCTCCTGGTTTTTGTGTTTTGTCGTGAGTGAGGATAAGAAAGAAAAAGAGATGTATTTTTGTTATTATTATTATTTAGTGTATTATATGTACCTTGTACTGTATAATTTGTTCCGTACAGGATAACGTTAAATTATGTATAACATTTTTCGGGTGTCCGTATTTTATAATTTTTTTATATTTCTGGAGACGTTTTGACGAGCGAAATATTATGGTATTATTATTAATTTGAAATTTGAAAGTAAATTTTACGTAAATTTTAATATGGTGTCGGTACGCGTGTGGTGCCAAGACTTGGGAAAACACTAGATAACTACTCGTTTTAGAGTTATAATGGTCAGAAAATAAATAACTCGCATATTCTGATATAAATAATAGCCGGAAAATTGACGGATTGTCACAAAAAACGCCTTCAATCTGGTGGACCGTGAGGTTATGTTACAAGAGGTTCGTCTCCATTGTCCTGCCATATCACGTTGGGTTGAATTTTGTTACTCCAGCCCAGCCAGATTATATTATGGGGAACACACTTTATGGTCACACCAAGGCGTGCAACAAGGTGACCCTCTTGGACCTCTCCTTTTTGCGTTGGTGCTACATCCTTTGGCCCGCAAGATCAAAGACTCCTTTTCTCTCCCCTTTCAAGCTTGGTACCTAGATGATGGTACGATCATTGGAGATACTCTGTTGGTTGGGAAGGCCCTGGAACTCATTATGATCGATGGACCTCGTTATGGATTGCACCTCAACGTCGATAAAACTGAGGTTTTTTGGCCCAGGGAAGATCCTAGAAGCAGACTTGCAGGTGTTTTCCCCCCTAATATTGCCCGGCCCCTGCATGGTGTAAAATTACTGGGTGGGCCTGTTGGTGTTGACCTTGAGTTTAGCAGTAAGCTCGTTTTGAAACGAGTTTCTAAAACTATTGAACTTATGGACGCTGTTGCTAAGCTTAATGATCCCCAATGTGAGTTGCTACTTCTCCGTGCATGTGCTGGCATTTCCAAGCTGTATTTCTCTATGCGCACATGCTCCCCCCGTGTCTTTGAACGTGCTCAGATTTCTTTCGATGAAGCGCTTCGCTCTTCTTTGGAGCGAATTGTCACTGCCTCTGGGCCTGGGTTTGGAAATTGGCAATGGAGACTGGCCACTCTTCCTTTTGAATTTGGGGGACTTGGTGTATATGCTGCTGGTGATGTTTTGAATTATGCCTTCCTTGCTTCTAGACTCCAATCGGCCAGCCTACAGACTGAACTTCTCCGACAGTCTGGTGTTGGTGCTTCTGGATCTTCCTTTGATGATGCCCTGCGTGGTTTTAACGAGAAAATGGAGACCGACCTTTTGGGTAGCTCTTGTGAAATTTCGCCCCAAACTCATGAAGAAATTGGCGATTTATATTTCACACGTGTCGCAAAAGAGGTGAATCCACCTTCGCTTATCTGCCAAACAGATGGCCCTATGGAGATCGCAAATGGAAGACCATACCGGCTGGCTCGAGTGGTCCCGATAGCTGGGTGGGACAAACTATGAATGCCGAACTTACAGATGTGTACTATGTTATCGGCTAGGCGTTCCCTCTTCTCAGTTCGATGCCGTGTTCACTTGCTCCAAGGTTTTCACAGGGGATATTTACGGGGACCATGCTGTATCGTGTGCTGGTACCATTGGTATTAAACATCGGCACAACATAGTGCGTGACACTTTGATTGATATATGTTCTCGATCTGGGGTCTCAGCTCGTAAAGAGGTTGACATCGGATTGGGTGGAGATAGGGAGCAAGTCTTACGGCCAGCAGATATCTTGCTCTATTCTTAGGATGGAGGGCAGGACGTATGTGTCGATTTGACGGGGTCGTCCCCTCTCACACAAACTGGTATGATGGATTTTGTGCCAGGACGTGTAGTGATTGACGCCGCAAAACGTAAGCGCATCAAATACTGAGCCAAATGTACGACATTGGATATGGGTTCACCCCTTTCTCATTTTCCTCCTTAGGAGAACTTGAGGCGGACGCGGTGACCTTACTTAAGCGGATCCGGAAGTTCTCTATAACTCAAGACATTGGAGCGCTGCTCATATCTTCAGAAGGATTAGTTTTGCTATTGCTAAAGGTGTGGGAGCCCAGATTGTTTCGAGGCTCCCCACTAATTTCTTGTAATCCACTGGTTCTGTTTATAATGAAAGTGATGTTTTTATAAAAAAAAAATAAAAAAAAAATAAAAAAAAAAAAAAAAAAAAAAAAAAAAAATAATAATAATAATAAAGTGATGATTATAAAATAATAATAATAATAATAATAATAATAATAATAATAATAATAATAATAATGGGTTCTAACTTAAACGTAAACGGGTCAAGTATGAGGCTAAATGCACAGATATTGGATATGGGTTTCTCCTTTTCTCATTCTCTTCCTTTGGGGAACTCGAGAAGGATGCAGTAACCCTACTGAAGCGAATCCGAAAGTACTCCGTGACTCAAGACATTGGAGCGTGTGCTACTACACATATTTTTAGTAGGATTTGTTTTGTTATAGCTAGAGGAGTGGGGGCTCAAATCGTATCTCGGCTTCCCACGAATTTTTTGTATCTCGGTCAGGGATTTCCGCTCGCAAGGAGGTGGATATTGGGCTTTTTGGAGATGGGGACAGATCCTTGCGACCGGCTGACATATTGCTTTACTCTTGGGACAGTGGACGAGACGTATGTGTTGATCTTACGGGTTCGTCGCCTTTGACGCAATCCGGGTTGATTGATTTCATACCAGGGTGAGCGATCAGTGATGCTGCACAGCGTAAACGGGTCAAGTACGATGCTAAATGTGCGGATAGTGGATATGGGTTTCTCCCCTTCTCTTTTTCTCTTTTGGAGAACTTGAGAAAGATGCAGTCACCTTACTTAAGCGTATTCGACGTTTCTCTATGACCTAGGACATTGGAGCGCGTGCAGCAGTTCATATCTTTAATAGGATTGGTTTTACCATTGCTAGAGGAGTGGGGGCCCAGTTGGTTTCTAGGCTTCCCACTAATTTCTTGTAAATCCTTTGAATTTTTAATAAAGTGATGTTATATATAAAAAAAAAAAATAATAATAATAATAATAATAATAATAACAATAATAATAATAATACAGTAGACACTCGAAAAATTTATACTAGATTATTAATAAATTTTTTAAAATAATAATTTTTGCAAGTCCTAATTCATTAATTTATAGGCATATTAATTTGATAATTTCTATTAATTAATTACTAACATTTTTAGTTAATAAATTTTGATGATCATGTAGGCATTAATCTATATAGTTTCTATTTGATGACATCTACAAATTTCGCTTTTCTAGCATACTCTTTGTATTCGAATAGAATATTTAGGTTGTATATATCTTAGTGACCAACATGATTTCAAGATACGTATCTTTGTTTAGAATTATTCTTCTTGACAAGGACAAAGGGGGTCTTGGGGTCGGTAGCCTTCATTCAAAAAATCTTAGCCTTCTTTGTAAATGGAAATGGAGGTTTCTTGTGGAAAAAAAGGCTCTCTGGCGTATTGTTATTAAGGAATTTTATGGTGAGGATGGGGGCTTTGATTCTTCGGCTAGCTCCTTAGGTACTGGTGGCATTTGGTATAACGTTGTTAAGTCTTTTAATAAAACCAATGACTTGGTTAGCTCGTTTAAGAACTCCTTCAGAATTAAAGTTTCAAATGGGCTGGACACTCGGTTTTGGCTAGACCCTTGGTGTAACAATGGTGTGAGGCTGTCGGATGCGTTCCCTAGGTTGTATGCGCTTGAACAATTCAAGAGCTGCAAGATTGCTGATAGATGGCAACTCTCCAATAATGTGTGGGGAGGGAATTGGGCCTGGCGTTTCCCCCCACGAGGTAGAGCTAGTGATGATCTTCATGCTATAACTAATTGTATTGGTAGTTTGGACATGTCTACGAATGATCCGGACAGATGGGTATGGGCCTGTGACGATTCAGGTTTGTTTAAAACTAAAACTCTTTGTAAGTATATTCAGGATACTAAGTACTACGATGCGACCATGATTAATTCGCACAATTGGAACTCATGGATTCCTAGAAAGGTCAATATTTGCGTGTGGAGGGCCGCTTGTGATAGGCTTCCTACTCGTGATAATCTTCTTGGTAGAGGAGTTCCTTTACTCTCTTCTTTGTGCCTTATCTGTAATTTAGAGATGGAGAACATTGATCACAACATCATTCTTTGCCCTCGCATCACTCGTGTGTGGAGAAAAATATGGGGATGGTGGAACATTGATATACCTCTGGTCTTTCCTTCGTTTTGTATTACTGACTTGGCGTCATGTTCCATCCTCTCGCACGGCTGTCCAAATATAAAGAAGATTATGCATGGCGTTTTTTGTTGTGCGATTTGGATTATTTGGAAATGGAGAAATAAAATTGTCAACGCGGAGCAAAGCGAGGTTGATAGAATTTTGGATGAAGACTTGTTCCCCACCATTCAAAGGCTTTCTAAGGTTTGGATCTCGGCTCGGTTCAAGGCTAGCGGCGCTAACTGGAGCTGTTGGACCCAACGTCCATTTGACATTCTAGCTAGTATATAGTTTTTTTTGGCTTTTGTATAGTTTTTAGTTTCAGTTGGTGAGCCGTTTGTGACGTGGGTCGGGTCGTTCGGCCTTTCTTTCTGTCTTCTCTTCGGAGCTCTCTTTTGCTTTTGTTAATATATTCCAGCTTTTCAGAAAAAAAAAAGAATTGATCTATAATATATAACTAATTTTACTTTATTGCAAGCTATAATATTGTTCTACTAATAAATTTTTGATTATTATCGTTTGAAAAGCAACAACTTAAGCGTGTTAAAAATAGTTTTACTTGTTGGAATAAAGATAAAAACTCTTATGCATATCTCTTTTTTTATTTATTATTTTTAGATAATGAATTCGAATTGAAAATTATCTTTCATTACTAAAATAAAATGTCTCGTAATTATATTTTTCTAGTGTTATAATTGGTATTTTTTTTAAATGTCTTCACTAATATTTTAAAGATGATTATTGATCAATGTGCATGTTTATTCGTTTGTATTTTTGTGTTATATATTTGGTCACTTGAATTCAAAGAGTTTTATATAATCATTGGTTATTATTATCATAGTTTAACAATTAAGAACTATTTCAAATCATTTACCATCAACCTTCCCTTTATTTGTTTTTAATCTACGGCTGTGATATTTGCATTCCAACAAACGTCAATGAATTAGCTAAAGATATATTTCACTTTGTTGATTTGCGTTTCAAACTAAAAATCAATCATATTGCACTATGACTTAATATGGCCCATCAAGCATGGTTGTCAGGATCCCGATCCTGATCTTAAGATCTTACGATTTTACGATACTGCAAAGCAAAAACGATCCAGATCCTACGTAGGATCTTTGCAAGCATAAGATCTTATAGGATCCCGATCTTGACCATACGATCTTACGATCTAATCCGATCCGATCTTTCTTTTCTCGGATTACAAACTAAAAAACTACAAATTTATTGGTTGTTTATTTGTTGAATTTAAAAAACAACATGTTAATATTTTTAAACATTTTATAATCATAATTTAGGAGAACATTTATATGAAACATACATAGTATTTTATGGTTATAATGTATTAGAATTTGTAGATTTCTATAAAATTACATAAAGTACTAAGAAATAACATTAAAGTAGGATCTTAAGATTCCGATCCGATCTTACGATCACGATCTTGCAAAGACGAAAACGATCCTGGGTAAGATCCCGATCTTGACAACCTTGCCATCAAGAATTGAGCCATTATCAACTTACAATAGAGTGATCGTTTTTCAAGTTTCAAAATTATGACTTGAGCTTTTGATGTATCTAATACTCCTTCCGTCTCAATATTGTTGTTCATCTTTTCTTTTAAAGTTGTTTCTAAAAAATTGTTCGTTACTATTAAAGTTGAAATTGTTTAAATTTATCGTATTGCCCTTAATCAAATTTATTATTTACAAACTTAAATGAAAACATTAATTAATTGTCAAAAGATAAAACTGTTTTTTTATTGCTTTTGTAAAAATCAAAGCAATAATAAATGTAGTAATTTTCTTAAACTGTGTGGACAATAATTTTAGAACGGATGCGGTATTCGGATAAAGAGCCTCTTGCTCTTCTTGTGATGAACCTATAAAGAAATAACATTGGAAAATCTAGCTTAGAAAGATTAATTAACAGTGAAGATCATATCAATAGATTGGATTATAAAACGCTCGATTAAGCCAACCCCTTAAAGATCATGCTTTTGCCCCAAGATGATTATAGCTAATCAAATTCCCACCATACCAGAAGCCTAAAGCTAGCCAAGTACATCTCATGATTCTTCGAGAAAACCTGAGTCCGAACCGAGCATACCAAGCTTATCAGGTGCTTTTCATGTATTGGTGCTTTTTTAATGGCTCTAAGCGTTTTTTGAATTAGAAACGATCATCGATCACCCACATCAAGATCGCACCTGAAAAACCAATGTTGACATACTCATTTGTCACTTATTTTGAGGAATTACTAAGTTTCAACATAAATTAACAATCCTACAGCTCAAGAAAGTATGGTTTTACACAAATCATTATTAAGTATTGACATACTCATTTGGCACATAGTTTAGAGAAATCAAATCTCAGCACAAAAATAACAATCTTATAGTTCAAGAAATAATGATTTTAAACAAACTCGGAAATATAATTGTAGGAGTATTAATTAGTTGTTGGACACTCGTTATCATGTACACAAACATGCCCTAAAACCAAAAAATCAATAAGATCACATCCATGCATATATACTCTCTATAAAGGTAAACCCAAATTTTGGGATGTCTATCTTTTAATAATGTAAGCCTTATCTAGATAAATGTTGCAATACAAGGTCGATTAATCACTGTTTAGGCGTTACAAGGCCTCCAACTTTTTTTATTTTTGTAAATCGGTCAAACAAATCGATCAACCAGGATCAACGGTGGTCAAACTTGCCAGAAACCTTCAAATCGTGCCGGAAATACCTAAACTCATCATAAAATTGTTTTAATAATTTATAGTCATTGTTATATATCTATTACAAAATGTTTTTTTAAGAAAAATCTTGTCGAAAATACCTAAAACTCGTCAGAAATACCTAAAATTTGCCGAAAACACCAAAAAACTTGTCGGAAATGCCAATCCGATTAATCATCTATTAATCCCGCTTAGACCGATTACAAGCTACAAGAGGGTCGACCACCTGACTACCAACTTTCGAATTTTGCAACCTTGGACAACATTATAGGCAATACATTAGTAACACATTTTCAGCTTGAAAGATGCACCCATTAGTAATACGGAAAATTTGGATGTAAATATTCACATGATGATTGTTGAGGGATGCACGAAAAGTCCTAGCAAGTCTCTTAATACATTTCTGAGTAAATTACATCATTAGTCCCATTGATTTAGCTAGATTTCATATTTAGTCTCCGTTACAGAGTAATTACTGTAGGCTTTCCCACCGCTTGGATTTTTGCGTGCTGCTAGTCTAAAATTCTAATGACTGTTATATGATCTTATTATTTCCAGTCACGTGCTTGGCACACGAGCGTAATATAGTCATTTCACTTATTTTTCCTTTTCCATTTTCAACCTCAACCTCAATTTCTCTGAAGCAGACTACATAAACCTTCATCCTCACGATATCGAAGACATGTATTACAAAAGAGTAAACTGCTACAACAAGAAAGACATAGTGGAGTTGTTGAAGATCTTCATGAGGTCAAGGGTCATAGTGGTACATGTTGAGGACTTTAAGATGGGCGTAGAAAGTTCTAGAGGAGGGTAAACCTTACAGCTCCCACACTCATATTGCCAGGTCTACAGAAGCTCAAACATTGGCCATGTGCGGAACACCCGAAATATGGTATTAAGGAGTTGAATCAGGAACAGAAATACTTTCAAAGCCAAATCAAAGGCATTCATTTAGTAGTGGTATTGTTTACGTGATCGACATGAATTAGAAGAGGTTTATGAGAATGGACAAACTTGTTAAGTTAAGTACAGTGATCTTTGAAATGAGTCAAGGAAATGGTGGAAACTATGTTGAGCCGGGATTTCTACAGGCTGAGAAAGTTGAATGTTAATGATCAAAAAACAAGGCTTGGATTAGTTTCACAGTATATTGAAGAGAGGTTGGAACTTCAAGAGTCCTGGAAGCGAATGGAACAATAAATCGGAGCTCGAAGTTATCCCAACAATATGCCATAAGAGAAGACCCCAATGACCTACTCTTAGGGGGAGACTATTCGAAAACGAAAATTGTAAATCATTAGTATAGGGTCTTCCTTGTAATTATGTAATAGATTAGGGTGTATATTGTACATTAATAATGTTGTTTGTTAGGTTAATACCTTATGACAACGTATAGTCAAGAGGGTAAGCGTTTGGTCACGAGACATAGGCTGTATTTGTTTTTTAAAAAGAGGCTCTTAACAGCCTATGAATCTGAACCGTTCAGACGTGGTCAGACATTTTGGCTGTTCAGACCGTTTTTTTTTTTTTCCATTCAGACGCGATCAGAGGCTGTAAGATTTTTATGGTCTAGATTTGAGAGGAGTGTCTTAATGCTTCTTGTTGACACAAAAATAACAAAAATAAATAAATAAATAAAAAATAGTACGAGCAAGCAAATGTGCGGTTCAAACATAGAGTTTTTTTCCCGTTCAGATGCGGTCAGATTCAGACATTTACGCCTCAAATTCAAATTTAAATGTGCAATTCAGATTCAGAGCCTTTTAAAAAATAAACAGCACCATAGTGCAGTCTCATGACACCTATGTATCTCGGGTATAAGTACCATCTACCTTATTAATTATGACGTGTGTGATACAATAAGAAAGTTCCGAACCCTTAGTTATTCTTTTTTTTCTCTCTCTAGTTTAATGTATACAGACTCTCTCTTAATTAATCTATACTTAATGAATAATATGGGACAACATTCTGTACTACTAATTAAATAAATTTTTTTGGCTTAAGTAAACATCAAATGTCAAATAGAATAATGTTTAAGAGATTAGCTAGAAGAATGTGACATTGTTCATAAAAGATTAATGAAACAAGACAAACTCCCAAAATAAATAAGAAGTTGAGTTGAACAACTGCCTTTATAAGTAGCTGATCATAGACCATAGTTATGAGCTTGTTTAACGTTTCTTTCATCTAGATGAAATAAGTTTCAGGCTCAACTCAAACTAATTTATGAATGCAACGGTTTAAATATGAGTGAGAAGATGCTCACAACTTTTGTATTTCACATATGTGTCCTTTAAATAGAGAAAAGAAAAACATTTCCATAACTAGCCACCTAAGCTAGTATAACTATTTTAATGGATATGTAGCACTCACCGCTGGGGCATTGGTCTAGTGGGTGGGGCTTTGGTCTTGAGTCAATAGATTCGGGTTCGAATCTCATCCCTGGCACTTTGCTTTCAGATAGGTACCCACCTCCGTAAAATCTATGGGCTCATTGGAGAGACTTTGTGGATAAGAGCTCAAGAGTTCGAAAGGGTTCGAATCTCATCCTTGACACTTTGCTTCCAGATAGGTACCTACCTCCGTAAAATCTATGGGCTCATTGGAGAGACTTTGTGGATAAGAGTTCAAGAGTTCGAGAGTCTCGGCTCACTCCAGTTGGTGGCCTACTAGGCCAGCAGAGTTGTCCGGAGCTATTCCTTGTGGGGTGAACAATGGCTGGTGCCAAAAGGCATCCGGGGTCAAAGTGTTCCCGCCAATCTACACCTTTTTGTGGATATGTAGCACTCCACTTTTCATATTTGGCATCCTTAACATAAGACTCCCCGTAATGCATTGGTCCTCAAGTCGGTCTTCCATCAGAAGATGCGTTCTCCCCATTACGCCACAGTTTAGGACGCGTTTTCGCATGAAAAAAAAAGACTCGGTCCTAATTAGGACCGAGTTGTTGAATGTGTTTGCGTGTGTGGGTGTTTTATTTAATTGATTTTTGTGAGTTATATTTTAATGGTGTCTTTGGTCTCTTCATTGCACTAAGTTTGTCTTGAAATTGTTGTAGAAAAAAAACTGACAATAGTGTTTTCGGTCCTAAGTTGGGTTGCATTACGAGTAGCCTAAGTGCTTTCCTCTAGATCTATAACATAAAGGTCTGGCAAAAAATTTATGTATGATAACCTTGTAGAAAGAGAAAAAAAAGTCCCTTAAGCGGCTTATTTCAAAAAGATTTTCTATAACGTAGGTCAAAATCGTTCCTAGCAATAGCAATAATCACTCATAGTCGTTAGTGTTATTATACAATGAGATTGAACGTTTCTTTCTTCAAGTGTATATGTATGTGCGGTTTGCCTAGCAAGTGCTCTGAGAATATTGGTTATGATTATAAACTTTATAAACGCCTTGAATGCATTAATAAGTTTGTTTGTCGGGTGCCCATATGGCAAGTTGCACTTCGTATTTGTACAAAACTATTGGTTGTTAAACTACTACGTAGTATTCATTAATGAGTTTGTTTATCGGGTGCCCATATGGCAACCTTTAGATGAATAAAAAAGAAACATCGAATTCATTACATCAAAAATCACATAAATTAAGGTAAGAGTTAATTACACAAATGGTCATTGTGGTTTGTTGGATTTTTCACTTTCAGTCACTAAACTTTTTTATTGACTAATTCAGTCATTGTGGTTTCTTGTTATTACGGATCCAGTCCAAATCCATATAAAAGGACCAAAAAGCCCTTGTCACCTTCTTTTTAAAATGAGTTAATTACATAAATGGTCAATGTGGTTTTCAAATGACAATTAAGTAACGGTCGTTAGTCCTTTATACTAACGGTCGTTAGTAAATAACCGAAAATTATGGTTTTCTTACGTTTTCGTCCATTTTTACACCTTATCGTCTGTTTTTGCACGTTTTCTTTCGTTTTTACTCGTTTTCGTCCGTTTGTACACATTTTCTTCCGTTTTTACTCGTGTTCGTCCGTTTTTACACGTTTTCATCCGTTTTTACACGTTTTCGTCCGTTTTTGAGTTTTCATCTGTTTCTACACGTTTTCATCAGTTTTTACACGTTTTCGTCTTTTTTGCACGTTTTCGTCCATTTTTATATATTTTCATTAGTTTTTGCACGTTTTCGTCCGTTTTTACACGTTTTCTTTCGTTTGTACTCGTTTTCGTCTGTTTTTACACGTTTTCGTCCGTTTTTACATGTTTTAGTCTGTTTTTAAACGTTTTCGTCTGTTTATGCACGTTTTCGTCCATTTTTATACGTTTTCATTTGTTTTTGCAAGTTTTCGTCCAATTTCACATGTTTTCGTCTATTTTTTACATGTTGTCGTCTGTTTTTACATGCTTTCATCTATTTTTACTCATTTTCGTCCGTTTTTACACATTTTCATCTGTTTTTTACAACTTTTCATTTGTTTTACACGTTTTCATCCGTTTTTACATGTTTTCGTCTGTTTTCACACGGTTTCTTATGCTTTTACACATTTTCATCCATTTTTACTCGTTTTCGTCCGTTTTTACACATTTTGGCTTGTTTTTATACGTTTTCGTTTGATTTTACATGTTTCGTCCGTTTTTACACGTTTTCGTCAGGTTTTACATGTTTTCGTCCATTTTTGCACGTTTTCTTTCGGTTTTACTCGTTTTCATTCGATTTTACATGTTTTCGTTCGTTTTTATATGATTTCGTCCATTTTTGCACGTTTTTCGTCCGATTTTAAACTGGGAAAAACTGACGAGAACGATAAAATGGACGAAAACGGGAAAAATGGACAAAGACGTTTAAAAATGGACGAAAACGTGCAAAAATGGACGAAATCGTGTAAAAACGGACGAAAAGTTGCAAAAACGAATGAACACGTATAAAAACAAACGAAAGCATGTAAAAACAGACGAAAACATGTAAAATGAATTAAACATGTAAAAATAGACGAAAACGTGCAAAAACGAATGAAAATGTATATAAAGGGACGAAAACGTGCAAAAACGGACAAAAAAGTGTAAACACAGACGAAAACATGTAAAAACGGACAAAAATGAGTAAAAACGGACGAAAATGTGTAAAAACGGATAAAACCGTGTAAAAACAGACGAAAACGTGTACAAACGGACGAAAACGTGTAAAAATGGACGAAAATGAGTAAAAACGGAAGAAATCATGTAAAAACGGACGAAACGTGCAAAAATGAATGAAAACGTTTAAAAACAGAAGAAAACGTGTAAAAACGAACGAAAACATGCAAAAACGAATGAAAACGTGCAAAAACGAATGAAAACGTATAAAATGGACGAAAACGTGCAAAAATGTGTAAAAACAGACGAAAACATGTAAAAACGGGCGAAAACGTGTAAGGATGAAAACGTGTAAAACGGACGAAAACGTGTAAAAACGGACGAAAACATGCCAAAACGAATGAAAACGTATATAAATGGACGAAAATGTGCAAAAACGGACGAAAACGTGTAAAACAGACGAAAACATGTAAAAACCGACGAAAAAGTGTTAGAACGGACGAAAACGAGTAAAAACGTGTAAAAACGGACGATAACGTGTAAAAATGAACGAAAATGTAAGAAACCCAAATTTTCGGTTATTTACTAATGACCGTTAGTATAAAGGACTAACGGTCGTTACTTAACTGTCATTTGAAAACCACAGTGACCATTTATGTAATTAACTCATTTGATAAAGAAGGTGACAAGGGCTTTTTGGTCATTTCATATGGATTTGGACTGGATCTGTAATAACAAGAAATCACAATGCCTGAATCAGTCAAAAAAAAGTTTAGTGACTGAAAGTGAAAAATCCAACAAACCACAGTGACCATTTGTGTAATTAACTCTTAAGGTAATTTATATGTTTAATAATATATATTTAATGCATTTTACAGTCTAAAAAGAAAGCTTAGGGTGTGTTTGTTTTTAAAAAAAAAAATCTTACTAGCCCTCTTAGGGATGAGCATTTCGAACCGAATCCCGGAACCGTACCGGTACCGTACCGAAACGGTACCGATTCTTGAAATACGGTACGGTACCGGGACTACGAAATAAGGTGAAAAAAAAATCGGGACCACTAATTCGGTACGGGACCGGTACCAAATCGGGAAATTCCCGTAAAAAGCGGGAAAAACCCGATTTCCCGGTACCGGTACCGGTACCGATACCGGTACCGATATCCGAATCCCGTTCGGTACGGTACCGGTACCACTAATTTATACTCGGGAAAAAATCGGTACCACTATTCGGTACGGGATCGGTACGGGATCGGTACCGTGCTCATCCCTAAGAGGTGGGCAGACGTTTTGCTTGTTTGTTTTTTTCTTTTAAGTAAGACCTAGTTAGACATCATCTTACTCAGTAAGAGGTGGGAGACTTGTCTTACTGCCTCTTACTCTATAAGAGATTGAAGACTTGTGTTAATTAACTATGTTATATTTATGATAAAAAGTCTTATTTCATATTTACATAAGTTATTTATTATCGCATTGCGTTAGTTTAATAAATAAATTGTAGAAACGAGCATTTAAAATCATTCGAACAATTATACAAAAAAAACAACATTATTTTGCTCAGATTTAGACTTTCTAGCCACCTCTTACCAGTAAGATGTGGTAGTCAAATTGAGACCTAAAACATTTTAATGAAACAAACACACCCTTAAGTTTATTTTAACATCTAACCAATGTATTATGAGCATCTGTTAACAAAACCTTTAATTAATTATCGCTTTTGTGATCGTACTTAGCGAACCGACGAGGATGGTGGACCAAATTTACTATTGATAAGTTACATGACAATGTTTTAGAAACCGAATATGATATCAAAACGTTTTGTTTTATTTTATTTTATTTTATTTTTTTTATTATTACTTTTTATTTTTTTATTTTACGGTTTTTTTGTTGAACCCAAAAAACCATCAAACCAGTTCTGGTCTGAACCGGCCGGTTAAATTCGGTCTTCAAAACATTCGCTATTACTCTTATCATGTAAACGCTTTACACAACCCTAACATATATAGCATAACACATGGAATGTGCACCCTTCTATTCGTAGGAGGTCGACACCAGCCCGACAATCATAGGCCGCACACTTACACGTATAGTTGATTCGACATGTGAATCTTCACATGATACTTAACTTATGTTTTACGTATTAGGAAATGAGAAATGGACAAAATGCATGTTAACCTTGTTAGAACTAGGACCGAACAAGATGTAACAACATAAATAATGATCCTAGTACGTAAAATAATTGAATCATATGACGATGACTTGAATGATGATACAACAATTGACAAATAAATGTCCCCATGTGTGGACCTAATTGGGACCACTTGAGTTGTTGTATATATACTCAATCTCTTTCGTATTCATTGCCTTTAGAAATTCGTCTCAATCAGAATTAAAATATGAAAATAACAAGAATAGGCTTGCCTTCTCTAGACGTATGTAATTATGGCTTAATTATGTTTTAATTAAGAGAATATGTCACCTAATACATACTCCGTAGTAACCAATTCTTTAATTAACTAAGTGACTATCAATCCTTGTCGTGGAATATTTCTTGACATTGATTATAGGGTGTTCGAAATTACGTTTTAATTGTAACCTTGATGCATTTTTCAAGTTTTATATATAAGTTTTGTATCTATTTGTTTCACAATTATTGTTTGCTATACAAAAACAAACATTTTAAGAAAATGTATTGGACGAATACTCGCGTAAAACGACGGTATATAACGGCACATAATTATACTTGCGAATTTATGTGTTTGGGGTGACTTTTAGCTTACGAGTTTAATATATAGTCACTGCGAGAAAAAAAAGTTTATGGGTTATAAACGAAAAATGATAAAAGTTTGAGGATCAAACAATATTTAAAATATTAATTTAGTAATGTGTTGTTATCATTTTTAATCAACGGTACTTTAGTAATTGAAATAATTTTTTAAGTTTTCAAAATTAAAAATTAAGAAAAATGATGTAAATGATTTATAAATAGTATAGATAATAAATGGATTACAACTTTTACTTTGTCAAAAGTTATACGAAGATAATTTTACTGACAATTAATAATGCTTTAATTTAGTTTGCAAATAATAAATTTGAGATTGAAACAATTTTAACTATTTTTATTAGTAGATGGTTATTTTAAGACGAAAAAATGAAATATGAACAATAAAATTGAAACGAAATGAATATTAAAGAACTGTTTAAATTGATATATTAACGTCCACATAATGGTTACATGCTGATTGCAATCTATAAACAACATTTTTACAGTAATAAATACATTGAATCTATGTTTATATAAATGAGCATTTACATTTACATACTTATGAAACTTCAAAATTATATTAATATCTTTTCAAATTTTATATTCATTCTAAAACATTAAATTACACATGTATATGAGTATATCCATGTGACAACTCGTAATTTCAGGCCATCTTACAAACTTTGAAAATTTCACTATTCATCTCGAGAATTTACTATTCACTGGTTACTATTTATCATTTTTGAAGTCGATTTGATATTTTGAAAAGGTATTTCAAAATTTTACTATTCACGAAACACTATTCATTCCCGGAGAAAAATCACTATTCATGATTCGCAATTCATCATTTTTCGTAAACTAGGTTTACGAGTATCAAATACGCGTAACCTTGAGGGTTAAGCTGCGTATTCATGAAACATCATTGAGGACATTTCATATAGACTAGATTTAGTCTACATATCATCAGTAATATCATCTTCATATTAGTTCATGCATGGGTTTGCATATTTCATAAACGTATATTTATTTATTAAATAAACGTTATCGCACGATCATTTATTTTGAATAATTGATCCAAAACTTACAAAAATTGTCCTAATATATTTTTATACTTATTTTAAGACTATAAAAATTATATTATTAGTTTACCCGATGTTTTCAATAAATTTTGTATATAAATTGTTATATATATATATATATATATATATATATATATATATATATATATATATATATATATATATATATATATATATATATATATATATATATATATTCGACGGTTTTAAATAAATTCAACTAGATAATTATTATTTCACTCAATTCTTGTGAGAAATGTATTTTTATAATTTTTATGACTTGGATATATTTTATTTTGTTCCGTTAAAATCGATTTCTAGCTAACGATACATTTAATAATTAATTTTTGTACAAACTACAAATTATATTAAACTTAAAATACAATTAGTCAAAAATCAAGTGTCAAATCTTTTTTTTTCCTTAAAATACATATTTTTACCATGACTAGGCCTTTTTAATACATGAAATATCTAACAAAACACATAGTTCCACACTTTCAAAAGGTGAAAAACAAAAAGAAACTCTCTACTTCTCTTTGGATGATCAGCCAACTCAAGAACCAAGCAAGAAATATGATTTTTTTTTTCAAGATCAAGAGATTATATTAACACTAGATTACTTCTTTTAAGGTTTTGCAATAAAAACCTATGAGTATTTAGGAAACCTAGTTCCATAAACCTCGACAATCAACTAGTAAGAATTTCATGATCTTTACTAATCTTTTATAATCATTCATGAGTTATTTTTATCATTTTAGTAAGAAAACATGCAAGTTTCATGTGTATCTATACCACTTTTAAGTGTTTTTATTACTTATTATGAATTATAATCATCCTATAATTAATCTATTGAAACATATCATGGTTGATGATGTTTAGGAACCCATGACACCCTAAGAAGGTGAATGGTAGGTTTAGAATAGATTTGGTGTTGATTTGAAGTGAGTGAAACAAGTATTATACAAAAGAAATCATTTTCGACAACCTAAAAATGAGGTCTGATCATCTTTGTAAAATCTGGAAAATTCGACAGGTTATAAATTATTTTGGGTTATATTTCCAGAAAATATACTTTAAAACGAAACCGTGGTCGCTTGAACGGGTTAAAACGGATTTATAACGAAGAAGTTATGCTATTTTCAAATTTAACGACGAAAACTATATTTTCCGAAAAACTGCATGCTGTCCAGAATTTTTAAGGGTAAAAAATGAGTTTTAAGCGTTATCTAAATGAGTCGATTTATCAAAAATATATTAGTATACTTTAAAACGAAGCTAAGGACATATAAAACGTAGAAAACGGACTTATAACGACTAAATTACACGTGTTTAAATAAGGTTGTCGTAACTATTATTCACAAGTATAAAACACTTACATATATATTTTCTATTAGCCAAACTAGTTGTCGCTAGTGACCATGTTTGGGGTCGTTTTTCACATCGATAGAATACTTTTTAGAAAACGATGTCTTCTAGTAAAAGTGAGTTCATCTAACCTATTTTCCAAAATGTTCAACCGTTCGTCAAACGGAATTGTAACGAATAAAATACGGTCACTCAAACTTTGCCGAAAACAAACCTTAAACAATATTTTTAGTCCAAGTACCCTACTTCACCTGTATTTTTCTCCATGATCGAGACCTCTATGATAAAAATTTAAAAGCTAAGACTTTGAGATAATGCTACAAGCTATCCAAAACCATTGGGTTTGTTTCCTAACACTCGATATTCACTATTTTACGACTAGCTTTTCGAGGCCATTTAGTCACTTTCATGAATTGTCAAATTATATTGTTTTATGACGAAAAACTATAATTTCTTAATAAATCACTAAATGACTATCGTAGGATATCATTTCAACGTAAGTACTTGTAAAGTAATTTGTAACTTGACATTACGTTATAAACTTATTTTTCGACGATAAACTTTATTTTCAAAAATGCACAAGTGGTATGGATATCATACGAGTTTGCATGCATAACATTACATCATGACTTATATTAGAATCATATCATTCATAATAGGTCGCGGTTAGAGATTGCGCCTCATATCAGTGTATCCACTTTTGCCATCATATCATTATATCAAGTGAGTTTTCATAGCCCCGTTTTACAAGTTTATACATTATTTCAAACCTACGGGGGAGAATACATTACACATCATTTTATTACAAGCCCAAGTATATTCAAATTCATTACATTGCTTAAGTTACCTCATTGCCAATTGAATGTCCCCATTTCATAATCATGAACCGTTAATTCCGGAAGAAGCCAGGGTGAGTGAATAGATCTATTGAGGGTGACTCCTCCATCCGGGTTGGTGGTCCCAACTGGTCAAACGGATGCATTTCATTTCATATCATTATTTGAGTATTTGGCAAAACACTCTGTTGGGGCGAACATCAGAATCAGTCTAGCTTCGGTGTCATGTGCTTATAGCAATTGTATCATTTTTATGTGACATATTTGTCATACATAACTTATACTTGTGGTGGTCGTATAAAACATTTACATAAACTCTATGAACTCACTCAACCTTTGTGTTGACACTTTTAGCAATGTATTTTCAGGTATCTAAGGCATTTACATCGTGGCACGCATAAGGACCCATCATAGAGTCGCGGTGACGACGCGTCTCACTTGTAAATTATGGCACTTTAAAAACATCGTTTGACTTGTAATAAACTTATTTCCGCAAACTTTGTCTACCTTTGGGACCTATCTTTTGTAACTCTGAATGTTTTTAATATAACAAACGATGTGCTTTTCAATTGACACTTTAGGTCGTTCAATATAACTGTAACTGTGATGCTATGACAGTCATCCCCCAGGAATTCCATTCCGCTGCAAAACAGGTATTTTGGGGGTGTGACAATCCAACAACCACTCAACTCCGCAGCTCCACCCAAAATGCGCCACGTGTCATAAGGAAAGTACAATTTTTACTTTTTATTCTACCAAAATAACCACCAATATTGCGCAACCGACGGCTACTCAACCTCCTTTTACTCGACTTACATTTATCATCGTGCAAAAAGTACAAAAGTAAAAAGCACACAACGATTTTTACCCGATGGTACCAGTTTTTTCTTTTCCAATGTACATGAAAACCCGAGAGTATCCAAAAACCATCGGATCATACACAACAATTCATCGATACATGATTATCAATCCAAATCTGATTATCATTCTCAAACTTAAACACAAACACAAACACAAAAAAAACATATATTGTCACCGATTGAGATGATTGAGTAGATAGGATTTTTGTTTATGTCCAATGGATTCACCCTTTCATCGCGTTGATGTAAGTATTATATTTAGATGTAATAAATGTTTAATCTTTTAGTTAGGTTTGGGATTGTTACAGACCAGATTGCACTTTAATGATCAAGTCTTTTGGGTATATCAATTTTGGTTGAAAAAGTTGGTCAATTGGAAAAACCAAATCTGTTTTGTGTCTTTTAGAAGTAATAAATTTTTAATCCTTTAGTTAGTATCATGTATTTTTTGTTCCAGTAACACAATATACCCGTGAAGACTCAATAATCTTGTATTTAGTATCATGTCTAAATTAGTTTTATTTTTAATATTTTGTTTTTGTTAACCTAGGTTTATGATTCGAAGGTTAGTTTGAGAACTAAGCTACACCTTCTGAAAACAATAGCAAAGAAGTTGGCAGCTAAAGAGGAAAGGTATAACAAGTTTAAAAGGAGTGTTTTTGGTCCTTGGTTAGATATTAGAACGGAGGACCATAATAATCATGTCCTGAACTTTTTGCTTTGTTAGGTTCCCATATTAGTAACACAAGCATTAATATAAGAAAGGAGATGAAGGAAGGATCGGTTGAACACACACACACTTTACGCGTAAGATATGAGAGAAAAGTTAAGCATAAGTGAAATGTAAATGTGAACAACCAACCTTCAAAAGAAGGTTTACATGGGTTTTTATAGGAAGGAACTAGGGCAACATGCAAGTTCCCTTCCTTTCCCATAATGGGCTTTGGCATAGGCTTATGGGCTTTCTACATGAGCCTAGCCTTGATTACTAACATAAAAGCCATAATTAAGCTAACTATTACATATCAATTACTAACACTTGAATTCTAGTTTAGGAGTGATTCCAACAATCTCCCCCTAAGTGTTAGTGATTGATGACTTGATCTTTAAACGTTGTAGGTGCTGATGTAATAGTAGCTTTGACGTCTTCTGACATTCTTCTTTCTTGTGAGAAGAAGTGCCTTGATTCGAACAATCTCCCCAGTGTAGGGAAATTGTTTCCTTTGAAGTATTCAGCTTTGACGTCATCATTTTCTTTGTTCTTTGATCTTTGTTCTTTGTGTTGGAAGTGATAGTATGTTGTTGTTGTCTGCATCAGGTCCGCTTTGTTGCTCCAGTGTCTCCACGTCTTTCTCCAACATGCTCACACGCCCTTTAATGTTGGATTACAGTACTGATGTAGTTCTCTTAGTCTTAAAACTTTGTAGATTCTTTGACTTTGATGAAGAATCATTCTGACTTTGTGTTGCCTTTTGAGAGAACTTCAATTAGTGATGTTGTAGGTATGAGCATGTGAAGAATCTGCACGATCTTTTCTACCCGCAAGCATCCATAAGAAGAAAACATAAAACATGGGTTAGAAATAATCCAGCGCTTACAAGTTTGAACTTCGAGAGTGTTAACAGAAACTTGTTTCATTCTCACAGGGAACCAGTAGCATACCTAAGGACTTGAAACTTGTAGCATATGAATTGAACCCGTTGTCTGCCCTAAGTTGAATAATCTGGAGGGCTATTTCTTTTCACCCTTTTATTTACTTTTCTTTTTAATTCTTCAACTTCTTCTTTCTCCAATTCTCATTTTATCCTTTTTATAATCATACCTAAGGACTTCTAATTCTAACTATTGGTGGTGTCCTTGGGTAGATCCCTCCGGCTCTGGCGGATCATAGGACGGTTATTCCTAACCTTAGTCACCTTATAACTCCATGACTAACCTATCTTTGCCATAAAACCATTTTCATGAAAATCTCTCAAAGTGGTTATAAGTAAAAGCATTTAATACCACTATTGAGAGTTTAAGACTTTGCATAAATACTCCCCCTCCACACGTGCTTAAGTATTTTGACAGAAATCTTCACGGTGAGAGAAGAGCGCGCACTTTTGAATTGATCAACTCAAGATAGACAATCCTCCGCGAGACACGGTTACGTTGCATAGTTAAAGAGTTACATTGTCAGCTTTTAGGTGACAACTAGCTCTAATAACTACCTTGAAGGTGTGGACAAACCTCGAAAGGTTGTCAAACCCGTCAAAGTTCATGTCTACCAAGAGTTTCTCGAATGGTACATTCTACTCGGACATTACTAGCGAACTAGCTTGAAATTATTACCCGTCCCGGACAAGTCTTTTCGAGTTACTAACATTTAAGATCTCGTCAATTCATTGGTTAAGTCTTTAGCACGATTATTCATTTGCAATTCACAACATATTTCTTATCACATAATTTTTTTCTCCCCCTAAAAAATGGGATATAAATGTTATTTTTGATGAAATTTTAATATCGAATATGACCATTTCGAGTTTTGTGGGAAGATTATCACGAAGAACAATTTGTGAACAAAGTTTTTAATCAAATACTCCCCCTCAACAAGTGATGTTAACTTTTGAGGTTTTGAAAATCATAAGGGGAAGTACTTGTTCTTTTGAGCAAAACTTTGAAAATGAAAGTTTTGATAGTTTTACTCAAAAGTAAGAAGCTTTCTCTCCTTTTATAAGGATTGTGGCACTGAAGCGTACCACAGGGTCCTTTCATTACAAGTACGGGTTGTACACTGTTATGTGTGCACAAGCCATCGTCAGATTAAATCACACATCCAAATAATATTGAAGGAAACAAATCAAGGTTTACCAGGAGAATCAGGTAGTCCAGCAATAACTCCGGGAATGCGTTTTGGACGTTTATATCCTGTGAGAGATATGCTTGGACGACCATCAACGAAACTCTCCAATGTTCTGATCTGATCCCTTCTAAACAACCTTTCATCGATGCGAGTGATGATCTTCTTCAAATCCCTTCTCTCCCTCGAATTCCATCTCTTAGGTGACCCAATGCCTTCTTGTATCGCCTTTAAACGATAAGCTAACCCGTCCCTGACTTTCTTCAATGTGTGATCCCCAAACTTATGAAGCTCTTTGCACGCCATGAAGCAATTGCGGTGTAGTTCACTACGGTAGACTACTCCAAATGGTTTGCTGATGAGGGTGTCTTGTTGCAAGTTGGTTGATGTCGGAAGGTGTAGATGTGGTTTAGTGAGGTTAACAGCGTCGATACGATTCCACGACAAGTTGAATGTCTTCTACACGTTCTTGGATCACTATGCTTCTGATGAAGATTAACAAGGAGTTGATGTACTCGCGTTGGATAGTAGTAGAGAAATGTCTGATTCGTCCTTGAACCTTAGCGAGATACATATCTTCAATGTCATTAAGAGGCGATGCGTGGAAAATCCGCTTCACAGAAGTCATAATCTTCTTCGTCTTGTCGTTTGACCACAATGTTCTTGAGGAATGTGTAGTCCCACTTCGACGACAGGGTGACATGCTTGATTGCAATGATCCATTTGTCACTAAACACTTCCTTTTTAGACTTAAGAACTTGGCAGCTTCTGTAGAAGATTCTTCGGCATTCAGGCCAATGATGAATCCCATACATCGCATCAAGGTCATACTTTTCCACTTTGGCAAAGAAACATATGTGAGGCTTCTTCCTCGATGGTGGATTGTTAGAATAGATTGCTTTGGGAAAGGAAATGTGAGTGACGTAGCGTACTTCTTTATAATATCGCTACCGTGTAGAAGAAACTCGAGGTCATTGTTGAAGAAGTAACGATATGGAATTTGAGGTTGATCCGGTCGGCCAATTGTTGGTAGAGGTGCGGTCCATCTGTGTAGTATGGAGCTTTTTCTTGTCTTGTGAAGTTGATGTTAGCTTCGGGATTGAGCCAATCGATATTGTTCGACATGGCTCGTGCAATGTTTTCGAGATAGTATTCAACTTCAGTTGCACTTTCTGAGATGTCTTTAAGCAGTTGGAAGGCATCATTCTTAATTCGCCTTAGCTCAGCCTTAGTCATCTTCTTCACTCTAAACTGTTCTTGAATCAGCTTCACATGCTCCATAGTACGGCCATCTACCATTTCTTGACCTTCTAGTAGTGAGGGAGTAGCATCAACAAGTCTAGAAACCAGTCATATTCTTCGGTTGTATCGTCATCTAGCCATGAGAGAACATTGGTTTTCGTCTTCTTCTTCTTTGGCTTTGATGATGACTCTGGTTTCTTTGTTGTGGCGGGAGAGGTGGGTTGTTGTTGGGGCTCTAGGATCTCTTCATCGTCACCACCAGTGTATTCGAAATGATCACCGGTTTTCTCTGTTGATGGTGGTAACTCAGAGTCCTGAGGTTTATCAGTAGCAGCAGAAGGTGGAGGAGATCTTAATTCGGTTGGAGTCCTTTGGGGTGGTGGTTGCATAGAGGATGATTCACCAGTTTTCTTTGGGCGTTTAGGCTCTTTGTCTTTATCCACATCATCATCGTCTCTAGGACGCTTAGCCGTTCAGTGCCGCTTTGCATCCCGTTTTAAGTTGGTAATCCGGCAATGCTTGAAATAGTTTACCTTCGAGTAAGCGTTCAGATCGTTTTGACATTTGGAGTACAAGCTTGGAAACCAATTCGCATCGGAGAAAGTTTGTAGGCTCGATTGGGTTGATTGTAACAGTTAAGGGCGTTGATCTGATTGTTTGTTTGGCCAACTGCATGAGGTTCGGATAGAGTTGTCTGGTGAACATCTCTTTTGTCACTCCAGGAACAATTTCGAGAAGGAACTTATGAGCATATTCCCTAATCGTCTTGTTCATTTCCCCTTGGACATCACGATTGATAAACTTCTGGATATGCTCCCTTTCACTCAACATCTCATTTATCCCGTCTTGAAGAAGATTGATCCTGTTAGCGTGTTGATTTAGCTTTTAGTTGGTCACGTCTTTCTTTTTGACTTTCTTGACAGCTTTGACAATCTTTGTCTTAGCACGGGATATCCAAGAGTCGGTTGGTTTCTTTATTGACTTGGATGCGGATCTGGTTGTGCCTTTGGATGGTGGAGGTGAAGAGTGAGAAGACGAGTCTGATGATGATGAGATATGAGGAGGCATTGGGTCTTTTGGTGGCTCAGAAGTTAGTTCCTTGGAGCGTCTTTGGACTATCTAGAAGGAAATCATCATAATCAACTTCGTCATCTTTTCCAGATTTAGCCATTTCTTGACCTTAATCACGGCTTCTTCATCTGCTTGAGCTTGAGCTTCTTTTTCGCTTTTCTTTAGTTACGCAACCTCAAAGCATCATCATCGAATTTTCGAGACTTCTCCTTTCCGGTTTCTCAAAGTCATATGTGATAGAATCCTCCGTTGCCTTTGTTGTTGTTAGTGGGTGGTGGTACCGGTTTCCTTATCGGGTTGATTAACCGCGCCGGGCGGGTGTAGATAGTGCACCATCACTTGACCCTCCGGGGCCACGAGTTTGTTCACGGGTAAATTCCTGAGCAACATGTTGGAGTCTGAGATTCTTTAGCTTTTTCCTATAGTCTTTGTCCAGTGGTTCTTCATCTGAGCTCTCCTTTTCCTCTGGTTCAGCAACTGGGGTTTTACCTTTATCAGCTTTGGGACTTAGAGTTTTTGCTACTGTCAAAGTATCATCGATTGGAGTTTCAGATTAGATGACCTCTTCGTCCGTTTCAGTGTCCTCTGAGTCCTCGTCCATTAGCTTTTGTTGCGGTTCAGGTTTGGGAATAGGGATAGCTTCCTTTAATGGAATTTTCCTTTTACGGGAAGGATTCCTCTTTGGATACTAGAGGGCACTCTCAGTGCTTGTAACACTTCTGCCGCCTCTCACGGTCTTCCTAACAGGTGTACCAGAAGACTTTGCATCAATGAACCCTACTTTGCCTACATCAACTGCTACCAGATATCGTTTGTACGATTGAAGTCCTTTAATAACATCATAAAGTAGATGATCTGGCAACACTACACCCTGTCTCTTCGTGGTTGATTCTTTGAATCTTACAATGTTGAGTGTGAGTTCAAGTAGCTCGGAGTGATGGTTAGGATCGTCAAGTCTTTGGGGAATATCTAGATTGGTTTCAAGAATCCTTCTGATCAACAATTTTGTGTATATGACATAAGGGATCTTGGAGCCAGGTTTTTTAAGTTAAGTCATCATGTCGTCCCAGATCAGAGCAGCATATTCAATGTGTTTCATGTTGACCATGCCCCAAAAAATTTGAAGTTCCATGAGCTTTGGGTGCTCATATCCACTGTCACGTCCGGACACTGATTTAGCAATCATGATGTACAATGTTCTCCATGGTTGAGGGATGTTCTTGAGATCTACTGAGGAGTGCTTTGTGATGACCCCAACAGCTTCATCATAGCCGATGTCGACCATGAATTGGAGAACAACCTCTTCCGTAGGAGTAGCAGAGTAGTCAGTAGGCTCAATGGTTGGAAGAAAAAGAACAACCCTTAAATCTGCAGGAGTGATGGTGACTTGTTTGTTGTTAAGCGTCACCGTCATAGCACTTTGACCTCTGACCTTTTGTATCATGTGCCAGAATTGGTGAATATAGATCTCCGGCATAGTAGCAGAGTTTGTGAGCATGTTCTGATAAGGGCGAGTCTTCAGAATATCCACGGCAATCTGACAGGAAGACTCAGAACAAGTGAAGTTTTCAAAATCGACCCTGAGGTTGTTCTTTCTAATCTTCATTGTGTAACCGTTGGGGAAGATGTCTTCAATTGAGAGAACATTTGGTGCATCAACATTTTCCATTTGAGCGTCCATGTCGTGATCTGAAAGATATTTAGCCAAAAGAACCAACATATCGAAAGACATTACATTAGTCAAAAGTTGATTTTATTGTCTATTTATTGAATATGATATGTTAACGTATGTTACGAGTCCAATGTCACTTGTTTGTCCAATAGTCCAAAGACATCGTGATAAGTTTAGTGAGTAGATTAACTTTGAGTTTTAAAGTCCAAGTTTTCACTTATTTTTCACAACTTATTAAACATTTAAGCTTATTAGTGACATTTTGGTTTCGTGATGTTATGACTTATTTATTTACAAGTTTGCACGCGTAACAATTCACAATTTTGGTTAAAATTAAGCTTAGGCGTAGGTTTTGCAAGCTTTTGCGTAAACAGTGAATCATACGTGTAGTTATAAGCTTATGCGTAGGGTCTTGACATACGCGTAAGAAATGTTACGCGTAGGAAAAGATGGCCTTAAGCATAGAGCTTACGCGTAAGCGTATATGGGAGCTTACGCGTAAGGCTTACTCGTAAGAGTGAACCTTATCGCGTAAAGCTTCTGTTTACGCATATCCTTCACGAGGATACGCGTAGTCCCCTGTAGAACCTTACGCGTAAAGGTTGCAGCGTAGGATTTCTCTTACGCATAACATTCTACGCGTAAGTTGATCCTTATGCGTAGAAGCTTAGTTAACCTTGAAATTGAATATTTCACGCGTAATAACCTGAAATAAATAAATAATAACACATTCATTAACACCACATTCAATCCCTTTCAGTTCTAACATGAAGTATTAATCAAAAGCGATTCTGGCGTAAAATACCCTTACGCATAAAACCTTAAACCCTAGGATTCAATTTTTACGAATAAGAGATTTAACCATAGAATTTGCACCAAATCTTTTCTGGGTTGTCTTAGAGGCCTAGTGAGTTGTCCTAAACAAGGTTAACACAAAAACCCTTGTGAATTAAAAGTACCTAATTCGTATGAACATAAACCCTAAATTTTAATTTTCACAAAATTGATGTTTCTGGGTATGTATCAAGCAAGGTTTTTGACAATTAAACATGTAAGTAACATAACACAACCATCTTTTTAACCAGAAACTCTCCCAAATGAAAAACACCCAAATTTACGCTTAAACCCTAATTTGAAAAGTGATTAATTTATGTTTCTGGGTGGATTTGGTTAATAGAAAAGGTTATGGCACCTTATTTTGAACATTTTGACACCATTTAATGATCACAAACACCCACATGATGATCTTGTGTTCATACGCATACGCGTAGAACACAAAATCACTCATAGCTTGAAATCAAGCCGTTGGATGTCTGTGAAATTAAAAACCAAAGTTTGTAACACCACAAAGATTATAAAAACACTTACAAATAGGGATTGCAAAGCACGGATTTGAGAATCAAAGCTTAGTCGTAGGATTTGGTGGTTGAGGATAATAAATGTTGAAGTAAATGTGTTATGAAATTAGGTGGAGAGTTTTATTAAAAGATAGTTTAAGCTTTTGACATCTTTAGTCCCTCCACCTTAACCATTTTCATCCAACGCCCATTACTTTCATTTTGGTTACTAAAAGTATAATTTTTGGAAAGAAACTTGACGACACTCCCCCTCGACTTAAGAAATAATGAAATTTTATAAATTTGAGCCCGGGGAGTGTCAGTGAACCAGAAATGTGACCACCATTATCAAAGAAACAACCAGGATGAGGTAACATGCAAGAACAAGGTTTTATGAAACCGAAAAATATTTACTTTCTCCCCCTCAATACTTGACAAAGAAAAAAAATTTTGAAAGAGTGAAGTGTTGACGGAAGATTTGTACTTGCCATGTTTGAAAGAAATTAGATAGGAGAATATTTTTGAATTTTATCAGATTTTATATTTTTGTATTTTGCTTTTGAAAAATATTTACAAAAGAGGTTTTGATATTTGACTGGTTTTTAAGAATGTTTTAAAAGTTCATCCAGTTCCTCTGGAGTCAAACACCGCATACCAATCCAGTGGACCAACTCATTAAACCTAGCAGGAGTTAAGGCTTTGGTGAGAAGATCTGCCAGTTGGTATTAGTACCCACAAAGTATAATTCAATAGTACCCTTTTCCACGTGCTCCTTGATGAAATGATTTCGAAGATCGATGTGCTTAGATTTTGAATGTTGAACAGAGTTGCATGAGATCGCAATGGCACTTCGATTGTCGCAGTACATAGGGATTCTGTCAAATATGTAACCATAGTCTTTGAGTTGTGATCTCATCCAAATGACTTGAGCACAACACGCCGACATGGCTACTGATAAGGTTTTAAAATGTACCTTTTTGAGGGGTCTTTTAAGCCCTTATTTGATCACTTTTGTATCCGTTATTACTTAATATCGTTCCTTTTCACTTTTTAGGTCTCTTGAAGGCAAATTGCTGGAATGGCACTTATTTGGACGAAAAGGCGTGGATATATGAAGAAAATGGCCAAAGTCAAGAATCGAGACACTCACTTTGAAACACTGGGGCGTCGTCAGGTGTTATCTGCGACACCGTTGGAGCACATGTTGTGACGATACTGATAGCCAAATTGCTTATTTTCAACGGCGGTGTCGGGCTTTAAAAGAGTAGGTCGTCGCAACTCGACGGCCTAGATTTGATCTAGACGACGCCGAGGCTGTAGAGGACGACTCCGCGTCACAAGCATAAGGTGGCAGCCGCCGCAGACTAACGTGGCCAAGACGAAACCCAATGACGGCGCACCGACCGGCGGCGTCACAAATCAAAGGGTGACGCCGTCGCGAATGTAATCTTATATATAGAATCCGAATTTTTTAGTTTTCAGAGTGTAGTCTTTTGGAGTAAAAACCTAAACCGAACCAAGGCTGTCTTGTACATTATTTTAGGGTTCTAAACCCTATCTTACACCAAGATAAGTGTTTTACTTCGTTAATTCAATTATGTCTTCAATTATTTGTGTATATGCTTGCATGTTCTCCATGTCCGGCTAATTTACTTGTGTGTTTGCTTAGGGAATATGAAACTTAACTATTGAATATAGATTGGTTGTCTCTTATCTTAATTGTTAATGATCTAGTAATGCGATAGGTCATTCGTTGTGTAGTTAATTCTTGATTAATCTTTGTGAACCTTAGACTATAACACCTAGAGTAGTTGTAGGTTAAACCATCCAAAGAGTACCTTAGAGTTAGAGTTTATAAATCCTAGAGATTTTGTAGACGAGACCCTTTGGTAGTTTCAAAGAGTTAGGGATAAACGCATACCCTAGTGTTGGGAATTAAGGTAAACTACTGATTTCGCCAAGATTCTCAAGGAAGATAGCTCTAGAAGAAGAATGGATTCGAAGTTATACTTCAGACAGAAATACTAAAGCGTATATTGTGTTGTCACAAAGTGCGCATTCAGAGATAAGCTCAAGATAGAGTAAAAGTCACGTGCGTATTAAAGATAGGTTGGTACCGTATTATGTAGAGCTTAATCAGAAGAAACAATATGATGAACAAAACAATATGATTAGTTGCATGCTTGTCTAGATGCATGCTTAGTCTATGTTAGTATTAGGAGCGTAAATTGTCAACGCTCATTTTAGGGTTTCTTGCCTATATAAGGAACCAGTATAGTTTGTAATAGATAAGTTTTTCTTAAGTCTTTCAAGTCTTGTAAAACATCTGAAACATAGAGTTTCTATAATCAAAAGATCCATAGAGGATCAAAGAGTTCTTAGTTATTGTAACTTGTGTTTTATTTCCGCTACAAAATACGAGTTGTAGAGATCTTTTATTAGTTTGCTTGTGATTACATAGGCAACACTAACGATCTCCGAGTGCTTAAAGATCTATCAAGGTCTTTGTGTTTTCAACACCTAGGACCTTAGACACACAACGCGATTAAGAATAAGGACGTGACAATTCAACCATCAATAGGAGATAATTAAGGAGTAATAAAATCTAAGTAAACACATCTTTAAATCATCATACGAGCACACAATAATTAGACATAGACTACCCTCACCTTAGTTAATTAGATAATTAGATAGTAGAGTAATCGGTAGAAATACCAACCCCCCAAATCCAAACCCCGAGATTCGTACTTTTCCATTTCCTAAAAAACATAAAAAGATAAAAAAATGATCTTCCTCAACCCCAACCTTAGCGTAGTAACTCCTCACTAGCATTCCTATTCCCCTAGAGCACGATATCAATTCCCGTGGCTTACCCTAATACTACACTACAACGATTAGGTTCACTTTGCCTAGGGTGTTTAAAAACTTGCTTTCGGCGAAAAGGAAGTTCCTTTGACCCAATCCAGCGTGTAGCGTTATCAAGTTTTTGACGCCGTTGCCGGGGAATAGAATAGCTAGTTAGTAGTCCACCTCGTTTAGGTTTCTTTACTTGATTCCTATCAAGTAAACTTTTTCTCATTTTTAGCTTCCTCGTAGTCTATCCCCCTTCTTCATGACCTTTGTTCGTAAAACCCCATCACTTTTCATCATGGAAGGTGATAACCAACCACCAAACCCGCCATTTCCCCCACCAACCCCCTTAGACAACTTAGAACCCGCAGTTCCACCAAAACCCTTCTTGAACCGTTTGCAGAACCTGATAGAGAGCTTAATAGTCGAAGAAAAGCTCTCCATGACTCAGGACCTCAAGGCACTACCATCAACTTTGACGAAGCCACAAATGATGAAGATTCCGTTCAGTCCCCCCCCCCCCAATCCCCTGAAACCATCAACATTGACAATTTAAGCCAACATAGTGAGGAAATTCCCGCTACTCCGGTCAATGGACCCATTAATCCACTGAAACAAAGTCCCTCGGGAATATTCTTCCCCTCTCATCGGATTTACCAATGCCATTGTCTATCCCTCGGAGCAAGTCAATGAGTTGTTGCATGCTTCCGATATTTGGCTCATTCAGAATGCATGTCAATTCCGTGGATCCAACAGCGAAAACCCCATTCATCACATCAAATAATTTTTAAAAATTGTTGATGCTATCTATCTTGACAGAGCATCCAAGGAGACATCTAGACTCGGTTTTCCCATTCTCTCTGCAAGGACAGGCCAAGGAGTGGCTCGATAAGCTGCCTCCAAAGTCCATTTTCACGTGGGAACAACTCACAACCAAGTTCACCAAGAAGTTCTTTCCCCGGAAGAAGCTGCATTAATCAGGAGCAAAATTCTTCATTTCCATCTAACAGATGGAGAGTCTATCGTTAACTCCTGGACTCGCTACAAAGATCTCATTCAATAAGCCCCACACCATGGTATCAACCTTTGGTTGCTTGTTCAAATCTTTTACGACAATGTCTCCCGAAAGGATCAAAAGGGATTGATTTCTCAACTAGCGAAGAATTTCTAATCTCTGCGAAAGAAGGGTGGGACGCGTTGAGGAATATGTTCAATACCAAGACAACCCTTGGAACGCGAAGAATCGCAATGAGTATCTCTGCTTTCGGTAAAACTTATCATCTCGATGATCGGATTAAGCGAGAAAGCTTGCATACCTTACTGAATCGCCATAACCCAAAGGTTAATTAACCCATACCTTATATGCGACATTTGTGGAGGGCCACACGAGAGTGATGAGTGTGATGACACACACCAAGAGAGCGTCTTCCTTTCCAGTCATGATATTTATGATGACCCTTCACTTCTTACATTCTATCAAAACGATGAATGTAATCCTTGGGGTAATCTGAAATGGAAGACGAAGACAGAAGGATCTAAATACACCATCCGTGATGCCTTTGAAAAAGAACTAGGGCAATTTACCATAGAAGGGGCCACACTCTTAAAAGGTCTTGAAGGATTCATCCAAGAGCAGCAAGCTGAATTAGAGAGTCAATTCTCCGAGCTCCACAAAAGAATCAACGAATCTGGCCTAACCCGTCATGATCCTACTTGTGCCATTACTACCGGTCAGAATCACTACCAAAGATCCCCACACCACGACGAGAATCCCACCACCGGGAGCCCGCATCAAGAAATGAAGCAATTCTGAATCCCCACGATCCCTCCACAAACACCAAAGCACTCCGAAACCAACTCTCGCCACGGGTCCCTTATCCCTCGCGTCTAAAGAATCAAAAGGCTGAAAAAGACAATGAGAGACTATTGTCTTACATAAAACGGGCTTCCATCAACATACCACTCCTTGATGTATTCTATCATATCCCTAAGCATGGAAAATACTTCAAGAGAATAATATCTAATCAAAAGAAACTCGAAGGGTTGATATCATTAGGAGAAGAGTGCTCAGCTATCATCCAGAAAGGCATGCCCAAGAAGAAAGAAGATCCGAGTTTACGTTCCACCGCTCTATAGGGCACTTTCTATGAAAAATGCCTTGGCGGATCTTGGCAAGCATTAACACGATGTCTCATTCCTTGTTCCTCAAACTCGGATATTCAAGGCTGAAACCAACTAGAATGAGTATTATTGATTAGGCGATCGATCAATCAAATATCCCATCGGGGTTTGTGAAAATGTTCTTGTAAGGGTGGGAGAATTCAAGTTTCCAGTCGATTTCATGATTTTAGAAATGGAGGAAGATAGCTCAGTACCAATAATCCTTGGAAGGCCTTTCTTGGCTACAGCTCGTGCCATCATCGATGTTCATGATGGAAAACTCACTTTACGAGTGGGGTCCGAGAGCTTGACCTTCGACATCAAGAATTCTACGAGCCATTCCTCCTCCTACGATCACCCTGTTTATTTTGTTGAGGAAGTTGATGAATTTGTTGATGACAGAGATGGCTACATTGATGAGTATCTATTAAACGAATTCATGAATGATGATAACAACACAATATACAACGACGAAGAAGTTGAGATGGTTGGGTACTGTTTCCTTTTATCCACGTAAGGAAGAAATTGAACCCATTGAGCTTCAAAAGCCAGAAAACAAGCTAAAACCATCAATCAAGGAACCCCCTACCTTAGAACTGAAAGACCTCCTGAGTCACCTGGAATATGCCTTCCTTCAAGGAGAGGACCAACTTCCTGTCATCATAAGCTCTTCACTGACCACTGGTCAGAAAGAGAAGCTCTTGGAAGTTTTAAAAGAATACAAAGGGGTAGAATCAATACCCTTAGTGTCGCTGACATTAAGGGTATTGATTCTACATTCTATACTCATAAAATCCTCATGGAAGAAGATTACAAACCAACCGTTCAACCGCAAAGGAGGGTTAACCCTAATATCAAGGAGGTAGTAAAGAAAGAGGTCGTCAAGCTCCTTGACGCAGGTCTTATCTACCCCATATCAGATAGCCCATGGGTCAGCCCAGTCCAAGTGGTTCCAAAAAAGGGAGGAATGACGGTTGTAAAGAATGAAAAGGGTGATTTAGTACCACAGAGTACGGTTACGGGTTGGCGTGTTTGTATTGACTACAGAAAGTTAAATGATGCCACCCGGAAGGATCATTTTCCTCTGCCATTCATTGACCAAATGCTCGAAAGGTTAGCCGGGCATGAGTACTATTGTTTCCTTGATGGCTTCTCAGGATACTTCCAAATCCCCATTTCCCCCGAAGATCAAGAAAAGACTACGTTTACATGCCAATACGGGACTTTTGCTTATAAGCGAATGCCTTTCGGGTTATGTAACGCCCCCGCCACCTTTCAGCGATGTATGATGGCCATATTCCATGAACTAATTGAGGACAGCATGGAAGTCTTTATGGATGATTTCTCGGTCTTTGGGAATTCCTTCGACCTTTGTCTATCCAACCTTAAGAAGATGTTGAAATAGTGTGAAGAAACTAATTTGGTCCTAAATTGGTAAAAATGTCACTTCATGGTAAGAGAAGGAATTGTCTTGGGGCATAAAGTCTCCGAAAATGGAATCGAGGTCGATAGAGCAAAAATTGAAGCGATATCTAAACTACCTTATCCTACTGCCGTTAAGGCCATTCGGAGCTTTCTAGGGCATGCGGGCTTTTATAGAAGGTTTATTAAGGACTTCTCGAAAATTTCCCGCCCGATGACGCAGCTCCTTGTCAAGGATGCCCCTTTGATTTTTCGAAGAATGCAAAGAAGCATTCAATCGTCTAAAGAAA